>OX402565.1:9854393-10454393 GCA_948098915.1 Lampropteryx suffumata
GAATTGGCTACTTTTTATGTAGGTACCACGCGTGTGAAGCCGCGGGCAACAGCGGCATCATCATCATGTATTTATTTAAAATATACAAGTTCTATTATATATTTTGAAATAAATACTCTATGATACATTATACATAATCAAATTCACGTGTCAAAGTTAAACGTTTACGAGATATCTTATTAGGAAGATGTTTCAGAGTAGCAACAGGACAGTGTCTGCTTAGATTTATCGAGTTGTAAATATTTAAGAACCTTTTGTCCTGCCTGTCAGGTGAGTTTTAGATTTTTATTGATCGTGAATCGGGATACATTTTTGTTAAATTGGGAGCTGTAAAATTTGGGAATCATCTCAAAGCTCTGCGCTGAAAGTAATTTAGAAAATAAATATTTTTTAGAATGTTCAGAACATTGTAAGGTAAGGTAGGTTTACTCATTCCATACTAATATAAATAAATAAATAAATATTAATAATACTGCCTGACATTTCACACAGCATACAGCAACAGCAACACAGCATCTCGTCCCAAAGTAAGCAGAGCTTGTGTTATGGGTACCACATGACTGATATACCTACTACTTATATACTTTTTTAAAATACATACATATTATACATAGAAAAACCCAGACCGGAGACTAATACTTGCAGATAATACAAATATATGTCTCACGGCGGGGATCGAACCACAACCTTATGCGTCTCAGCCGGACCTTAGCCCACTGCGCCACAGAGGTCATCAATATACGATTATAATATCGAAAGTTCTTTTGCCTATTTGTTTGTTTCTTACCTTTTCGGCTAAACGGATAAAAGAATCTTTGACTAAATTTGATACTAATCTTGGGGACGGATATAAGTTAGTTTATTAGTAGGTATCACGCGTGCGTAACCGCGGGAAGCACTTTGTCCGCGGGAAGCACGGGACTAGTTTGTTTATTTTAACAATAATTGAACCTCGATTGAGATTAGATTGAAACAATCAATTTTGTAATAATAATGTACTATTATTACTAGATACTAGATAGCTAATATTACAATTACTAATTATAATAACTACTTAGTGGTGGCCCACTGGTCGAAAATTGACCATAATTAATTAATAAATTGGAATAAAAAAATAGCATTCAGCTCTCCTCTATATTAACTATACCTAAGTATGCAAAAAAACATTATGCATTATATTTAATTTAATTAGGTATGGTCGAATTTCAATGACCAATGACAACCGACCAAAGATACGAGATTTCGTTTACTTGGAAGACATATTTTTCTCAGTTATTTTGATTTAAAACCAAACAACTGAACCGATTTTGATGAAATCTCCATGGGATCAATCGGAGAGCATATCCTTTCACATAAAAAATATTTTTGAAATCGGTTCATAAATGACGGAGATGTGAGGTAACGTCTGTCTTTCCTGAAAACTACAATCTAGGTATCTTCTAGTCTCGAGTAAATATGTAGGTGTCTTCTAGACCTGCGTGCCCCAACGTCGGCCACGTCGTCGCTTAACATCAGGCGAGATCGTGGTCAATCGTAAGTTTATCGAAAAAAATTAACATAATAAAAAATATACAACCTAAGTGTGAACCTCGTCCTTTTTTTAAAAGTCTGCTCAAAATGCGGAAATTGGTCTGAATGTTTATATATACGTAATATAACCGTAGTATTGGATGAAGTCTTCATCCAATACTACCTGGAATTGCATATAGGGTATTTTTTATACTCTGCTGTATAGATACCGTATAGATACAGAAGCTAATTATATGATATAGCTTATTTAAATGTTAGACAAGATTGTTATAGATAGATCTTAAGATAAATGAGCTTTTGCTGCCTTGACATGTTTAAGATCTGATTTATTATCTTAGATTGGTTACAGAATACTTATTAGCACAAGTACAGAAGGCAGACTCCATGAACATATTTATATAAATAGCGACTCTTAGTACGACGCAATAAAGTATAATTCAGCACGCACAAGCGTTAAGAGCCTTACATTATATTTACCTACATGTTGCCTCTCTTTCGATCGCGCGACTTTGTTTTATACTATGTAACTACTATATTATGTATATATTACATATAAATCTTCCTCTTGAATCACTCTATCTATTAAAAAAAAACCGCATCAAAATCTGTTGCGTAGTTTTAAAGATCTAAGCATACAACGGGACAGACAGACAGCGGAAAGCGACTATGTTTTAGGGTAAAACTCGGTAATACGCTCCACTTGACAAAACGCCTCACTGGTCTAGCACTGACACCAACCTAGCTACGCAGCTTACCTACACCCGCACGTGTACTCCTCAGTCACCCGGCAATATGGTGGACGCTCACGAGTGATTTGCGTTGTTTGGTAAAAAAATATTGAGAAAATTGTTTTATTGGCGTTCTTACAATTTGTGGCGAGTTTCAAACTAATTTGTATATCTATACTCTTATGTTTTCACATCGAAATAATCCGCATTGTAAAACGTTTGAAACGTTTCGCCTTTGTGTTTTGATTATTTTGAGGTTAATAACCTGGCAATACGCCTTACATCAATGGGTAGGTATCTATATAATATTTCATAATGACAATTTATTGCACATTATATCCCGTAAATACGAACGGAAGACACTACGAGCATCATGGACCGCGGATGACTTAGATAAGGCTATGCGGTCTGTACAATATTATCTTTATCTTTATTGATTATCTTTGAAAATTTAAAAAAAAATTACTCCAAAGTGTCATAGTAAAATATTGCTATTACTAAGGTAAAATTTTACCAAAAGACTAATCGTTTACCTACCTAATTCTGATAGAGACTAAATTGTGTATTATTTGTTTTCAAATTTGTTGTTCTAAGTAGTTTAGAAATGTGGTTACTACACTGGGGCATTTTAAAATACAGGTTGAGGCATATTACCTTACGGTCGTAATATAAAATGCCCCACCTAAGGTTTTAAAATAACTATACTATGTCGAATATTTTAAGAGATTGCTCAAATTACTAAGTGCCATAACGTTAAGAAATAATTTTATTAAGTTCCTCAATAAAAACTTTGATTTTATCTTAAATCGTTTTTTTTTAAACAATATTTTATTGAATGGTGGGGCGTATTTCCGAGGTTTACCCTATACTATGTAATGAAGAAATAAATAATGCCGGACACAAAGCGTCATCTAGCCCCAAAGTAAGGAGAGCTTGTGTTATGGGTACCACATGACTGATATACTACTTGGATACTTTTTTTTGTAAATACATACTTATCATTACATAGTATGTATATGTATGCTTAGATCTTTAAAACTATGCAACGGATTTTGATGCGGTTTTTTTTAATAGATAGAGTAATTCAAGAGGAAGGGTTATATGTATAAAACATTCATAATATAGTACAGAAACAATTATAATTTTAGAGGTTTCTAATGTGGTGTCGTAAATAAACACATTTTTGCGCTTACATTGCAAACGCTGAGCTGGCTGAATCGTACGAGATAGATCAAAATAATGTACTACAGTATTGTACACCTTAAAAAGTCTACACAAAAGTCCACAATGGTATATGTCTATCTCTTAGTCTATGTTATTCTCTTAGATACCGTTGTATATAAAGACATTCTGTAGTATATTTAGTATCAGCATCCGTGCGAAGCCGGGGCGGGTCGCTAGTAATACATATAAACAAGACCCGAGACAAATACTTGCAGATCATTCAAACATTTGTTTCACGACAGGAAGCCAACTCGTAACTTTCTGTGCCGCAGCCGGGCCTTGGCCTTCTGCGCCACCGAGGTCGTCAATAGATTATATATAAATAGGTGGATAAATAGGTGCTATATATTAATTATTAATTATCGTACCAGCGCAAAACCATTAACTTGATCCTTGATGTCACTGATCTAGGAGTTTATAAATATTTTAATATAAAAAAAATACCTAATTATATATATTTATTGGTTAACGTTTCGTCTTGATACTATGTTATTATGTTGGATGTTACTCAATCATGAAACAATGGCTGATCCGATTTGGTATAGACATAGATGTTTTTATCTACGTACTACGCGAGCAAAGCCGCAGGTAGCAGCTGGTAATGAGTATTTAATAAGGTATATTTGTATATAATGTATAAAACCTACCTGTAGCCAACTACTTATTATAACGAATGTGAAGCAGTCAAATTTGGGTGGCTATAGTGGCCCAGAAACTGGATCCATCATAAAGTACCTCTAACAATATTAATTTGACAATGGTGATGATTCTGTTTTTGCACCGGACTATCTAAAATTTAAAATACGATCTTATTTTAGTTGACATCAAAGTTTAAATTAGAGTTACATAAAAATTGTAACAACACTTTTAAAATAACTTAATGTTATATTTCGTATATTTCGTAAAATAATAATAATATCATATACTATATTTCTAATCTAACAAGCGCACATTTACCCACTGAATATATATCTCTATATCAGAATCTTTACCAATCCTGCGCCAATCGCATCCAGTGGGCTCTCGTCGTTTTAATTGTCATCTGACCTCAGGGATCCGACCACGATAATTTGAACGTCAATGCCAAAGCTAAACTATTACCATTAACGTTATGTTAATCACGTTTCTTATTGCGCTTATATTTATATTATATTAATACGTGAATCAAAAACTTTTTATATAGAGAAGGAGTGCAGAATGCTAAATTAAAAAAAAAAAAAAAAAACATTAATTAATTATGTCCGACTAGTGGACGACCACTGGTCATTATTAACGCGTACCTATTTTTTTGGCAGTTCTGTCAAACGAACGATTTATATTTGTCCGAACCGAAGACAAGAAGTTTCCGTTTCAATGGTAAATACGTTGACAAATAGCGCGATTGCCTTGCTGGTCTACCTAATAGTATTTGACCCTCGTGCGCCATCTTGGGCTCTATATTATCATAACATTGTTGGCCTGATAACTTCTTATGGTAGGGTAAACCGCTTCATTACGTAACGCGTTACGGCGCGAGTCTGTCTGGCTTCCTTTTCTCTTACGCATACGGCAGCGGTAGGCAGGCTCCTCCTCTCTCACTCTAACACACAGCGCTAGATAGATTAGTTTGAGTAATAACTTCTGTCGGGCGTCCTGAGACGCACTCGTGTTTTTATTGAACGGTTTTTGTTGAAGATTTTCCGTGATTTTATTCAGGTCCAACTTACATACCTATTAAAATGAGCGCAAATGAGCTAAATCAATCACACGTCAATTTAGCAAATTTAAGAAGTATGTATTTTGATAATGTTACTCTTACACTCTAATGTCAACGCATACAAAATAAGATCGTTGTTTTGTTTTTTTCGTTGTCACAATGGGCTGAGGTCTGACTGAGATGCAGAAGGTTGCGGGTTCGATTCCTGCCGCGGGAAATGTTTGTATGATCTGCAAGTATTTGTCTCGGTTCTGGGTGTTTCTATGTATAATATGTATGTATATACAAAAAAAGTGTATAAGTAGTATATCAGACATGTGCTACCCATAACACAAGCTCTGCTTACTTTAGGGCCAGGATGTTGCTATGTGAAATGTCCAGGATTATTATTTAATAATAATAATAATCCTGGACATTTTACGAAATTCTAGCTAGTCGGATAAATCAACAGAATCACTACCAATCACTAGCAATACCTATCATAATATTGTCGAATAGAAATCGTCTAATTTGGTCAATTATGTTAAAATTCATAAGGTTACTTTATACATTTCTTTGTAGGCCTGATATAATATTCATGGCGTGTTAGCTTTTCATGTATAAGAATGTATAATTTTGCATAAGTATCTCTGTTATTGATTTATATTGACTTCTTTAAAATTTGAATCTTTTTTACGAAGCAAATGGGCAAGAATAACAGGTGGCAGGGATCGAACATTATTAATTGTATAAATATTTATACCAATCAGTTTTATTTTATGCAATCAGTTTACTTAGTATATTTTAATATGTAGGTTCCTATTATCAATATCAATATCTATATTAATATATAAATTCAAATGTCAAGTGTCTGTCTGTATGTTACCTTTTTACGGCTAAACAGCTGAACAAATTTTTAAGAAATTTTGTAAGCAGATAGATTGTATATCGGGATCGAGCATAGGCTACTTTTTATGAAGTTACCACACGTACGAAACTCCGGACAGCAACCAGTATAATTTGTTTAAAAATAAATAATCAAACGTGGTCTTTGAGGATGTCTAAAAGGGTAGGTTCTCGGATGTGCCGGTCTCCTCACTCAGTATTTCTTTATTTGATATTTGATTTGATTCGGTTTGATATTAATATATTTATGAAGTAAAACTTAATGATAAAAAACATAAAATAAATAATGCCGGACATTTCACGCATCATCTGGCCCCAAAGTAAGCAGAGCTTGTTATCTGGGTGATAAACAACTTATACACTCTTTTTTTAAATACATACTTAATATACATAGAAATCCGAGATAAATACTTGCAGATCATACAAACATTTGTCCCGCGGCGGCAATCGAACCTACCTTTTGCGTTTCAGGAGGGTGTTCGCCCACTACGCCATAGAGGTCGTCAAAGGATATTAAATTATTAAATTAAAATAAAAGGAGGTTACTAATTCCTAATCAACTCATTATATAACCATAAAAACAAACATTAACATACATAAACATTTAGACAATTAAAACCTTTTATCGCTATCGAACTAATAAATCAATGTGAGAGTTAATAATTAAAACATTGATTAATAGAAAAATATTTTGACTGATGTATGGTACGTGGTGATTTGTGAATCGTTAGTACTAACACATTACAGTAATATAGGCAATCAAAAAAATATTATGCTCCGTTTAGGGGCGGACAGACAGACAGATATACAGACGGGTATGACGTATCTATAAATGTTCTTTGTGGCCTTCGAAACCCTAAAAATCTACGACTATACAGTGTAAAAGTAACTGGCTGATAAAAAAATTTTTTATATTTTTTTTTATCTTAATCTAAACATTGATCAGCCTAAAGTTTTTTAAACTTACGCGATCAGAACACATTATCGTTCACACTCTGTCGTGGTCACGGGATGACATCATCCCGGGACCACGACAGAGTGTAAACCTGTCGAAACGTCGGGAAAAATAGGTAAATAAACGCGATAAATACCCGTAAGTATTTATAATATTGATCAGCCTGTATTAGCTCTCTGATATATTCTGTGCCTAGAACACGGGTCCGTTCATGTTTCTCTATAATTACCGCGAGATGGCGATAATTTAAATACAACCTTTTCACTCCGCTATCGCCATGTTAGGGTATAGTAGTTAATTTCGAAAGTGAAACTAATAAACTTTTTGTTGCAGCTAACTAGCAGCATAATCTAATTTCCTTAGTGACACTAGTGACTAACTGATCTATTCAGAATTTCCGCATTCTAGTACTTAGAACAATACTTTGACGACCTCTGTGGCGCAGGGGGCTAAGGTCCGGCTGAAACGCAGAAGGTTGCGGGTTCGATTCCCGCCGCGGGACAAATGTTTGTATGAAATGTCCGGATTATTTATTTATTTATTTATCTACAAGTATTTGTCTCATAGGGTTTTCCTATGTATAACATGTATGTGTTTACAAAAGAAAAAGTGTATTAAGTAGTATATCAGTCATGTGGTCCCTCTGTGGCGCAATGGGCTATAATAATAATAATAATAAAAAATAAAAAAATCCCGGACATTTCACACAACATCATCTGGCCCCAAAGTAAGCAGAGCTTGTGTTATGGGTACCACATGACTGATTTACTACCTAAATACTTTTTTTTTGTAAATACATACATAATATACATAGAAGACCCGAGACAATACTTGCAGATCGTATAAACATTTGTCACGCGGCGGGAATCGAACCCGCAACCTTCTGCGTCTCAGCCGGGTCTTAACCAACTGCGCCACAGAGGTCGTCGTTATTATATATTATATAGTAGTAGTTAGTGAAATCGTAAGTAAAAATTGGCGAAAATCGGCGGGTTGTGCCGAGTACCTCAAATGGCCTTAAATTGCCGGTCTCGATAGAGCCAACGTATTTGAGCCTTTTACAGTCGAGACCCGTGGGCCCGTAGGGGACAGAAGCCCATAGCGTTGTCAAAATTATTTAACTGCCTTAATTTATTATTTACTGTTATTTATTATTTACTGTATTATTAGCTGTCCCGTTCGCAACTTCGTCCACGCGTATTAAAAAAAAATATCTAATTGTAAATCTAAACCATTCTCAAATACACTTGAACACACACAAAAAGTTAGATCAAAATCGGTCCAGCCGTTTAGGAGTAGTTCAGTGACATACACACGTACAGTAGAATTATATATATAATATAAAAATTATAATTCGGAAACGGTTAGTCTGATTTATAGAATAGTAAAACTCAATAATATACATATATAATAAATTATACTGATAATTATAAAAGACAATCAAAAATCTTCATTCAGATCACGTACGCAGTCACAGCACATCAAACAGTTAGTACCGAATGATCACAGAATAGCGAACAGTCAGTATGAGTGTATGCAAAATACCAAAACGGTGCTAATGATAACACTATCTTACTTATGTTATCAAGTAGGTGAGACAGCCTGAGAACCGAGTTGGGTGGTCTATTTCAACACGCGATTTTGAATCTTATTACCGTTGGGAGAGATCAACTTTTGATTTAGCTTCTACTTATTGTATTAGGTAATACCGGGGTTTTTTTTAAATTTTTAAACTAAAGTTAGCTATCAGTGTTTGTAGGTGCCTGGGTATTTATAATTAACATTGAAAATTTAATAAACTTTTTAGTTATGTATTCTTCTTATCGTGTCTAGGTTTTTTGAACCAGTGAGGTGAAAGGTTTAAAGTGCGAGGGTCCTTTCACCCACTTGGCACATGTCTTAATTTTTTTTTAGGTTCTATGACATACTTGTTACCTCAGGATGTTTTTCATCACTGTTTTGAGAATACTGATATAGCGCAAATGCATTTTTTTATCAGAAAATCCATTGGTGCACGAGTGGATTCGAACTCACGACATTAGGGTCGGAAGGCGAGTCCACTAGACCACTAGACCATTAGTGATATGTACTTATGTAATTCAAATACTCGTATAATACGGTTTAAAAGAACATGACTATATTTATTACTGGTGTTACAATAGAAAGAAGATACATACTTATACTTATACGTGCTAGTAATTAGTATTATAATATGACTTATGTATAACTTTTAAAACTATCATTTTTTTGCACATAATGTTCACTCAGTTTATCTCGTGATCATGGCGCATGCAACTGTGCCGAAATATCGAGAAGCAGAAAAACTCATATATCATGGTAAGTATCCCGTTTTGAGTGAACATTATGACTTATGTATGTTAGACTTTAAGATATATATTTGATATGGGCCGTAGTTTGTAAGTATTTAACATCATTTACTAAACTAGTGTTGCCTGAAATAAACGATATTATTATTATTATTATACCTACTTAAATAATATACATTATAACCTAGATGACCGACTTTTGCTCGGTATAATACACGGGTAAAACGACGTTTTCTAAAAATGAAACCAAGGTAGATCGATTAATCGCCCTCATAACCCCTTGCATACAAAATTTCATGAAAATTGTTGTAGCCGTTTCCGAGCTTGAGATTATACAAGAATTGCTTGTTAAAAGGTATTAGATTATTTAACGGCTTCTGGTAGATACATTGCGTAACCTAAAAGATGGCTCTTATCTGGCTCAGCGTATTAGCATTGCCATTCAACGTGGCAATGCCGCCAGTGTCTTGGGAACGCTGCCCTCTGGCAGTGATCTTGATCAGTTGAGCTGTCTATAGATCGTTTTAACCGGTCCTTAGATAGCTCAACAGTTTCTTCTGTACATTTCTGTAATTATTACTTAAATAATAACAAACAACAAACATCGTAAGCAACAAACATCGTTATCACCCCGAAACATTTATGTTTCAAAGGTTAAGTTATCTGATCTTAAGTTACCTGGGACAGGGAGCCTGGATAAATACCTCACGTTTTTCCTTTACGCTAAACGCCATTGCAGAAAGATGAAAGTATGGAAATGGCAGCAGCAATCACCCTTCAGTACTTATTACAAGCTAGTGTCATATACATTTTGATGTTTCTGCAGGCCTAAACGTCAACAGAAAATAGAACTTCGTCTAAAACCTATTTAACCGTAATGCGTGTTGGACGCACAAGCGAAAAAAATCCGGTTTGAACCGCAGTATTCAAAAGTCAGTTAGTGCGAGCGCTCAGGTCTGTTTCTATTCGCCACAGAATCGCGAAAATTGGTGTGGATAATCTACATTGATGATAGACCTAAGTTAGTAGCTTGATTATATTATCTGTACCCTTTTAACTTGGACATAAACATCTACGTAAATTTACGTCATAGTTAATGGCGTCTCAGTTCGGGCGCTTTTATTAAACACTAGCGACCCGCCCCGGCTTCGCACGGGTGCTACTGATACTAAATATACTACAGAATGTCATACATACATAATACAGATATACCATCGCTGACTTTCCTGTCGATCTTTTTAAGGTGTATAATACTGTAGTACATTATTTTGATCTATTTCGTAGGGTTCAGCCAGCGTTTGCAATGTAAGGGCAAAAAAATGTGTTTATTTTCGACATCACATTAGAATCTTCTCAAATGACAGTGTTTCTCTACGATATTATGCATGTATTATACATATAAACCTTCCTCTTGAATCACTTATCTTTTGAAAAAACAGCATTAAAATCCTTTGCGTATTTTTAAAGATCTAAGCATACATAGGGACAGACAGGCAGCAGCGACTTTGTTTTATACTATGTAGTGAAGTATTGTATCTGAATAATAATTTAGATCTGCAGTTTCATTTGCGTTGTAGATAAGTACATAATAAGCAGATAGAAGCCTCTAGGACGCAGTTTAATACTTTCACCACACTGGCTCGAAAAAACACGATAAGAAGAACTATAAACGCAGGAACCATACAAAATCACATTTTAGTAACGCCGTAGTAAGTTATAGAGTACAAACATTAGGTCACCTCTTGGCGGTTCTGCTTTCCTAGTACATCTACCATATAAAACAAAGTCGTGTTAGTTACACCATTTATAACTCGAGAACGGGTGAACCGTTTTTTTGGATTTGTCTCCGCCTCGAATACCGTAAAACATAAAAAAAATCTAAAAAAAAATACAAAAAGCGCGGACAAATCGCTGACGGGACAGCTAGTATTACTATTAAAGCTAAGAAATATCTATTACGCGAATAAAGCATCTATCAAAGTAAATTAGGTAAATACAAGATTTAGGAGACCTCTTGGCAGTTCTACGAATCTTGTATATGTTGCTATACAAACATTGTTGCATTTAAGTTGGAAATGGGACTAGTTAGATGTTTTTTTAGTCTCATTTGTTCCAGTAATGGCGGCCAATCCATCAACGAAACTAGAAACGGGACTAATGTAAATAATCGAATGTTTTAAACATGACTGACATTGAAACACTTAGGTGAGCGCGCATGGCGGAGTCGACTTTGCTTTTTTGGAATCTCGGTCTTCATTTATGAGCCAATAGCACCTAATTCACAGTATTAAAAATTATCTTTATGATTAAAACTGTATTGACGTTTACCGATTCCACAGAAATAAATTCAACGAAATTCTTTCGGAGTCGCCATGCGTTCAGTCTAGATAACTCCTGAATACTTGGTTGGGCTTTGCTTGAATAACTCCTGAATATTTTTCGAAAAGACTGAATTATAACTTTCTTTACTTTTTTAACCCCCATATCTCTGCCGTTTTGAAACATTTCTAAAAATTGAATCGAGAAAAAAATTATATAACTCTAAGTTTAGAACCTGTTCACAAAATTTCACGAGAATCGGTTGAGAAATGCGACATGTAGAGGAGAACATCCGGACAGACGCCGGACGGACAGACATACGAAAGCATTTTCGCCTATGCTGAAACAGAGACACTCGCTCGCGCTTCGCACTCGCTCGGTAAAAAAAGAAAATATAACACTTAGTACCTACAAGCAAAATCCTGCAAATAAAAAACTTTAAAAAAATTACTGCCGTCGACATTGACAACAAAATATCGTTGGATATTACGAGCCGCGGAAACCAGCATTTTAAATTAAGATATTAATACTACCTCGTTATAAAGCAACGTTTTGTAATCACTCTGCCTACCCCAAGTCATGATGATGCCTTTATAATTAGCCGACGACCGCTTCCGACCGGACCACCAGGGTTTTCTATTAGAGGATAGAAATAATGGATTTGCGTAATTTTAAGTTTTTGCTACGATATGTTGGACTTCATCAAAATCTGTCAAGACTCAGATACGAGTATAGGTATCTCTATGGTCTATGAGAAGCTGTTTGAATGAGGATATCTGTAGCATGCACTTGAAGGAAGAGGATAAAACATTAACTGGAACATTTAAAAATTTTTTTTTTAGTTTGTCAGACTAGCTAAAATTTACTAAAATACGACCTTATTTTACATGCGCCAAAGTTTGAATTAACGGAGTAACGGTTTTAAATTTCTAAAGTATGTTAAAATTGTCATTTAATGCCTTTATTGAATTGATTTAGCTAAGATTGTCTAAAGTCAAAAATCAACACCCCTTGATATTTTAACTTAAATGAGCTGAAACACGTCAGTCAATTTAAGAAGTCATTTAAAAGTGTTACTTGTTACTTGAAGTCATTGTCTTCTTCATATTCTCCGCGGTCCGCTCGTTGCCGCTCGAGTTCAATGAAATTCAGTGCGAAATGAACAGGATCAAACTCATCCTGAAACTTATGATGAAGATTCTCTAGATGAAACGAAACAGTGTCGGTGCCTCCATCGACAAAATAATACGTGAGTAAAACTCGTGTTTATCTAAATGTAATGAATGAACTGTTTGAGTGAATGCATTCGCAGTGTTTGTTAGGTATAACTTGAGATGCGGAAATGTGGCGCTAAATCATTACGAAATCATTGCGGTTTACGAACGAAGGTGTGACTGGCTATTGACTAGAAGTGTGAAAATGTTTTGTGGTGTTTTGTACGAGTAAGCGGGTATATATATATTATACCTACAGTTAGCGGCTATTGATTATTTTTCGCGCTTTTCTGTGCAACATACGCACGGTCTATGTACACGCACTAGCGAAAAACTAAATATATAAGTACATAATACTTTATAACACCCAGACACAGAACAAACATTTAAGTTCGTCACACAAATGTGTGTCCTGTGAGGGAATGGAATCTTCAACCTACAGCGCAGTTGGAAGAGCTATTACCAACTGAGCTGACAATAAATGTGACATATTTCAGCATATCGCAGTTAAAATCTTGCGGAATTATTCTCTAGTGCATGCTAAGTCATGAGAGAACGAAAAAGCCTATTTTTGTTATAAGCCTAACAAAAATTTACAATACAAACTCAGTGATATGCATTTCCAATATGTAACCCTAATATTAATAATGAAGTTTAAGCCGCATAAAGTTGAAATAGCGTTATAATCTGTGTCTGTAAATACTTGGTGTCTAAGTCTATCATAAAATCATATTTGCTAATGTGGTATTAAAATCTGTTGCTGTTAAATTCATGGTTATATATATTGGTTATAAAAGGTTAAAAATTATTAAAGCGTCCCTTTAAAAAACACTACCATAGCCACAATGATACCATAATGATATCGCACACAGTATTTCCTACCGGTTCGTTCAGTGAGTAGGTAGGTAGATAGGTAGGTATGTACTCAGAGAAAAATGCGTACGTGACTAAACGAGTAAGGGTTCTCGAGGGGATGGCGTTATACATCATAGAGCCATGAATGCATGACATCTGCCACTATGTAGGTTAAGTCAAGCGCCACGGACGGCAACGTACGAATTATTAGGGTTGCTAACAACCTTCCTACCTCAATAATTTTGGATATCTCTTACTAATATTGCTTTGGTACAAATATACAATTACAAAATGTTTGTATTTGTGTAACAGTTTTTTACTTTTTTTATAAAGTTTGAGACCATCTTTAAAGTAGATTCTACTTGTTTTAGATGGTCTTACTCTTCTATATCTTAAGTTAGGTACAGTTATAGTTTAGGTACGTGGGCATTTACAAATAACAAAAGGTACTGGTAGATACGTACATGCTTAGTGCCTTGAAACAGAATTAAGAATAACATAAAAAAAATAAAATGTAGGTAGGTATTACATTATGAGCATCTTAGAATGATAGAAATAGCATTTTAAGGAAAAAATAGTTAACTAGGTATTTGTATTTGATACTGGTTTCCATAGTACAAAGTTTGCTTAGTTTAGGACTAGGCGGTATTGTGTGAATTTTCAAGCAATATTTATTACTAGCCTCTGCCTGCGGCTTTGCACGCGTGGTACCTAGTATAAAAAGTAGTTTATATCCTATTTCAGGTTACGGGCTATATCTATACCTACTAATTTCAAGTTTCATTCAAATACGCCCAGTCATTACGGCGTTATTGAGCCACAAATAACAAGTCCCACAAATGTTCGTAGATACCTATGTAATATTAGTAGGGTCTTAGAATTCAGATATTTTAGAACTATAATAATATCCCATCTGCAAACATATAAACAGGTTTACGACAGACTTTTATACCATACTTACCAGTATTCAAATCAATGTGTTTAAGCTGATTAGTATTTGAAATAATTTGAATAAGCTTACAGAATAAACCTAATTTATTAACATGCCTTGTTTCTCTTTACCTAAATATTGCAGGTTATCCAAGTTTGACATTACTAAATTATGTTTTTGAATAATCATTTAAAAAGTAACAAGATAGGTCATTTAAACATCACAAGGTAAAAATTATAAGCATTTTACAGTTACTTATTATTTGTTGCTAGTGTACTTTGTGGTACCTACTTGTCTAATAATTGAATTAGATCAATTAAACTTAATTATATTGCTGCATTGCTTAAATTATTGTGATCTGGATCAGTGGGGTTGAGGCCTCCCTAAGTGTATACCATTCTCCGTGATCCATCCATGGCCCATCCGTGGCTCGCGACTTTGATTATATTGCAAGCGTATCGAAATCTAGTACATCGTTTTCTAATTTTTTCGGAAGCCAAAATAAAATACAACAAAATAGTTAAAAAAATTCATTAATTCATTAATGTGTTCGATGCGACAACCCTAGGTGTTGGGATTATCTGCTCGCAAACAGATAATGTGATGGATGCGCGTGAAGCAGGTGGCTATACACTGTAGGTGGATGTGTTATGCAGTAACGAGCCATAACGATAATCATGTTCGAGTTTAGAAAAGTCTTGTCTACTTAATTTTTAGTGTCACATTCATTCATAACTTTTTGAATACCGTCCAAAAACTTTTATTTTTATTTATAAAAATATCTTCATTTCATTTTATGAAATGGTTTCATAAATATGCCACATTTCCACCACTGCCGTATTGTATGTATGTTTGTCGGTTTGTTACCTTTCATGCTTAACAGCTGAACGGACTTTCATAAGAGATAGATTTGGTAAGGTATCTAGCGGAAGACATTATGTCAGACATTAGGAATGTAGGTACTACGAGCTCGAATCCGACGGCATAAACTAGTCCTATATTTTAGGTGCCTTCAATCGTAAGTTTTTGAATTAAAATATATTTTTATTGATAAGATCTTTATGAAACGTATGCATAATAATAACATTCATTGTAGAGTTTAAATAATGTTACCCAGTCGTACTACCATATATAAATTAATATTACCTACCTACTGTTCTACTAAACTAATTTAAAATATCTAATTTCGAAGCTTTCACCTAAAAACAAGAAGCGGATATGTAAAGCACCTCTAATAAAACGTAAGATGATCCGACCAATTTGTTTTTATTGTCCAGTAGAAATAAGAGGGAAAACAGTAAGTACGGTACATTCTACATTACATTGTAATTTGTAATATAAATATATAAATCGTTTGGACTGACTGACTGAGAGAAAGCTTACGAGCCTTAAGCGTAAGTCTTAGCGGCCTGAAATTTTAAGGTAAGCTAAAAAAACACCTATGAACCGCGAGTGGGGTATGTTATAGTGGCGACATACATACAGATATGTACAGAATAATATACAATAATATAAAAGACATGTGAAACAGTTGAGCTATCTATAGACCGCTAATAACGTTTTATAGATAGCTCATTTGGTCCAGATCACTGCCAGAGGGCAGCGTTCTAGACACTGACGACATTGTTACGTTGAATGGCGATGTTTATACCAGACGCCGTGTAATCATTTTGAATACGCGGTGGGCTCCTGTTCCCCACGGGCCCATTGTCTCGACTTCAAAAGGCTTAAATATATTTAGGTAACTATGAAAATCTGTATTTGTTTTGTGTCTTTTTATTATAAAGTCACAAGTATATTTACTACCATTGTACTACCGTGTAGCTAAACACTGTTTCTTATAATAGTCTAATATATTTTGTGGTGTGCAATAAAGTATTTTCTATCTTCTATCTATCTATTTCTATATTTATAAATATACTAGCTGATCTGAAATACACACCTTTTAAACCTTCCCTGGACTACGACAAGCATTTCAACATCAAAATCAGCTAAATCAGTCCAGCCGTTCTAAAGTTTTAGCGAGACTAACGAACAGCAATTGATTTTTATTATATAGATTTGATTGCCTGTCAGCTCAGTTGGTAGTAGCTCTGCTTTCTGTGCTGTAGGTTAGGAGCTCGATTCTCTCCCAGGTCAAACATTTGTGTGATGAACACAGGTGTTTGTTCTGTGTCTGGGTGTAATAAAGTATCCTGTGTATTTAGTAATATGTATGTATACTATCAGTGATCTGGTCATAGTAATACAAGCTAATCCAGGGTTAGATGATCTTGTGTGAATTGTCCACCAATTTTTATTGTTATTATTTATGTGGAACGTATCCAGTTTATCGTGCAAAGGTTTACCATCTCGCGAAAGACATTATCATCACCAGGGCTACAATTACGACTCGCCAATATTTATGTATCTATTGAGCTTGATTTTTTTAGGTATCCTACGTATAAAAACATTCATACGAAAGAAGTCACAAGCATTTCTTTCACTAAAGTTATTCAAAACTTCGGCCTACGCATGCGAAGTTGTGTACCCTATTTTAGTAAAACTAAAACATTGTATGTGGTGTAGTCAAGTCTGGTGACAGAGTTAATAGAACGCTCGAAGGTCTAAGTTTATTGATATTGCCAGTATCAATAAAACTATATCTTTAAGCCTATATTTACGGCATGTAGTTCCAGTGCTCTGCTGTTGATATTTGTGCTGATATTTTAAGAAATCATTAATCTATATTATTATTTGTTACTATTATTTGTGAAATTTGACTGCTACACAAAACATTAAACAGATGGACAAATATTTAGTACTATTCCGTCAATCTATTCCTTTCTCAAAAAGAAATTCGTATAACAAACTGATCTCTATCAAAAATGGCCGAATATCTGTATCGACTTAGCCAACAATATGCCGCACGATGGAGTAGTAAAATATTTATCACATCACCACACTTTACATGTAGGGGAGGTATAAGTAAAAAATATTTTTTTAATGTTTTTATTTCATAACATTGTATTTGTCTCTAATACCCTGCAAATTTAATCACGATAAAATTAACTGTCAGCGAGCAAGAACTAGATCTGGGGTGGACAGACAGACGTACAAAGCGATACAATAAGGGTTCCTTGAGAACTTCGGAATCCTAAAAATGCATGAAATGGTGTAATGTAATTCTTTAATGGGACTAAATGGCCTTTATCATTATGAATTAAATAACTTAAAATAATATTATAAATAAACAAACATGAACCAGCTAGAGGATGTATGTAAGTACATTAGGCTTCTGTGCTTCAAAGGGTACGATCATCTCGGCCCATTATCTCTATCACAAACATGAATGAAGTCTCTGAGACGCATTTTAATCCTTTTATTATACTAGTTAACCGACTTTAAAAAAGGAGGAGGTTCTCAATTCGTCGGAATCTTGTTTTTTTATGTATGTTCACCGATTACACAAAGACGCCAATTCGAGCGGTTTTTAAAAAATCAACAAAAATCTAAAACTTGTATACATCGATGATATTTTTTATAAACAATGAAGTTGGTTTTCTTTTTAGTTTTGTAAACCTACGTGCGTTATGGGAACCACATGACTTATATACTACTATATATTTTTTTGTTATATACATATTATACATAGAAAAAGACCCAGAACCGAGTCAAATATTTGGAGACCATACAAACATTTGTTCCGCGGCGGGAATCAAACATGTAACCTTCTGCACAACAGACGTCGTCATTTGGGGGAAAACATCAGGTAGTTTGTAAGTGTTAAGCAGCAATGCAAAAGCTTTCTTCAGTAGACCAGACCACATTGTGAATGAAGATCGAATGTCGAAGTATGCAACTCGACACTTATCGGTCTGTCGTCTGTCTGTCATTCGATACGAACTGTATGCGCCCGCGCATGCCCGAGCCCGTTGTTTAACACGTGGTTGCTATTACTTTCTATCTTTATTAGAAGAGTTAATTAATTGATTTACAAATTTAAACAGTTTTGGTAAATAATAACCTACGACCTATTGACTTAAGGAAACTCAGAAACCAATTTTATTAGAAACGAATTCCTAATAAAATTTGTTTCTGAGTTTATGTATGGTAATGTAATAAAGATATTATCATTATGTTAAATATATATTACTAGCGAACCGCCCCAGCTTCGCACGGGTGCAATGCTGATACTAAATATACTACAAAATGTCTAATGTGATTTGATACCTCTAAACTTAGCAGTGTTTCTCTACTATATTATGCATGTATTATACATATAAACCTTCCTCTTGAATTCCACATATCTGTTATAAAAACCGCATCAAAATCCGTTGCGTAGTTTTAAAGATCTAAGCATTTAAAGGGACAGACAGACAGCGGGAAGCGATTTTGTTTTATACTATGTAGTGATAGGAGTATAATAGCTGTCCCGTTCGCGACTTCGTCCACTTGAACACACACAAAAAAAACATCCAGGTCCAGCCGTTTAGGAGGAGTTTAATTACAAACACACGCACAGACGATTAATATAATAATATATAGAGATTTGAACAAATTAACATAAAGGTATATACAGTCATAATTATCTGATACAATAAATAGTTTTTTTTTAATGTGTTTTGTGGAGTATTATGATTTAGTCATAACACTCCACCATTTGTGTTCAGTCGTTCACGTTCATGATGAAGAGCTATTAAAAGAGCAAGATGAAGTGGTATAGAACCTAGAACTTGGTATAATTATATAATTGACGACCTCTGCGGCGCAGTGGGCTTAGGTCTGGCTGCAAGTATTTGTCTCGGGTCTGGGTGTTTCTATGTATAATATGTATGTATTTACAAAAAAGTATATAAGTAGTATGTCAGTCATGTGGTACCCATAACACAAGCTCTGATTACTTTGGCACCACATGATGCTGTGTGAAATGTCCGGGATTATTATTGTTATTATTATTATAATGGTATGAATGAACGGTGGCGCCAACCGTCTAAACTTAGCCTCCAATGTGCTGATTAATCAATTAAGTATGTTCTAATTATATTAGCGCAAATGGGAAGTGATATAAATCGCAAAAGCTAATTCCTGAATCAGTCCACGTCCACGTATCGCCGTCCGATGGTACATAGATCAGCACTGCTGGAGAGTGATTCAATTACGAATGGCTTAAGATATAGGAAATACTAGACTAAATAATCTCATAATTTGACGTCATCTGTGGCACAGTGGGCGAAGGGCACGTCTGATAATGTCCGTCGGACAAATGTTTGTATGAGGTGCAAACATTTGTCTCGGGTCAGGGTGTTTTTATATGTTTATCGATGTATTTACAAAAATAACCCAAGCTTTACTTAGATTGAGGCTTGATAATGCTGTATGAAATGTTATTTATTTATTTAAATATTTATGTCAATTCTACAATTATTAGCAACAGATTGTTGTTAAAATATGAAAAAGTAAGTGAATTATTTCTCAAATACTACTTCTAATGTCATGAATAATTCTAAAGTGCGTATAGAATAGTCTTCTCGTTCTATAAGTGTGTATCAACCAGTCATCTGGTCACCACAATACAAGCTATGCTTAGTTTGGGGCTAGATGATGTTTTGTTCATTGTCAACGAATATTTATTTATTTTTATTTATAAATTTTAGATCTGTAGCCTTACGGTTATGAGTTTATTAGCTTCTGTCCGCGTTATACGTAGATAAAAAGTATATATATCGTTCCAATTCCACATCTATATCAACTATATATATATATAAAGTTTAAATAAAGGCTCGTCTAAATCGGTTTAACCATTATTTCGTCATTAAGTTAAAAACAAACATCTACACAAAGTTTCACAATTGTAATATTGGGAAGGTAAGTAAGGCTTTTAGGACACAGGAATTCTGTGTAGGATCAAAACCAAGACTTTGAATGTTTCTTTCTGTTATTAAATTACCTCTTTCTCTCTTTACAGGTAAGTTCCCGTTTGGAATGAATCTTGGATTCAACTCGCTAATACATATTGGTGAGATATTTTTATCAAAATCGAAGTCTATGGACTTACAGTTTCTCTTATAATCATATAACTAGCAAGAAGCTAAAGTACTATCTGTCTTTGTCATTCTAATATTAATGAATAAAGAGAGCAACTGAATTTAACATTAACTAATAACGGTTATGAGATAGATGGGTCTTTCTCATGGCACACGACTGAATCTGAGGATCTGAATCTGAAGCTATTCTACATGACAGCGTAATGTTTGAAACTGGAAGCCTATTTTGACTTCAATGGTCAATTAAATTCAATTCTTGGGTTATGGCTTCTGTGGCTTTTTGTCACAATAATGCCAGTGTATATTTCATGACGCTTCGTGAACTATTTGTGGAACT
This sequence comes from Lampropteryx suffumata, assembly GCA_948098915.1. NCBI lineage: Eukaryota > Metazoa > Arthropoda > Insecta > Lepidoptera > Geometridae > Lampropteryx > Lampropteryx suffumata. The sequence goes on from OX402565.1 coordinate 9,875,421, forward strand.
TCAATGGTCCCTCCTCTTCAATAGTAACTTAAACGTCACAGGCGCGTCGAAGTGTCAAGTTGCTTTTGCTAGTGAGTTGTGCGTCTCGATTCGCCGCGCGCGTCTATAGTGTACGCCATTTAATATTTAAGAATTTATTTCTCATAAGAATTACAAATTCACTTACTGAGAAATAATAAAGAGTTGCTGAAAGTTATAATACCGTCGTGCATGTGTAGCTTAAATATGAATTATAAAGATTATAAATTAAATATCAATTCATATTTTGGTTATGTGGGTACTCAGATAATGCGTGAGTAGAATGATGCATAGTCATTACAAGATCTCATAGAAATCTATATTTTAAGACTTGAACCGCCTGTAAAATCTAATGGAAATAACGTTAAAAGTTAAAGGGCGATATGCTGGACTGACAATACATCGCAGCCGGAACGAAAATGTTTTTCAACTGTCTTGTAGAGAAACTGACATATAGCCCATATGTCATATGATATGATATAATATATATCCTTTATGATATATCCTTTGTCGCGGCTGCCATGTTAGCCAGGCTGAACGCTAGGGCTGTCACCCGCTCCCGCTCGCTATCCACACCCCACCCATGTCACGTCTCGTGCGTGGGCGCAGCTTCCTGGCCGCTGACAGTTGACAGCAGCCCTGAACGACCAACACAATAGTAGTTTGTTCAGCTCCTGTACAATAAGAAGGTTGTTACAAATAAAGCTTGTTATACAACGACAATTTCCTTTTGTGCAAGTACTGGTTACTCGTATGTGGTTTTCAGGTAAATCAGTAAAGTGAAATTCCGTTTTCAATATTCGTTACTAAAGATTCACCCCGGCTTCGGCTGGTGTACGGGTTACATTAATGCAATTTTCTAGGGATCTATAATTTTCGGATATAAAATATAGCCTGTGTAGGTTTGAAAATTATTATTAATTAACTCTATTAGGTGAAAGAATTTTTGAAATCAGTCTAAGTAGTTTTTGATTTTATCTATTACAAATAAACAAACCACCTAACCATTTATATTTATAATAATCGTTTATAATAAATAGTTACACTAGCGAGCTTAACCTTAAAAAGAGTCATCTTCCAGCAAACATTGCGATATGAAGATGTTAATATTAACGGAGAAATTCTTCGTGAAACATGATTACCTACTTTATTTATTTACTAGCTTCTGTCCGCGGTTCAGCATGCATAGGACCGGTATAAAAGTATGTGATATTCCAGATCAATGAGTACAGTTATACAAAAGTTCATCTATATCAGTTCATATTCATATATATCCCAGTAATTATGGCGTGGTTAAGCCACACACAGTGAGGCGTACAGAATCTGCAAGGGCTTGCATGGACATTACTTCACTGTAATTTATAAATACAATAAAATCTACTATGTAATTAAAGAACAATTCACAGAGTCACGCCCAGTTACGTGCCTGTACATAATGTATTAGTATGTAATGTTTGAATCATGTTGAAAGACAACATACTCAATTTGTACGGCGCTTTCAGATGTTAAATGAAATCTTGCCACTAGTAGCTATATGCGAGCTTCTCTCTCCAGTCACTAGGTCCGTGTATCGGGGCCTGTCGTAGTACTAGTACAACAAGACGTTTGTTACGTATAAATAGTGAAAGGCCGTTTGTTCGTGCCAACCCTATGCTTTCTACACTTGCCGGGGATTTGGGATAATTGTTTGACGCCATTACTGTTATTTATACAGTGACAGGGTGGAGTTTCGATATAATTGCCTACAAATGCTTAGATAACAGTTTACGGGTTTATCAAGATGTTATTGACTAAAAAGGTGTGGTGGAATATCTTGATAGAACAGACCGGAAAGGAAATTGAGTTGTTACGTTCGAGAAGAATTTTTATAGACGTTTTATTTACAGAATTAATAGAGTAGGTATTATACAATCGTCCATACTAATTATAAAATTGAAAGTGGTTACCTTTTTACGGCGAAACGTATCGACATTGAATTTGGGAAGAAAATAGAACCTAGGAAGGGACATCGCGGGCAGTAGCTGCACAAATACATTGAAGCGCTTAAGCTATCAAGGCCAATATAAAACATTATATAAATAGCTGAACTAATCCAGATTACTGCTAGAACAGTGTTCCCAAGACACTGGCGACATGGCAGTGCTAATACGCTGGGGACCAGATGCACCAGCTCCTTGGTCACGCAATATTTCTACCAGACCCTCCGAAATATAGGTATTATAAAAAAACGGTCAGCCATTTTTTTGTTTTTGAATAAAAAATAGCTGACCGTTTTTAACCACTTTTTAATTTTGCCGAGACGGCAATTGATTCACGTATATAAAAAAATGCGTGAGTGTCGTGGAACACTCGGTTGGAACGAGGTTCCTATCGTTGTATATTATTATTAATAATTAAACGTTATATTATTGATTAACAAATACAAATGAATAAATTACTAGCTTCTGAGAGCAATTAAATGAAACGCAAAAATAAAATGAGTTGAAGAAATGCTAGGAAATTTCGTAACTAATATATTTTTTCGAGTTGTGAAAATAAATATTTTATTGTACATCATTGGATTCATCTAATTCATTCGTTCATTCGTTCATCCCATTAATTAATTCGTGTCACCCTATGGATAACCGTCTACACTACACTAAAGAATGTCGTGACGAGACAGAAATTCGTGACGGAGAAATCTTACACTTTTTTCGCCTAGCCCCCCTCTGCCAAGTCCGTATCGTGCGATAAGGAACTTCCTTCCAAAAGTTGTATATAACCATATAAACAAGCCATAAATATCAACACTGTTGTGACGCGGCGACTCAGGAACAATGCTATTGAGCTAAATACAGCCATTCCGACATTTTCAACGATATGATATTTAGAGACGTTTTCAGCTTGAACTTATGTGGACCGACACGGAAGCAATGTGGACACGGGTTATACTTTGAGTACTATTAGGAAGTTAGTAAGTACGTATGACTCATGGATTCTATGAAGTCGTTTACACTCGGTGGGCCTAAGCCCTTGAGACCCCTTAAATCAAAATAACTTTTTATGTATTTTAAGAAATACATTGCTCTCGCTCGCGTACGCGATTCGCACATCATAATGCCTTCATTATAGACAAAGAACACGTCAGCAACAATCCAAGTTTCTCAAAAACCTACAAATCTAGCTACCTACCAGTGGCGAGGCATATACTTAGTCGAGGCCATTTTTTTAGTGACACACAAATACATAACATGCTTTCTGTCTTCTTCTATATACCTTTAAATAAAAAAAATAAAAATATTGCTGGACAATGCATACAACACCATCTAGCCCCAAACTAAACAGCTTGTATTATGGTGACCAGGATAACTGATACAATACTTATATATTTTCAAATACATACTTGTGACTTTATAACACCCAGACAGAGCAAACATCTATGTACAGTCTAGTTAAGACTCCACACGATTAAACGTTCAAGTTAGTATTAGTTGAGTGCTTCAGTAAAACCGGGTCACAAACACAGTTCAAAGTTTATTTAAAGTAAATCACGTAAACTGCTGAAGTTTAAGTTAGACGATTCCGACCCACGACCAGCTTATTGACCGCTCAGTTGTGTACTACTTTTATTAATTGAGATAAAAAGGTTGACTAAGTAAATAGTTAAATGTAGGTGTTGCACCGTACAATCTATGTTCACCACACAAAATGTTTGTCCTGGGAGAGAATCGAACCCGCAACCTACAGCGCAGAAGGCAGAGCTACTACCAACTGAACCGACAGTACTTTACTGTTTGTGTGTTGTTTTAATATTCAACGGATATTTATCGCGTATTGCCTTTAATTGTTCCTGACGTTTGCAATAACTGTGGTCGCGGGCTGACTGGAAGCATAGGGTAGGTCTTACCACCGCGCAAGGGTAGGTCTTCAAACTACCCTCACTTGGCGTGATGCCTAGTATTTGGTTATCTTACACACATAATGTAAATAATGAATAAAATATACACAGGTCCATCCCGGCTGCGCCAGATAAACCTAACACACTACAGAACTTTACCATGTAAGATTCAACATGATCCTTGTGATTGTATTAAATTAAATTTGATTTATCAATCTTCTAATTCAATACAAAAATAAGTAGGTATGCTTACCGCTATATTCTGGCCGTAAGACAATCACCACTATACAAAAAGGCTTAACGACCTACCTCACAGAAAAGCACCAACTAAGGTAATGTCTTCATTTTGATTACACACGGTAGAGATGCTATCACAAGTCATAAATCCAGCAATAAATTAACGGAAGCCTGGGTTTTCTACGAAACGGTTAACGTCTTATGGCTGTTGAACCAAATGCACGTCCCTTGCGCGTACTACATCTAATATATATAATGTACATCTCAACATATAAAACAAAGTCGTGTTAGTTACATCGCTTATAACTCGAGAACGGCTGGACCGATTTTCATGATTTTTAATTTGTTGGATTTGTCAGATTTGATTTGTTTGTTGGATTCCAAATTTGCAAGATTCTATCAACTAGAAAAGAGCTAATGGTCTGCAAATGGCAGAAAAAAAAACTTATATCATAGTTAAAAACACTTTCGATCAAGACAATTTTCAAACAAAAAAATCATCCGTTTCAGCACTACGGTGCCATAGAAAGATACACAAAAAACACGTTAAACTTATAACACCTCTCTGTTTACATCGTGCATTGTTGCGTTCGAGGTGTACAAACTTGGATTAACTGCTACAAAACGACCACTATCACAATCACCGCTAGTTTATAAACCGGGGCTTATACGTAACCGAATAGCCTTGACACATCACCGCTACAACCTTTGACGTTAGATGTAACTACTTGAGGTGCTTGAAGGGTGGTAGTGTAAACGCCTATAAAGTTAGGCTATGAAGCTAGCAAGGATCGAAAGAAAGCGACAGCGATTTAATTTAATCTAGACTACCCATAGTTAGTAACGAAAGTGTTACCTCTAATAATGAAAGGGTCGTAATTCGGACTAAAACTCGAACTCATATATTTTACTAAGCATCATTTTTTGACAGTATTTAATTTCATGACAGTGCCAATGCCTAGTATATTTAAAAATCTAAATGTACTCGTATGGTCACAAAAACTGAACAAAACAAGCAATAAGACGAACCAAGACACCAAGTAAAAAATATATATTTTCACTGCGTCTGGTAGATACATCGCGTAACCCAAAAGCTGGATCCTATTTGGCCTAGCGTATTAGCATTGCCATTCAACGTAGCAATGTCGCCGTCTAGAAGACGCTGCCCTCTGGCAGTGATCTGGATTATCTATATATCGTTATAAGCGGTCAATAGATCAACTATTTCACAAGTATTTTATATTAAAGAAAATACATGTATATTTGCATGATAAAGTTGCCACTTATATTTCCGCTACATCCATGGCCTCGCCGTAATAAAAGCGTAACTTAATCACTAGATCCAAATTCCATGAAGTGACTCCACACTCTGTACAAACAGCCAAGGTAAACATTCCTGTATACTACTACTAGCCGCTTCCCGCGCTTCTGCTCGCATTCTACGTTGTTAAAAAGGAGATTAATGTTAATTTAGTTAATCCCTACTAATATTATAAATGCGAAAGTAACTCTGTCTGACTGTATGTTTGTCACGTTTTCACGCCTAAACCGCTGAACCGATTTTGATGAACTTTAGTATAAAGATAGATAGGGATAGAGATAGATAGTATAGGGACCTTGGAGAAAGACTTAGCTAGTAAGTATATATATTAATAAGTTTATTTCAGCCAGTATTACGTGATTGGGTAATATATATATAAACACCCATACAAAAATCTAAAATTAGTAGAATAAAATAGAAGCAGGAAAGCAAAAGAGATTTTACTAATATACGTAAAAAAACTCAAGCCACTGCGTATCGAATAAGATAGATATATAAATAGATTAACACTTGATTGTACACAAAAAGAACAAAGAGAAAATAATAGAAATACAATTGTACAATTTGCGGCCTTATCGCTAAAAGTGATCTCTTCCAGGCAACCTTTGGATGGACAGGATAAACAAAAACAACGACAGCGTTGTACAAAAATAAATATAAATAGATCATAGGAGAATTTATATGGTGTGGTAGATTTACATTTATCTCAAAGGCATAAGATAAAAATGCATTGATTTATGACTTTATTCATATTGAACATACGATACTGATGATAAGATTGAAAGTGTGTCAAATATATTTATACGTAACAAATATTTGAGTTCTACAATACATTGAAATACATTGACAAATGCTAATGTATAAGTGACAGTGGTAATGAACGAAAGACACTGGAAGGCCAATAATAAAATAAAAAAAAAACAATGCCGGACATTTCACACAGCATCATCTGGCCCCAAAGATACCACATGACTGATACACTACTTATAAACTTTTTTGTTTTTTTTTGTAAATACATACAGATTATACAACGAAACACTCAGACCCGAGACAAATACTTGCAGATCACACAAACATTTGTCCCGCGTCGGGAATCGAACCCGCAACCTTCTGTTTCTCAGCTGGGCTTTGACTTACTGCGCCACGTCGTCGTATGGCGTAATTATAACGAAAAAATATGAGTTTGCAGACTGCAGTTTTTGTTGTATCTTACATTCAAAGGACACCATCAATCTGTTTCAAATTGACTAATAGGGGGAGAGTTCAATTCCGGTAACGTTACATATTATGAGGCACGAAAACGCTCACGAAATGCAATCCGAAAGAAAGAAAGATATTTTTATTTAATATAATATTAAGGACCATTTTGAATCGTCTTCTTATATACTAGGTAAACCTAGGTGCCGATTCCTCTAATCCCCAGCTCAAGAAGAATCTGACAAGAAACTCTACTCTTTTATATAATTTTTGCTGATTTTGTTAATGCGTCATAAAGCTTTTTTGTCATGCATCTAAATAATCTGATATTTTACCTTAATTAGGTTCTTAATTTATTCAACAAAGCACGTTGCATTGAACCTTGTTATAGAAGCGTAAACATTGCCTATAAAAGATTTACTAACTTTAGCGAGCCTAACTGTGGATACAGCTGGTTTTTCTTTATACGCTTATCGATTTTTTTAAACGAATTATTATGTTTGTATACATTGCATATTCATATATGAACATACAATAGTTATTTTGAATACACGCAGAACGTTACTTACTTACTTCATTGGCGAAGGGACTCAAAATGAGTCTTGGCCTCCGAAACGAGAACTCTCCTGTCCTATGCAATCTCCTGCCAGTTATCAACTTCAAGCTCACGCAGGTCAGCTTCGAGTCTATCGCTCCAACGATATTTGGGACGACCAACCGGGAGACATCCAAGTGCTCGGCCCAAGTAACTTATCTATTAATGTCTTACAATTGCCATTAGGGCCTTAAATTCAATTAAACGTATTAATAACACGGCACGGCATGGCGAAGTCCTATATATATAATATGCGATGTAAAATAACAGTGACATTGTCCATCGCCCCACAATTTCCAATGATATTACCGAGCTAACCTATTAGACGCTTTATTGCGGAAATAATAACACCTAGAGATTTCATGAGTCTGTCCGCTATGCTCTGTAACATTTATGTCAAATGCATAAGATACAAAATGAAATGATCCACGACTTTACTGAAAACATTATCCGTTTATCCGGTTCATTATAAAAAGCCGAATCACAAGGGTACGATATAAAATTCTCTGGGAAATTTTATTGACAAGTGTCAATATCAGAGACTTGATTAGGTTTTGAACGAATACTAAAACGCCACTTAGGCATTTGAGGCGATAGTCTCAAACGTTTGCAATGTTATACGGGATTCTTCCTTTGTCATTTCATAAAGTAACATAGGACTTCTAAATAAATTATTTTTCTCGTATTATTGCATGTTTTATTAAGTAATATTAGCGGGATTTTAATGAATAAATTGTGACTTCATAGCCCAAGTATGGACAATTGAGTTATAAGTATATTATGGTGCCATGTGATTTAAATGACGAGGAATCCCGAGAATGTTCTAGTCGGCTATTCCGCGATGACGTTTAGAATATACAAATGACGATCGACTTAGACTTTATTATCAAAAATCACTTGACACTGCCAAAATTGTCAACAAGGCAGATACTATTATAGCAAGGAGAGAAGAAGATATGTTATACTTCTTCTTCTTCTTCGTTAATGGCATGAGTCACATTAATTTCAATTTTGCCAATGTTCAATGTTTATATTGCTTAAAGAATTATATCGGATATATTTGACCGTCTTGCGAAGCATAGCAAAGATTGCCCTCTTTTTTTTTTTTCTCTAGTTATTTCCGGTTTTTAATTTAAGTAATTTGAGTAATTTTGATATTTTTATTGAAATAGGGCTAGATTTATTGACTTGGGTGTGAATAATTCGAATGAAAGCATTTTGTTTTTCATTGTGATTCGAGCAAACATAATCCGTATAATTATTTTATATGAAAGACACCATTTTATACAAAAAACAATTGACGAACGACAAGATACGACTTTGTGACAGATAACAAAAAGGTTGAGTGGTATATATGTGACTGTATTAGTTTTTGAACATGAGTCCGGCATTATTATTGCTTTTGGCCAACCCTAGTTATCCTCACCAAACCCAAGTTAAGTAGGTGGTAGGTTTAGGATTTATCAACTATACAACTCAGCAATTTATTATAACGATTATGAAACTTGCAGGACAATTGGCAAGAGGAATATAACAGTTCCAGTTGTCATCTTCCGGGGTATCGCTTGCAATAACCATTCATGAGAATGGGCGATTTGTTGTTGTACTTGTGTGGTCGGTTGTACAATGTACAGGGGAGCAGAGTGGGCCTAACTTTCTGTTGGCGTTTAAGCCTGCGGAAAGATGGAGTGACATTTATGTCAATGACATAAGGTCCAACTTCCGTCACGTAAGCTATCACAAGCTAATGTCATATCTCTACAATTTCATCTTGTTTAAGCCCCAGGAGGTCTTGACGAGTACTGTCTGCTCAAGAGTAAAGTCGTAAATCATTGCATTTCGTACTTTATGTCATAGACATAAACGTCACTCCACGGCTTCATTCAACATATTCTATAGAAAAGAGGCAAGAAGATAATTCTAAAACCAACTAAAGTTATGTCAAAATTGAGTATAGATGACGTCATTGACAGGAAATGGTGGATCGACGTCACGATTCAAAAGTCCGTCTCGGTGGGTACCAGATATTCTATCAGTAGTAGTACAAGTATTATTGTGTTTAGGTTCAAGGGCTCTGGAACAAGTGACATCACTGAGCAAACAGACAAAACTTATGTCTAGGGTTGTAACGTTTGTGTGATACTTCCTGGTATTACTAGCGTCTTAGGTCACCACTTACCAACAGGTGGGTCGTATGCTTGTTTTCAGATAGGACTAAGTTGCATAAAAAAAAGTATGCTATGGTGATGGGTTTATGAACATTGTCTGTTTGTAGAGATTTGTATTGAAGTTCTTAGTTATTTTCATTATGCTCTAAAGCTCTAAATGGAAAATTATTGCTTTTACTTACGATAAATTAGCCTATAAATTAGTGGGACACACCACAGCTGAGCAGACTCTAGATCTCTACAGTCATTCGGTTTGAGATTGTTTTTAAAAGAAATGAATTAAAAATCCCTTGTGCGTTCCACGTGGCTTTATTAAGGCATATATATTGTAATAAAGTCGTTGTAATCTGCTGGTTCTGTTACACGTAACAGCAGCTGGCGACATACGTACAGCTTACGAGTCACTTCTCTCAACAATAGTAGCTCCCTGACACTTCTCTTTGCGATTGTACAAACGTGTTTTGTTTGTTTATTCCGTTTTTACGTCAGAACTAGAGCGTCCCCGAGTCTGTATGTAGCTAATGAAGAGGGTTTATGTTTTGAACGCATGTGGACGCAAGTGTCCATTGTTACTCGATATTACTAGATAACCAAAGAGCAAACGGAATCTAATGTTGAGCTTTAAAATCAGCTTAAGGCACACGTCTAAAAGTGTTATTACAGTATTACCGAGCTGCTAAATGATCACCGGATTTATTTGCGAGTTTTTCTACTCACGTATTATTTTGTCGATGCACTGATACTGTTTCGATACTTTTAGAGAGTCTTCAACCGCGATTCGCTTGATCCCGTTCGCGCTCGCGATTCGCAGTTCGCAGTGTGCCATCATCGACAAAATAATACGTAAAACCCATGTTTAAGTTGTTTAAACCCATAAAATAAAACGTCAGTAAAAATCCCGTTTCCCGAAATTTATAGTACAACTCACGAATGTTTTGAACCAACTCAAAGTTCATTGTAAGCCCCCATACATATCATAATATTATAAATTCCAAAGTGTGTCGAATTCGAAGTGTTTTTTTGTCTTTTTTCTTTGTGCTTGTTACGTCTTCACTGCTGAATGGACTTTGATGAAATTTGGTAAAGAGATTGACTGTATCTTGGGAAAGGAAACAGGCTACATTATATATAAGTACGACGTGTGAGAAGCCGTGGGCATAAGCTTGTAAGATTATAAACTAGCATGTCTAAAAATGTTCAATAATAACTGGTATGGGATTTAAATGGAACGTCAAAGTATAATCGAAGTGGGCCGTTTCTCTTGTACGAAATATAAGACAGGAGACTGACATAATTACGCTTTAAAAACTAAAAAAAAAACCCACTTCATTGAATGAAATTTGAGCCAATAAAAATACAACAACATCGAGAACCACCATTTTTTGAAGTCAGTAAAAAAGTTTTTACGCTTTTAAGTACCTTATAATTTTTTGAAATTAGTAAACTCCATTGAAAGGCACAGTTTGAATCACTCGTTCTTTGCAACGTGCGTCAACGTGCAGAGACCAAGCGATTCTATAAGTATGGTAATTTTAGCAATATGGGAAGAATTGTAATTGAATTACTTGTGAATACAATTTACAAAAGCTATAAAGTTGTGTTTATTCATTTTGTATGGTCGGCTCCCGCGATTGTCCCATACAAATTGCTTTGTGAACTTTTATTGTAATTTTTTTCAATTATGTAGATAAGTTTTATTATTGTCACAGCGTCACAAAAGAGCATTCGGTTGGTCGCTTTTGGTCATTACCTACACCTTTTACAGTCTACCCTCAATTTGATCAGTGATTAACCAAGGACCAGTGATACATCTTCTTATTCTTGCCCTTGTATCTTCAAAACTGGCGTGTCAGCTCAGTTGGTAGTAGCTTTGTTTTCTACGCTGTAGGTTATGGGTTCGATTCCTTCCCAAGACAGACATTTGTGTGATAAACATGGATGTTAGTTCTGTGTCTGAGAGTTATAAAGTATCATATGTATGCATTTACGACCTCTGTGGTGCAATGGGCTAAGGTCTGACTGAGACGCAGAAGGTTGCGGGTTCGATTCCCGCCTCGGGACAAATGTTTGTATGATCTGCAAGTATTTGTCTTGGGTCTGGGTGTTTCAATGTAAAATAAGAAAGTATTTACAAAAAAAATGTATATTAGTAGTATATCAGTCATGTGGTACCCATAACACAAGCTCTGCTTACTTTGGGACCAGATGATGGTGTGTGAAATGTCCGGGATTATTTATTTATTTATTTATTATTTAAAATACCTATATAAGTATTCTATCAGTCAGCTGGTCACCATAATACAAGCTATGCTTAGTTTGGGGCTAGATGGTGTTGTGAGCATTGTCCACCAATATATATTTATTATTTATTTATTTATAAACTGTTGTAGAGTTTACAACTTAATATAGGTGTGGCCCATTAAACATTTGTCCATGTTTTGTAATGGATTTCCGCAAAGTCACACTTAAATCAATTATCTAATATAGATGTAATCTCAGACCAAGCATATGCTATTTGAAATTTCATTCAAATCCGTTCAGCCGTCACGGAGTGATTGAGATAGAGTAACATATAAACACTCAAACATCCACATACGAGTAAACTTGCGTATTTATAATATTAGTAAGATCCCATACTTTTAGCGCACTTTGGCCACTACCTGGTAGATCATTTTGTTTATACAATTGAGTCAGCAGACAAGCATACGGCCCACCTGATGTTAAGTGGTTACTGAAATCTATGATGCTTGGAATATAAAAATATCACACGCCCGTTGCCGGGCCTGGATATAATAATAATAATGGCGGACATTTCACACAGCATCGTCTGACCCCAAAGTAAGCAGAGCTTGTGTTCTCGGTACCGCATGACTGATATACTACATATAAGTACTGTTTTTGAATACATACATTAAGAAACACCCAGATTCCTAGACAAATACTTGCAGATCATACAATAATTTGTTCCGCGGTGGGGAATCGAACCGAAAGGTTATAAGTTGTCTTGTCTATTCGTCCAGTAATTCGCCCATGAAATGTATCATATATTAAAAGATATTAAGTTAAGAATATTTTGTATTTGTATTAGTAATGTCACTTGCTCTAGTGCCCTTCAAACCTAAAAAAAAAACACACTACTGCTCGGAGTCAGAATATCACTATGGTGGTACCCACCAAGACGGAATTTTGCTGTAGAGTCGTACCACGATTGGATTTGATTTAACAATAAAATAACAACAATGGGAACATACAACTGTAACATAGTAGATGTGTAATGGCCCCTGTTGTCAGCTCCCCGCTGGTGAAGTAAGTCTTCAGTTTAATATATCGTCTCGTCTATTTAGCTGCTGGCTCAAGATAAAGGATCCACGCGAAATTATATTAGTAAGCTAGCCTTTGGTATTGCACGCGTGGTACTACATAAAATGTAGCCTACATGGTATCACCTCGGGAACCTAGGCTACCAATCATAGAAGAAGAGGTTATAGAAGATTGATTTTATTTTCTCCTCTCCTTAAGTGTTCTATTCTAGAACTCATTTAAAATAAAGATACTTTTGCGTAGGTAAGTAGGTACCAAAGTACTTATTTCAAGTCAAATCAATATCTACAGTTGAGCTATCTATAGATCGTTTTGAACGGTCCTTAGATAGCTTAACTGTTTCACATGTATTTTATATCAGTCTGTACATTTCTGTGAAAAAATTGCTTTACATAAAAAAAAATGTGTTTTTTTATAACTCATAACTCCGTCGTTTATGAACAGATTTAAAAAAATATTTTTTTCATGTTTAAGGATATACTTTCCGATTGGTCCCATAAAAATCTCATCAAAATCGGTATAGTAGTATGGTTTTTAAATCAAAATAGCTGGAAAACCATGTCATCCACTTAAAAGAATTTTCGTATTTTTATATAAATGAAGTCTGTTTTCTTTTTAGTTTTTAAAACGTAATTTTACTAGTTCTTCTTCTTGTTCTCCTTTGTTAATGGCCTGTGACATACTAATGTCAATTCTGCCTAATGTGTTTATAGTTTATAGTCAGTTTGTTTGTTATTAGTCTTAGTCGATGGTCAATTGTCAATTCTAGACGTCACGCGGAATGGCGTCTAGAATTTTCTTGGGATTTCTCGTCGATCAAATCACATAGTACCACAATACACATATAATTCAATTATCCATACCCGTCCTGTAGTCACAATTTATTCATTAAAATTCCGCCATGATTACTGATATGTAATAAAACGGGTAAAAAATATTAAATTAGCAGGGCTATGTTACTCCATGAAATGACAAACGAAGAATTTTCCAATTTTACTAGTTCGATGACGGTACTACGAAACTTTTTACGCTTGTGACTTGCACTGTGCTACCAGTTCAGTCGTTCATTTTGAAACATTGTCCATTGAATGAGACCACAGTGCGTCTTACTTTACCAGAACTAGACAGTTTTTGTGTCCTAGTATCTCACTACACGTGTGTCTGGTTGATCGAAGGTCTTAGTATTTGCGACTGCAAATAGACGTATTTACACTGTGGCATTTATTATTTGTTACTAGTTTATGGACTACTAGTCGCCCGCGACTTCATGTGAGGTTATTTACGAGTACTAACTTACGAGTAACTAGTGACAGAAAAAGAAGAAGCTACGACGTGCGTAATGCGTGAGTAAAAAGGATAAAAAAATTACGAACAAAAAGATATGCTAATGTAAAATGACGCAAATATGCCGGTTTTGATAAGGCCTGTATATTTGAGCCTTTTGGATTTGAGACCCTGGGCCCGTGGGGAACAGGAGCCCACCGCGTATTCAAAATTATTTCACGGCGTCTGGTAGATACATTGCGTGACCCAAGAGCTGGCTCCTATCTGGCTCAGCGTATTAGCATTGCCATTCAACGTGGCAACGCCGCCAGTGTCTTGGGAACGCAGCCCCCTGGCTGTGATCTGGATCAGTTGAGCTATCTATAGATCGTTTTAAACGGTCCTTAGGTAGCTCAACTGTTTCACACGTATTTTATATTATCGTATATTATTCTGTAAATTTCTGTAATTATTTTTAGAAATAAATGTAAAACCATAATATGTAAAAAGACAATGGTCGATTGTGTACCCATCAAATGAGCACCTAAATATTTTAGTCACTCTCACATAAATACTATACGCTTGTGTACTTCTACCCATTTTACATAATATGGGTATACATTTCTTTACAAAAATAATTACAGAATAATATACAATAATATAAAATACATGTTAAACAGTTGAGCTATCTAGGGACCATTTAAAACGATCTATAGATACACATACTATGTACAAAATGGTGGCTTCACTTTGTTTGTTAGCGGTGCGGCGTCTTTATCTCAGCAGTACAATTATCTTACTAGTATTTAAATAGTACAGCTTGTTAAAGACTTAGTGTATTGAGACTAAAAAAAATGTATTGTCACATATATAAATTTTTGTCACCTTGTTTTATGATTAATAGTAATTTTTGTAGTGTTTTTTATTTTGTTAGGAGGAACCGGCACCTAGATTCACTAGCATGTAAGAAGACGATTCAAAGTGGTCCTTGTGATTTTATTGAATAAAGAATGGTTTGACTTTTGACTGTATAATGGTTGATGTTTCTTAAAAACTTAAAGAACATTGCGAAACAATACGCACAATATATAATTATTCCTTACATTGTAATTATGGATCATTATATACAACGGAGTCAGCTTCTAATTACGATTTACTAATTGTAAACCTACGTAACTGTAGCATGTAATTATCATCAATTTAAAATAAGGTATGGCAATATTTTAACAGAATTTTTCCGTTAGTTTTTGTAAATGTATCCATAGTATCCATTGGGGGATACACACATTTCTGAAGTATAGGCTGTACAATTTTAACCCTAAGCACCCTATAAAATTTTGTACAATTTAAATTTTATAAACTGTTTTTAGACTATATTTACATTGAGCAGATTCTAGAGGTGGCATGTTTTAGGATTGTACTTTTTATGACATATATATATATATCTTTTTGATTTCGGTAAGACTATTTTCTAATATCTCACAGATAAAAGTATACAGATAGAGTCTGAGAACTGGGGTTTTTACTATAGAATAATATAATTTTATGGACCATTGAATGTATCAGAGTACATGGGAAGGGAAAAGTCATCGAAAGTTCTTTCAGCGAAACCGTCTGTTAAATAGCTTAAAAAAAATATTCGTCCCCAAATTTACCAACCCTAATATCTGCCGAAGGCTTAAGCCAGTCTTTCGGTAAATCCGTCACTATGGACTTAGAGTAGTATACTGGGATAAGGGCAACTTACATATGCCACTAGAAGACCCTCATGGCCTAACGACTACCGACTGACTGACGACAGATCTTGCCCTCCAAGTCCGATAATCGTCGATGAATGAATTGTCTCACATGTTAGGTTACTAGCCTGTCAGCTCAGTTTGTAGCTGGTAGCTCAGCTGACATGATGGGCTACTACCAACAGAACTGACATGCCAGACAAGAATTCATCAAAATATTGTTCGTATTTTGCGATATTTTATTTAGTTCAGTAAAACAATAGAATTATTATCTCTGCTACAAACGTATTTTTGCCTGAATGTGAGCGACAGACGAGTGGCTGCTTCCGTAATAAGAGTTTTTTTAGATGAGACTGATATCGCAGGTATTGCGGTCGCTGCTACTTTTACGTAATAGCCCTGAAGTTCAGAACAGACCATTTATCTCACAACAGATAGTCGGAGATCGCGCTCCAGATAATAATGAGGTCTTATTTATCCAATTTACTGCCATTATTTACCATAATTAGAGCGCCCTACCGGCCACCACGCCCTACTCTTTGAACTGCCTCCGCTCTGAGCTGTTTTTATTTTGATTCTGAGATGAGATTTGAATTCCAAGTGCAAATCAGTGCACCTTGCATTGTAAGATTATCTTATCAAAGCACTTATGTAATGGATTGAACCTTAATAAATCCCAAGAGCTGCATTTATAATGATTTAAGTATGTCCTTCCCACTTTTTAACACTTTTTTTAGAATTGTACAGAAAAAATATAAAATACACGTAAAACAATTGAGCTATCTCAGGACCGTGTAACGATTTATAGATAGCTTAACTGATCCAGATCACTGCCAGAGGGCAGCGTCCCCAAGACACTAGCGTTGATGATTTTAAAGACATTCCCCCTGAGTATCTTTAAAGATATATTTAAGTAAGTAATAATAATAAGAGACCATAATTAATTAATGTGTTTTTATGCATAAATAAAAAAATATTAGCATTCTGCACTCCTTATCTATATAAACTATAATTGTGCGGAATTTCATACTCCTCCGTACGCGCAATTTTCGTAAAAAGGGGTACAAAGTTTTTGTTTCACGTATTATTTTTATTACGTATTATATAGATAATGATTTAGCAATATATTCTAATCTATGGTATTATTATTATCAATACTAATATACAAATGGCCATGAAGAAGGCATACGGGTAGCCATTAACTGTCACCAGAGACCTATAAGAAAGTAGAAGTATTTTCAATTTCCTAACATAAGAATCACCGTAATACATCAACATTGTGTATTTCATTGACAGTTTGTAGATCGTAACAGGCTCGATATAGAGGCACCATGTCGGTCGACCGCTCACCGCGAAATGCAGGTAACTCACAAACGTAAATATTTGTGAATTAACATCGCACTGACTTCAAACAAAACTAGTGATGCACCTTCAAATGTATATCGATGAAACTAAAAATTGGCGTCAAAGCTGAAAAGTATCAAATAAATAAATAATGCCGGACATTTCACACAGCGTCATCTAGCTCCAAAGTAAGCAGCATGACTTCTTCTTCTTTTTATCGTGTCAATCGTGTCGTGTATTTCAAACCAGTGTGGTTAACGGATTAAAGTGCTCCTCAGATGCTCCTTTCGTGCACGCTACATGACTGATATACTACTCATATATAAAAAAAACATATATTATACATAGAAACAGCCAGAGACCCAGACCCGAGACAAACACTTAATCATACAAACATTTATACCGCGGCGGGAATCTAAACCGCAACCTTCTGCGTCTCAGTCGGGCCTTGTCCCACTGCTCCACAGAGGTCATCAATTGCGTTATAGTATAGAACTACAACGCACCTGGGGGAATAATGTTTTGGTGTTTTTAAGGTATTAGCAAACTGTACATAGATCGATTAACCAATCATTGACAGTTGTCTATAATTTAAAGAAAAACGTAACTAATTTATATGTACTAGCTGCATTTCAGCGCTAAATGACCAAATCAATTTGAAATCAAGGAAAGAGCCAGTCCACTTGACCTGTGTCGTTTAGTATTTTTTTCCGTCACTAGCATATGTTTTTATAAGTGGGTACGTATCAATGACCATATTTAAGAACAGAAATATTTTTGTTACTCGTAGATACGGTCTTTACTCACTTATTATTTTGTCGATGGAGGCACCGACACTGTTCGATTAATCAAGAGAATGTTCATCAGAGTGAATTTGATCCGCGGTCCGCTTGTTGCCGCTCGAGTTTACGGTTTGCACTCAAAAGATAGGAAGCCCGTGTTTATCAAAATATATACCTAGTAGTACAACTCACGAAATTATTTTATTAAGAAATGTCAAATAACCTTTTCTATAACTGTTTAGTTTTCGATTTAAGTTTGAGCATTTTTCCAAGCCTTAAGTCAAGTTCTACTTTGGCTGGTTTGATAATACCAAAAATTTTCGATAAACTTCAATACAATGCCATCACTAAAATCAAAGTTCAACGTACTTGTTGCATAAGCAAACTCCGTCAAAACTCGATCAAGGTGATACTTCATAATCGGAGTAATAACGCATTAACCTCGGTGCATAAGCAAACGAAAATAGATCATAACATTATGACGTTAAAGACGACATTTGATATTGTTTTAGCATTTTCTATCCTATAGAATTGGGACGATAATCGCGACAACATTCAATTTCCGCTGGAATTCATTGATTTGGGAACTGATTTGTTTTTATAATAAAGTTGTTCATTTATTTGAGTGCGTTGTAAAATTTGATTATCTTTTTTCATGATGCTTATTAAATATTTTGTTGAATATTTTTATTATACTTGAAATATTATAGTTTTGAGTTTATACACATTCATTAAACACGCCATCAGCAAACAACTGCGATCTTTAAATAACTCGAAAACAGAACAAAGCCAAAGTCAAAAGATACTTTATTCAACACAATCACAAGGATCACTTTGAAACTCTTACATACAAGGTGGATTTAGGACAAACACCTACGAGTATGTTCATCATACAAATGTTTATCCTGGAGGGAATCGAACCCTCAACCTACAGCGCAGAAGTTACTAATTGAGCTGACAGGCCAACATTACAAAAGTGTGTTATTTTTAAATGAATGATATTACATATATTTCTTTTACATATTTCCTTTTTCGTATGTGGCCAGTAATAAGCCGCTTGAAAGTCTCAGCGCATTGTATTAAATAAAAACTTGACTAGAATTTAGAATTAATTATATTAATTATTTAATATTAAAAACTTTTAATTATGTCATAGATAACATCTCGATTACTACGCGACCCCATTATAATAAAATTTGTTTCATTCGTTCTAATGCTCCCAATAAGAATGAACTTGATGAACGTTCACGACTTTGTTCGCTTGGGCTATTTTAACTGTTTTATACAATCTCAGTTTCTCTAAGAATGAGGGTAGTCTTAAAAATTTTGTATATCTGTCTCTGATTCTGAATATACCCTACTCCAATTTTCAAAACCTTTTAATAAAAAAAAATACATTTTATAATTATTAAAATGATATAATGTTAAAGATCTTAATTTTTTTAAGGTCATTATCAACATCATCACCCACTACTGAGTATAGGTCTCGCTTTGTTCGTACCGGCCAAACTTATTTTTTTTTTTTTTTAATATATAATAACCTACCAATAGCTTATATTTTCAGAATAAGCACATACGAGACTGCGTTATTATGAAACAGATAATCATTTATATCAGTGACAATGCTGCCAGTGTCTTTAGGACGCTGCCCTCTGGCAGTGATCTGGATCAGGTGAGCTATCTATAGATCGTTTTGGGCGGTCCTTAAATAGCTCAACTGTTTCACATGTATTTTATATTACTGTATATGGTTCTGTAAATTTTGGTAAATGATTTCATAATATTACTATTTCCAGGGTGTTTATAGCAAGTACCTACGTAACATGAAGGAACACATCATGAGTAAACCGGCATATCTTAGAACCTTAAAACCGGCATATCGTAGAACCTTAAAACCGGTATATCTTAGAACCTTAAAACCGGCATATCTTAGAATCTTAAAACGGGCATATCGTAGAACCTTAAAACCGGCATATCTTAGAATCTTAAAACGGGCATATCGTAGAACCTTAAAACCGGCATACCGTAAAACCTAACAAGTTGGAAGAGATGTGCCAAGTGCACGAAAGGAGCCTCTGAGGTGCACTTTAATATTTTTAACACACTGGTTTAACTAGTGACACGATAAGAAGAACGATGAGATAAAACTAATTAAAGTTTTATCAAAAAAATTCAAAAGTTAATTAGTGTTTAAAATAGTGCCATCCCTTTTTGTAAGATAGTGACAAAAAGTGACAGGGCGAATCTTAGGCAATGTTTAGGCTGTTTCAAGTTGAGAAGCGTTTGCTCCTGTCTGTTTGCACTGATGATTTAAAAAGATCCGCCAGAGAAAGCAAGAAATGAATTTACAAGTCAGTCAGTCATTGTAATGATTTTATATGTATAGTGACTTTCTTGCGGTAGCCTAAATTATACTTTTAGTTTTCTACTTTTCATCAAATTTACGTAAAATTAAAATTAATTATCTACATAAATGTTTATTGTCTTATAAAATGTTACGACTAAATACGTATAAAACTAGATTAAATGGACGCGATGACGTTATATATAGCTCGTAATGACCTCATAATGGGAAAGTAACATTTGTCATAATTTTCGGAAATCGAATTTCTTTTACTCCTTACTAACCCCATATTCAAAGCCTGTATTATAGTAAGCAGTTGACTTATATAATACTTATATATATATATAGAGAAATAATAATAACACATAAATATTGGTAGACTAAGCATAGCTTGTAATATGGTGACTAAATGGCTGATAGAATACTTATATATTTTTAAATACATACATAAGATACTTCATAACACCCAGACATATAACAAACATATATGTTCGTCACACAAATGTGTGTCCTGGGAAGGTCGATTCCTTCCCAGGACACACATTGCTTTTTCCGTTTGAGCATTCTTACAATGTCCGTGATGTCGAGGAGCTGGATTGCCTCAACTTTCACATGATGATGATGCCTCTGTTTGTGAGCTTCTGCATACTTTTTTATTACCTTATCGACGAAGTCTATTCTGAGGTCTCTATGGATATAAATCATTTCTTATTATTAGTTTTGAAAGTTAAACTAGACTTCTTCTAATCACTAGTTATTTCAAACTAGTATGGTGAAATAATTATGCGCATCAAAGGTTCCTTTCTTGTACTTGGCTCATGTCTTCAAACTTATTACGTTCTATGACATGCCAGTTATCTCATGATGTTTTCCTTCAACTTTTGATAGTAATCGTATAGCTTACAAAAAACAATTTCGACTATGAAAACCCATTGGTGCCCGACTGGTTTCGTACCCACTACCACCAGTTGTCCAGGAATTTTAGTAAAACTCCTGTAAATCAATAAACTTGCAAAATAATAATAATAATAATGCCGGACATTTCACACAGCATCATCTGGACCCAAAGTAAGCAGAGCTTGTGTTATGGGTACCACATGACTGATATACTACTTAAATACGACTTTTTTTTTTTTTAAATACAAACATAATATACGTAGAAACACCCAGAAACGACACAAAAACTTGCAGATCATACAAACATTACCGCAGCGGGAATCGACCAACCAACTTTTTGCGTTTCAGCCGGACCATAGCCCACTACGCCACAGAGGTCGTCTAAAAAGATATGAAATACAACATTACAAAATCAAATAGAAGTTCAATACAATATGTCTAACATTTTGTTTACTTTTTAAGCAACAACAGTACTAAAACTGACAATAAATAGTAAAAAGTCAATGAAAACTTTATTAGTCCTAATGTTTATGCCAATTAAAATTCTTAGTAATATACAACTATTAATGATTTTATGATTTGCAATTACAGTAATATTTTATTATGGTAAGGATTAGTGCAATGGTAATTAATTTTTAATACCTACACCTACGATGCTGCACCCATACTAATAGCCGCGTTCAGATTTCTTAATCGACTTAAAGAACCATTAAGGACTCGGTTATAAGAAATGTCAACGAGTAACAACTACATCCTAGACAATGTCGCTGTTATGGCTACAGTTAACCATTTTATTATTATGACTAATGAAATACTCTATCTTTAGTACATAGTAAACATATATATAAAAAAAAAACAAAGTTTTAAAATAGATGAAAAATAATAACAGAAATGTGTATACAGAACAGAACTTGTATACAGAAATGTATACAATAATTTGAAATACATGTGAAACAGTTGAGCTATCGTAAGACCATTTAAAACGATCTATAGATAGCTCAACTGATCCAGATAAAAAATTAAACTATTAGTAGTTAAAATATAAAAGTAGCAAGGGAACTTAAAAAATTAAATAAATCAATTTTTTTAATAATGTTAAATCGGTATACAGTTTTCAAAACAAAAAGTTAAATATTGGATTGGGCATCTATATATACATATATATATTTATATATTTATTACTATTCTGGTGTACAGAATATCAAAACTCAAGGTTTGTCAAAGGGCAGCAAAGCAAAAATAGCTCACCGACCGAATTAAAAATACCAATATTCGCTCCAAAACAAAGGACCTCAAAAAAGCTGCGAAACTGAAATGGTACTAGGTAGGGCACATCTGCCGCATGTCAGACGAACTGGGCCAAAACTACCACTGAGCCTTGAGACAGTGAAACGGAGCAGTAGACCACGCAAGCGATAGCGCGACGAGCAGAAAACCTCTAGCGATTGTCGGTAGCAGGCAATAGCGTTGAACCGAAATAGTCATAGATACATTTTTTTGCTTAGCACATAACATACAAAATATAAGAAAATAACAAGGGATACTAATAATATAGTTATTCTAAGCGATGTGTATGTGTATGTTAAAGCAGCAAATTGGCCCCGACTCAGCATGATGTCTACTGTTTTCGCAGACTAAAAAACTCAAGCGAGGCCTTAGCACAGCAGTGGGACAGTATGGACAACTACAACAACAACTACATCATTACATAGTATAAAACAAAGTCGCATCCCGCTGTCTGTCTGTCCCTATGTATGCTTAGATCTTTGGAACTACGCAACGGATTTTAATTTTTTTAACGGTTTTTTTAATAGATAGAGTGATTCAAGATGAAGGTTTATATGTATAATACATGCATAATATAGTAGATAAACACTGATAATTTTAGAGGTTTCTAATGTGATGTCGTAAATAAAGACATTTGTGGTATATTTAGTATCAGCATTGCACCCGTGCGAAGCCGGGGCGGGTCGCTAGTTTTATTATAATTAAAAAAAATCTTTCGACAACCTCTGTGGCGCAGTGGGCTAAGGTCTGGCTGAGAGGCAGAAGGTCGCGGGTTCGATTCCCGCAGCGGGACAAATGTTTGTATGATCTGCAAATATTTGTCTCGGGTCTGGGTGTTTCTATGTATGATATGTATGCATTCACAAAAAAAAGTATATAAGTAGTATATCAGTCATGTGGTACCCATAACACAAGCTCTGCTTACTTTGGGGCCAGATGATGCTGTGTGAAATGTCCGGGATTATTATAATTATTATTATTAACAATATAAACATAAACATTAATACAAAGCTATAAATATCAAAATTTATAACACGCAGTTAATTCTCTTGTGACTGTGAGTGTTACACAAAATAGAATGCGCTAATGTCAAGAGCATGCGCAAGCGACGTTATAACATAAGATGGATGATCTAATTTACAGAAGAATAGATCATGCGGGACCGTTCTATCGCTTAGCCCTTAAAGGGAGGTGAAATAATTTGATTTATTTGACGCTCTGCTAAAGTTAAAATGGCATAGTATAGGAATAGGATCAGTACAACAACTTGCCTAAAGTAAAAACCAAGGAAGCTTACTGTACCACTACTACAAATCAGCCCACGTTCACCCACTGCTAGGCTAACCTAGCAGTAAGTCTGTAAGTGCTTACTATATATCATGCAATCATTTTCGGCAATCCCGTTTAGTGGGCTCCAGCCGCTTTAATTATCATCTAGCCATCTAACCACCTGGCTTAAGGTCTACCGGTGGTCTTTGACCCTTTTATTGTATCATTTTTCAAATGAGCACTACGATTATGCTTGTAGCTAAGCATTTTATGTTGTATTTTCAAACATAATGATTGAAAAACATTTTGTTAATCATGAGGCTCAAATAATGTTTTAATAGCGAAGCAGTTTTACATAATGGACGTTTACAAACTTTACGTTAAAGTAAGTAAAAAAGTTAAAGATAAATTTGGCAATGTTTCAAAAATGTAAGCACCATAATATTTGTATTAGATACATATTTTAACGTTATGACTTAAATATTTTTTTCACGGCGTCTGCCTGGTAGAAGGATCGCGTATCAACGTAACAATGCCGCCAGTGTCTTGAGGACGCTGCTGCCCTTTGACAGTGATTCTATCTAATAATTGTTCTATTTATAAATCATCTTAAGCTATCCTAATATATGAAACAATGAGCTATCGTTTCATATTATTTTGTACATTTATGTCATTAATTTCCGTTAACATTTTTTTTGTAAAAATAATGTGAGACACGTTACTGTGCTTCACCTATACTATGCTCTTCTAATACAGAGCCGTTACCAGCGTTGAATGAAAAACAAATGAACTTGGCATGGCGATGCATCACCGTTTATGGCGTAATAAACACCTGACTTTGGTTCCGTGTATTAATAACGACATGTCTACTTCTGTTCAGATAATTTACTGATTGATGAGTAGCTCCTTTTGTTGTTGAAGATCAAGATCGGACTATTTTAAACTGTATATTAATTTATGTTTAGATAGAAGGTATTTAAAGTTATAGATAGATAATAAATATGATTGGACATTTCACACAGCATCATCTAGCCCCAAAGTAAGCAGGGCTTCTGTGTTAGGAACCACACAACTGATAAACTATTTATATAGGTAACTAGCTGGTGCCCGCGACTTCGTCTGCGCAGGATTAGTACTTCGTGTAATTCTAACTTTTTTGGCAGTGCACGCCAGAATAGCTCGCAGATGGCAGATTTTTTTTTACTTACTTGACACTTATCGTTATATATTGGATAATTCACAAAATATCTTTATAAATTATAGCCGATGTGTTATTCTAATGTATAAGCTATATTATTGTAAAGTTTCATATAAATCCTTTCAGTAGTTTTTGCGTGAAAGAGTAACAAACATACAAACAAACTTTCGCATGTATAATATTAGTAGGATATTGAAGGAGGAACAGTTTTAATGCACCACCCACAAAATCATCAACCTAACCGTTTACTTTGCATTTTCATTTTTAAATATGTAAGTACATTTGTACCGTTGATGTAGTGCATATTTACGTACTAGATATGCATGTTTGTATCGTGTATTATGTACCTAGGTTTCTTAATTATTAATTCTTATTTTCATACACATTAGTTTACTATTTTACAAAGTGTATTTTTGGCACTTTTATTATGTTACTTACTCTATTTAGTTTGTCCGTAAGGTAAAAGTTATTGACTGTTTATTTATAAACAGTCAATAACATTATCTTTAAAATGTAAATCCATTATTTGCCTTAACTTTAGCCTAGTATGAATTTACTGTTTTTTTTCAAGGGCTGTGGATTTTGTTTAATAAATAAAATAAAATACCTGCTTTATTTTATTTTTTGTAAATACTTATTATATTATCTTATGTATATATTACATATTATACCCTAACACCCATACATTTTATAAATATTAGAAAGTTATATCAATATTGTTTTTAAACAAGAAACTTTTTTATAGAATTTAAATTGATTGATTAAAATAACAACAATATAAAAATCATTTTATTATTCCTTTGTTTACCTTGTGAGCTCATACACGTAATTTACCTGATGGGACTACATGAAAATCTATGATTTATGATGGGTTAATATACGAGTACCTTTTACTTATTATTGTAAACATTTCAAATATTTTTAATTCTTTGTAAAGTCATCCTCTTTTTATAGAGTAACTAGCTATAAATAAATAAATAAATAAAATAAATAAGCACGGACATTTTTACACAGAATCATTTGGCCCCAAAGTAAGCATAGCTTGTGTTATAGGTACCACATGACTGATATACTACTTACATATGTACATTTTTTTGTATGTATGTATTTTTTTGTAAATACATACATATTATTACATAGAAACACCCAGACCCGAGACAAATACTTGCAGATCATACAACATTTGTCCCGCGCAGAAGGTTGCGGGAATCGAACCCGCAACGTTCTGCGTCTCAACCAGACGTTGTCAGGTAGTTATATATCTGGGTGTTTAATGTATTTGCAAAAAAAATATTAGTAGTATATCAGTCATTTAGTACTCATAACACAATATCTGCTTACTTTGGGGCCAGATGATGCTGTGTGCAATGCATTATTTATCATTCACTTATTAATTTAGGTTTTGAGAACAGGTGTGGTGAAAAGATTAAAGTGCGCCTCAAAGACTTATTTCAACTTTGTATAGTGAAATAATATAAGACATTAGTTTTAAGTAGTATCAAAAAATATCTGTTACCCTCCATGACCCGTGTTTAATTTTTAACATAATCCGAGTTTTAACTAAGTAAGATTACTTCACTTTCAAAACTTTCGTGAGTTGTACATTTTGATAAACACGGGCTTTACTCACGTATTATTTTGTCGATGGAGGCACCGACACTGTTTCGTTTCACCGAGAGAATCTTCATCAGGGTGAGATTCATTTCGCTCACGGACCGTGTTTATCAAAATGTTTTTTTTTAAACTTATTGTTTTTTTTCTAACTTGAATCATAATCGCACAAGCAAACTTACACAAACACACATACACACACACACACACGCATACACACAAGTTCGTCAAAATGTTCCAGCTGCCTGATATAGTATATTGTTTAACATTATTAAAACTTAGTACCTACCTACCTATATTGTTGGAGCTTCACTTAAACTAGTCTAATGTTATTATTATTGTTATCTCTTCATTTTTTTTATTTTATTTTATATGGATGCTTGTTTATGGATACAGACTCGACCTAGTGCAGAACCCACTGTTAAAACTGTAAATAGATTGTAATTTTAGGGAAATAAAACATTTACTAATTTATTTATTTTTTCAAACTTTATAACATCGTGTTTTATTGTATTCTTCTAAACTGATAAAATAAAAAGTTTTATTTTGTATATATGTTTGTATTGGATAGGTAAACTCAAAAACTACTACGGCTTTAAAACTCTTTCACCTATATAAAGCTACATGAGTTTACCTATATCAGAGAGTAACATTAGCTCTATTTAATTTATTAAAAAATTGGAGATTATTATTATTATTAAGAGCCCGTGACGTCCCATTGCAGGGCAAAGGCCTCCCTTTTATTTTTTTTAATCGTCCCTGTCTCCTTACACTGTGGAAAAAATGCAATAATGTGCCTCGGCGGCTCGCTACTAATATCATAACTTTGAAAGACATCTCGGTTTGTTTGACGTCTGATTGTCTGTCGGTTACCTTTATACTACTTAATATCTGAACGGATTTTGATGAAAGACACGAAGATTGGATCTTGGGGAAGCCACGGGCAACATCTGCTTTAAAACATGTCAACTGGAAACACTTATAATTTATAAGCGGTGTTTTTGATCATCGTGTCAAATAATTATATATATTTTATCTGATAGATTTTCCGCTCGTCAACGTTTACAGCCACTTACCGTTTCTCACAACACTCATGATGTGAACCCGATACAAGGCTCTGCTCTGAATATCGGCCATCCTTTATTTCGGCCCTCGTAAATATTTTATGTCCCTTAAGGCTGGATACACATTGTGCGACTGATCGCGACTTATATAAGAAACTCAAGATATCATTTTCTAATCTCTTGTGATTTTTACTATCCATTTTAAAACACGGGCTTACTCACCTTCATTAAATATAATAAGTGAGTAAAACCCTTGAAATGTATATCACAATATTTATTCAAAAGTTGCCTAACCAACTAATGCGTTAAGTTATGTCCCTTCAAGTTTAACCCGCCATGTTGAGTTTTATACAAAATTAAAAATTAAAAAAAATAATGCTGGACATATTACACATCATCATCTAAAGTAAGCAGAGCTTGAGATTTGTGAACCACATGACTATTTATTTAAATACTTTTTTTTGTAAATAAATATTACATATTATATACATATACATATTATACATTATACAGAAAATTAATAACTTTACTATTTGGATTCAAAGCCAAAGTTAATGTCAATACATTTTTATTAAATACAATACACTTCGATTTAATACATACCACTTCGATTCGTCTTACATGCGAAAAACTTAAGCCAATGCCTCGCAAACACAGACCTAGTTAAAAAAAATATATAATAATAATGATTATGAAATCAATAAGCAACACGAAAACCTCCGTTGTGACCTAAGGCTTTTACAGACCTTTCCGCTATTAACTACTAGTTGGTGACCACGGTTTCATTCGCGTGGTACTTACATAAAAGTAGCCTATGTCCGTCCCCAAAGAGACGTTTAGTCGTAAAAAGGTAACAAACAAACACTTGTTTACTTATGTCTTACCTTATTTTTTTTTTTTTTTAATCCCGTACATTTCACACATTATCATTGGGCCCCAAAGTAAGCAGAGCTTGTGTTATGGGTACCACATGACTGATATACTTTTTTTATTTTTTTTTATAAATACATACATATACATACATAGAAACACCCAGACCCGAGACAAATACTTGCAGATCGTACAAATTTTGTCCCGCGGCGGGAATCGAACCCGCAACCTTCTGCGTCTCAGCCGGGTCTTAGCCCACTGCGCCACAGAGGTCGTCGCCTTGTTTAAGTGTAATCTGTTTTGTTTTGTCTTTGTGTAGTTTGTGGAAATCGTTCATTTTATGCCTCTGGTCTCCCGCAATACAGGCTTGCCCTAGTGCGAGAACCATCAGTAATTTTTAACATATTATTTTATTTTTATTTTTGTAATTGTATTTGTTATAGACAGACAAACAGACAGATACTCTTTTAAATTTATAATTTTAGTATACATACGTGAAGGAGAAAAAAATATCGTGTCGCGCCATGAATAGCCAGCCTTACACAACCGTGAGGCCACCAAGGCGAATCTCAGCGAAATTTTAGATTAGGCAGTAGTAAAAACTTTATGTAGAGCTTTTTGATTGCCCTTCCCCAGAGGCCAGATAAACACGCAATAAACTTTATCAAAAAGGGCACAGCCGCTGTCGGTGCGTTTAATATGCTGTAGATATTGTTTTAATAGTGAATTAATTTTGTTTTTATGTGATATTTTCGTGGTTGTAAATTAAACGAAATCAAGGAAATCGAAGTAGTTGAGATTGAGACTTACACGGAAATTTCAGTCTTATTTACATTTTACTTGGGTACACATTCTAGCGAGCCCTTTACGCGGCCTAAATACGTCACCACATTAGACATTAACTTTAAACTTACTTTTGCATTTTCTAAACGTTCCTGAAGGTACTAATCATTTCTAAGTGCGATCAAAACTCATGCTCATGAAGATTCTCTTGATAAATCGAGAATGTTATTGCCTTTTACTAAATAATACTAACACAAATAAAACCCTTGTTTGTTACCAACAAAGTTACATACTTTATCGATATAAAAGTAGGCTCTGCCTTCTGCGCTGTTGGGGGTTTGATTCTTTCCCAGGACAAACATTCGTATGATGAATATAGGTGTTTGTATTGTCTCTTTCTTGTAAATATAAGTATGTTTTTAAAAATATTTAAGTATTATATCAGCTATCCTGGTTACCATAATACAAGCTATGCTTAGTATAGGGCTAAATAATATTGTGTGCAATGTCCACCAATATTGTTTTATTTTATATATCTAAAAATACCTGCACAGCGCATGTGTTATGGGCACCACATGACTGATATACTACATTTATACTTATTTTTTTAAATACATACATACGATTATTAAACATAGAAACACCCAGACGCGAGACAAATACTTGCAGATCATACAAACATTTGTCCCGCGACGGAAATCGACCCCGCAACCTTCGCGTCTCAGCCGGGCCTTGACCCACAGCGCCACAGTAGTCGTCTCATAGTGGTCGACACTTATGAGGTCTAAAGACATACATGTCGTAGTAAGTACATAAAAAGTTCTAAGACATGTGCCAGGTGCAAAAAAGGAGACTAGGGCGCACTTCAATCCTCTCACCACACTGGTGGTGTCACATATTTCATAAACCACACGATGTCAAATATTGAGAGCACTGGCATAACGCACGCAAATAAAAAATATATGTACCGACCCCGTTTGGACCTACAAACCTTGTGTGATACAAAAGACAAGGGTGCAACCACTACACCGCCAATGCTCTTAATATTAAGAGATAAAAAGACCGACTAAAATCAAGGTTTCGCATGTCACTTCCAGAAAACCTCGTTTAAAAAGGGTTCTGTGCTTATCAGCAAGGTTTAGGGCATAAACCACTCACACGTCGCTTGGCAAACATATTTCATAATAAATTTTAATGAAAGAATTGTATTGATAAAACTGCTACTCGTATTTTGATAAAATGTACTAGCTACTTCTTTACTTCACCTACTGAGCGAAAGTTTTGTATAATTATAGCTATACTCATAATATTATTTGTGTAGCGTTGGTATAAATTCCTTTTATTATAAAATTGTTTTTATTTTTAAGAAGCAAGATTTAAGTAGGTACCTACTTTTAATTTTTCTCTATAAGTACTTTTTTTTATTACCTAACTTTTATTTTTTCTTCTGCTATCTGTGTTCCTGTTTTTACGCATTAGATAGTATCTGTAATGTTAAAATAATATGTAATAATACTGAATTGAATTGAATACTTATATTGTCACTAGTTCCTTGAACCAGTGTGGCGAAAAGATTAAAGTGCGCCTTAGAGGCACTTTGTTTGCACTTGGCAAAACTTTTTAGGTTCTAGGACATGCTCGTGAAAAAAAAAACCGGTGAAAAAAAGCATCGTGGGGAACGATAACCCTGTCGCTAACATCGAACTGTTTTTAACTTTCTCACACTTTTTTTTTGCATAGATATCTGCTTATAACTGAAATACAATCATACATAATTTATATATATATATATATATAATGTACATTTAAAATAAATAATTTTGTTCAGGAACAAGAGATCGAAGAGCACTGGCTACATTCTCACGCTGAATGACGCAAATAAATTATTTGAGCAAAGAATGAGTGTGAGATTTTTTTTAACAAATAATTTTACTTTTTGTTAAAAAAATCTTATGGTTCTATAAATACTTACATAAATAATAACAGATATGTATATACAGAATAAAGAATATAAAGATTACTTTGTTTTTAATAAAATTATTGAAATGGCGTATCCACACAATTCTTCCGGCGATCCATTAACAAAACTGTTATCTCCCGTTCACCGCAAAGGTGCCGCAGACAAGTCTCGTGTGGTATCGCCCTTAGGGTTAGCACACGGAAGCAAGATAAGAGGGCTGACTCGAAACACAGCGTGTTTCTTCAATTCCGCGATTTAGGATAAGCAAACCATTTTTGTATATCCACACTACACTCGGCTTTATTTATACTAATTATCAATAGTAACATCGAAAGGTTCTCTGTCTGTTAGTTTGTTTGTTACCTTTTTACGACCAAACGTCTGAACAGTTTTTGTTAAAATTTGGTAAGCAGAGAGATTGTATATATTTACATAGGCTACTTTTTATGTAGGTACCATGAGTGCGAAGTCGCGGGCAGTTAGTGTATAATAAAATTACGTTTTAAAAACTAAAAATAAAACCGACTTCATTGTATGAAATTTAAGCTCATAAAATACAACCGAATTGAGAACCTCCTCCTTTTTTTTAAGACGGTTAACAGGTTTTTATTTAAATCGGTAACCGATTTGAAAAAATATGTTTTCATGTGTAAGGATTTTCACATAAATAAATATTTTTTTTAAATCGGTTTGTAAACGACGGAGTCATGAGGTTTGTTTGAGTCATAAAACATAAAATAAATAAAAAACCGACCGCATTGAGAAGAAAAGAAAAAGAAGGAGGTTCTTTTTTGAAGTCGGTTAGTAGCTCGTCAAGCAGTCGGTAAGTTCACGAAAAACTTGTTATCTCAGTAACCCCTAACTATACGATAGCGACAGTAGTAGTACCCTGAGCCTGAGAAAAAGCAGCCAAATGCTGTCGTAAATTTGTTATGTCACTTCGCGGTAGGTCGTTCGAGATTTTGTACTCACTTTATGCTTAGACGGCGCTCGGTTACGTTCGATATATCGCCTATGAAATTCTCTTCTGACAAAACGTACTAACTAAAATCACTAAATCATTTCATTGCCTGTCTAGCAACAATAATTGGTTCCATCTTAATGATTAGTAATTTTTTTGGGGATAAAAAAGTGAAATTTAAAATGTATTTTTAAGACCAATTTGTACGCTTCTATAACAAGGTAACAAGCGACGTATGAGTTTTGTAGATTGGTAAATTTAAAAAAACTTAATTAAACAGAAACTGGCCTAAATTCTGTTGGCACTAACCTAACTAATTTTAGCTAAAATTAGGTTAAGAACTGTCAAATGAAACTTTGGTATTCTGCTGTTACCAGCTTATCCTAATTTAATGTTATCTAATTTAATTAAGCGTTCCTAATTAAGTTAGATGGTACCAACCTAATAGGTTTTACAAATGCTGACTAACTTAAATATATTTTAGCTAATTCCTAATTTTAGAAATGAACCAACCGAATTGCCACCTCTCTTAAAGGATATTAAGAGACAGGGTGGCAATTCGGTTAAAAATAAAATAACCGATTATTTGGATGACAAAAACGCTTGGGATGAATCCGCTCCAACTTAATTCGGGATTCGTAACAAAATTGGCAAGGATCATACAAAAATGTTTTTAGACTAGACGAGTTTCTTGCCGGGTTCTTCTTGAACTATGATTAGGAGGATTCGGCACCTAGATTCGCTAGCATGTAAGAAGACGATTCAAAGTGGTCCTTGTGATTTTATTGAATAAATATTGTTTTGATTTGACTAAGAAGATGTCACTTAGGATTTATGTCGTCAAATATCATAATGTTTAAAAATATTAACATTATTGTGTTTAGAAAGTGGTTTTCTGCCGATTAAACGCTAGATCTTATCACCTCAGCCCCACGTCTCATCATACAATATGCATTTCTGACAAAGTTACTGGACAAGTTTCGCGAATCGAATCATAAAATATGAATATAATATATTAAGGCTCAACACGAGCCGATTTAACTTTGTATAATATGAAGAGGTTAGTTGTTAGTTCTAAGAAGCTGTTTACGATTTACGACTCAAGTTAGCTAACTCTGGACATTGAACCCTGAATTGAACATAATGTAATGTCTAACCGAACATCATTCTAATATCCGTAGGATCAGAAAAAAAAATGCGCGAGTGTCGTGGAACACTCGATTGTAACGAAATTCCTATCGTAGTGTATAATTATTGATAAATGTATTATATTACTAATAAACAAATACAAATGAATGAATTACTAGCGTCTGAGAGCAATTAAATAAAACTCAGAAATAACTAATGAACTGAAGGCATGGTACGAAATTTTGTAGTTAATATATTTTTTCGAGTTCTAAAAATAAATATTTTATTGTACATTATTCAATTCATCTAATTAATTCTTTTGTTTAACCCTATGGATAACCGTCACGTCACGTAAAACACTAAAGAACTGGTCGTGACGGAAATTCGTGACGGAAAAAAATATGCTTTTTTACGCCTAGCCCCCATCCTCCAATTCTGTACCGTGCGATAAGGAACTTCGTTCCAAAAAATAACATAACATAAAAAATAACATCTCGAACTGTCTTTTACATTACATTACATCTAACTAACAAAATGTTCGATAAAATGTTACGAATTTAAAACAATCATGTTATCTTAATTCAGACGTGCATATTGCAATCAAAATAATATAGTTCGTATTTTACAAGATTTTGGTTAATCATGCGAATCAATAGAATCACGGCCAATGTCATCGAGAGAGGTAACGTCAAATCTACGCCACGTTTCTGTCAAATCCATACGATATGACAACCAACGTTTAAAAGCTTAAATAATAAAGATACATTTTAAATAATAGGTACTTACTCTGAAACACTGTGTATAAAAATGCCATTCAAGATAATTCTTTCTTTTTCGTTTTAAAATGTCTTTTCAAATAACACAAAATATCTCAATAAGTTGATACCCAGTAAAGTCATCCATCATTTGTGACAATTGTGGTACAACCCACGTCAAAATAAAGGCACCCTATATGACGTATACTGGGTGGCCACAACAGTCAAACGGTATGTTTATAGACCGTATAATAATATAATTCACCCTAAATAGATGTAATGTACTAATAAATATAAATATTTTCATTTATTGTGATTTAATAGCATACGGTAGGCTATGATCATATGGATAAGATCAATAATGCTGATGCATTCGATTTAGAGTGGGTTTTATTCATGAAATTCGTTATACTTGTCTGGTGACCTTTAGGCCAATGATATATGATACAAAATGGAAAGATTAACACGTTTTCGTATAGAACTTCAACTTAGTAAGTGCTAAGCGCGGTCAACGCTTAGAATATTATGATAACGATTTAGCCATTTGAAAATATGAAAGCGATGACATGTAAAAACATAGTTGTTTTATGCAAAAACATAATTGTTTAATCTGGCGAGTCCCTGTGACCCCCACTTTACAGAAGCTTTTGAGCTAGACCTGGTCCTAGTGCGGAGAACAAGAGCCAACGTGGTACATAAACTTAAACACAGTTAGATAACAAAAGATCGCACATCTTTTGTGCTTATCTAACTGTGCTTATGTTGAGGTACCACATGAATTTACTAGACAATAAAAAGTTATCATTAATATTTTTCTATAAACATAGTTGTGTTTTTGTAAAAATATAGTTGTTTTTTTTTGTAATAACATAGTTGTTTTTTGTATAAACATAGTTGATTTTAGCAGACACCTATCTAATCTTCACCTTACTTTAAATTTATTTGAACTGTGTTTTACCAATTTTCAAACCTGTCTCCCATTTTTGTCAAAATAGAAAAATCTCATTCATAAGGGCGGTTAGACGTATCCACACTTTTACTCCATCCCTATTAACATTATAAATTAAAATCAGTTTAAGCTGGTTTATAGCGGCACCGTTAGGGCGGGGGCACACAAATAACCACTAATCGATACTGGGATCGCTCTATGTACCTATTCCTAACTTATGGTTTCTTGAAAATCACCCACCGGCATAAAGCCGTGATTATAAAGCACGATGTCCTTCAACAAAATCATCTTACTAGTTTGTAAGAGCTGCAAGTATTTGTCTCGGGTTTGGGTGTTCCTATGTATAATATGTATGTATTTACCAACAAAAAAAAGTATATAAGAAGTATATCCGTCATGTTGGTATCCATAACACAAGCTCTGCTTACTTTGTGGCCAGATGATGCTGTGTGAAATGTCCGGCATAATATTATAATATTATACTACATATAATTTTGATGATAAATATGAGTAGGTACCTATTTAATATAACAATTATTGTACTTAGTTTAGAAGACTCTCTTCGCTTGTTTGCAACTTTTATAATATATCACTAGACATTTCGAACCAAAAGCTTTCAGAAGCTCATTCCGTGCGCATGGTACACATCTTCGAACTTTTTAGGTTAGGTACGCCATGTCGGTTTCCTTGTGTAATTTTCTTTCACCGTTTGGAAGTACTGGTATAGCGCACATACATTTTCGATCAGAAAATCCATTGGTCCACGACTGGATTCGAAACCACGACCTTATCAGAAGGCCCCGTGACTATAACTAGACCTTTGCCACTTCTATGTATGCTATAACGGGCGTTATTTTACGGTCGATATTTTTAATAACCATGGCTTTAGATACAATGCTAGGGTGTCCAAGAAAGAATTCCCGTGGAATTTATATCAATTAAGGATACAGTAATCTTTAGTAGCGTTACACCGCGGCTTCACTTACGAGTAACACGTTAAATTGATATTACTCATAAGTACTAAAGTAGGTAGGTAAGTAGTTTAATTTATGTATTTTTCTTTTAAACTCATTATTATTGTTTCGCTGAGACAGCGAGACGGCGCTGTGGCAGACTTAAAAAGACATGGCGAGATGATCTTGACATCTTTGACAGAGCAGATGATGGTTGAGATCAACGAGAGGCCTTTGCTCAGCAGTGTGACACAATGGGCTAATCGTAAACGTAATTACTTTTATATAGAAGATTATTTATAAATAAAAACCACAATTCAAATCACTGACCGCAAATAAAGTACCCAAAAAACGGAATAAGTAATAACCTACATGGCAGTTTATTGGCACCCAATTCGGCTAAACCAATAGCCTGAAAATGATAATGGCGACGATTTAAAAATTAATTGTTTAACCTTGTAAAATTCTATAGCAAGAGCATATCCTGGTGGGTACCAGCACAGTGCCAGATATTCGGACTCCAAGCAGTAAGAAAGCTTATTATAATATAAATGAGTATATTATTGACAAGAATGCATGGCCTCATGTCGTTCTGCCCTCACAGACAGTTAACCGACACATTTGAAATGTATAAACTGTTTTGTGTTCGTTTTACGTAGTTAAGGTAGTTATAAGATGGATCATGCAAAAAAGTGCTAGGATCAGGACGAGTTTCTTGCCAGTTCTCGGGCTTGGGTTAGGAGAATTTGGCACCTTAATTCACTTAGTAAGACGTTTTAAAGTGATCCTTGTGGTTGTATGAATAAAATACTTTTTGACTTTGACTTGACATTACTATGTTAACGTTCGAAGGGCACTGGAGTAGGTAATTGAAATGACTTGGCAAACAGATAAAAGAACTTATGTCTAGGGCCGGCAACGTGCGTGTACCTCCTGGTATAGCAGGCGTCATAGGTTACGTTAACTACTTAACATCAGGTGAGCCGTATACTTGTATACTTACTTGTTTCTAAATCTTACTAATTTCTTACAAATTACTCCTACTGACGGACTTGCTTTTAGGCAGCCTCTAAATAGCGCTTTAGGTTGTGGGTTTGATTTTCTCAAAGAGAAAACATTTGTGTGATAAACATAGGTATTTGTTCTGTGTCTGACTGTTTTACGGTATGTTACGATTGTATTTAAAAGTATAAAAGGATGCTATCAATCATTAAGTTCCCACAGTACAAGCTATGTTTTTTTTGGGCCAGATGATGTTGTGTGGATTTTAACAAATATTTATGTATTTATTGTTTATTTTGATAACTCTACTACGCTGATCAATCTTAGCGTTTTGGCGTTCAAACCATTTTCAATCGTGAGTCGTTAGCTGAATTGGGGCCCTTTGATTATATTACCGAACACTTCGCGGTAGTTTTTTTCAACAATCAAAGGAGCCGTTTCCGGGCGAATGATTAAATATTTACTTACAAGGTTTTGATTATTTTCATTATGATTAAATAGACTAGGTAAATACAAATATCTTTTTATCCCGACCAAACACCCTGTATACAAATAAGCTTAGGCCGCGAAGTTTATTGTTAAGAGCACGGCGCCGAGCATGCTATCTAAGGTCATGCTACATTACACACATGCTTCAGCTTTGTGCTCGTCTTTATATTGTTATTGTATCAATACTAACACGCAATCGCGTCTAATAGTTTTTTTATCTATATGAAACTCGAGATTCCAGTGATTATTTTTGTTCAATAGAAAACCTCTAGCACCTATATTATGAACGTAAATATTATTATTTTGTTCAGTGCTAAATTTTATTCATAAAGTTAGAAAGATAACCACTTACGTTTCTTTGATACATAACTAAATTATATTGTTTTTGTATTATTATGATTTGCTCCATCTCGACTAGGCAGTAGGCACCCGTAACAAAATTGGCAAGCATCATACATAAAAGTGTTAATACTAGACTAATTTCTTGCCATATTTTTCTTGAACTGAGGTTACAATGCAGAAGGTAGATGTAATAACCGGTTTATAATACGATCATTCTTTCGTAGCATACAACACGGTATTCTTTTTCTTCTTCTTCTCTTACTCTTGGAGTTTGTCAATCTCTTAACAATTCCGTAGAACCAAAATTAAGGTGATTGCAAATTACACTTTCAAAACTTTCGTGAGTTGTACCAAACATTTAGAAAAACAAGGACGTACCCATGTACGCACGTATTATTTTGTCAATGGAGACACCGAGCGCGAACCGTGTACGCGAGCGGCAACGAGCGGACCGCGGATCAAACTCACCTAGATTTCAAATGTCTGATATTAAGAGTGATATCATAAATGTCATAATGTGTGTCTTATAATTCTACAACTATGTTATGATAAAATATTTGCGATAATTATTTTTGAACGTCTTGCAAAGCAAATATTGTGCTCTTATATTATTTATTTTTCTCCAGTTATGTCTGGCTTTATTAGTAATTTTGGTGTTTTTATTTAAATAGAGCTAAAGTTATTGACTAGGGTTTCAATAATTGAAATAAAAGCTTTGTGTTTTTAAGATGCGAACAAAAATAATCCGTTTAATAATTTTATATGAAAGATATTTTATAAAAAATAACAAATGACCAAAGAAGAGATATGAATTTGTGACATCATACAATAAACAATATAAACACTTGACATTAGCAAAATTTACATTATTATGACACATGCCATTAACGAAGAAGAAGAAGATAATTGCGATGCTCTTGATTTTGATGCACGTCTAAACTTGTTACATGCCCTGAAGCGTTAGTTATATGTAGTGCGACCCTAACAGATGATGTAACTCATGTCAGCTTGCCTATACTATTGTTTACTAATAAAGATTGGAAATAACTTCTTAAGTTTAACTGAATGATAAGAAAATAAATTAATTTGCTGATTTATTCTCATCAAATTAGAAGATGCTCAGTTTAGTTGGTAGTAGTTCTATACATTTTGATAAACACGGGCTTTACTTACGTATTATTTTTCACTGTATGTATTTGACACTGTTTCGATTCATCTAGAGAATCTTCATCAGGATGAGTTTGATCCGCGGTCCGCTCGTTGCCGTTCGAGTTCACGGTTCGCACTAAACCGCAGTGAATCGAAACAGTGTCGGTGCCTCCATCGACAAAATAATACGTGAGTAAAGCCCGTGTTTGTCAAAATGTAAAGTACAACTCACAAAAGTTTTGGTAGTAGTTCTGCCTTTTATGCTGTAGGTTTGGGGTTAAATTCTCTTTCAGGACGAATATTTGTGTGATGAACATATATATAAAATATGCATATATGCCAGTCATGATAGGGTGTACATATTAGAGTCTTTTGGAGTCGAACCCCTGGGCCCGTGGGAAACAGGAGCCCACCGCGTTTTCAAAATTATTTCACGGTGTCTGGTAGATGCGGTCAGCGCACGCCCTTAATGGCCTCATAATGGCTTATTGGGTCACATTTGTGGTCGTTTTGAAATAATTATGCTGATCAGCTAGCAACCTTCAAGGTTGCCATTTCATCGGAGGCTGGTCTGGATGTATATGGCGTATATACATCAATCCTGGATGGATTGATGATGATGAACACTTTTGAGGGTAATAATAAACATTTTGCACAGCAAATATTACAAGTAGGTACCTAAGATAAAAACTATAATTTTCTTCAGTACAATAGCTAAACTACCACCCTCATTAAAGCTTTCCGACAACTTGATGAGTTAACAACAATAAAATGACCAAAAACAAACATTACGTTAACGGCAAAAGTCGAAACCGCCAATTTTCTCTTTGATTTTGATAACTTCATCTCGCTAATGATACGTTCCGACGAAATTAGGCCCACCAATGGCGTTTGAGAACGTTTGAATTTCGAACGCCGACGTCAAATGTAAACAGAGTTTCGCAGCGAGCAGACGTGTGTTTAAGAGCAATTTGCGTTGTAATTTGCAGTTCCGAGCTCTTTGAATTTTTGAGTAATTTCGCTGTGTTTGGATGTCGGTGAACTCGTTTGGTGAAAGTACGAGAATGAATAATTTAGTAGGCTCATGAATATACAGGTATTTTAGCAAGGCCAATGAAACGGAAATGGTTTTCGCTTTTCATTTAGTTTTCATAGCTTTGGCTGTTTGTTTGGGGTGTCCTGTTGCTGTTATCTTATTTGAACAGCCCTTTAGGGTTTATGTTCAAAGGGAGATCTGAATAGGTACCGGTCTGGGCCTAAACGAGGTCGTTGTTCTGTTGAGTAGGTAGTAAAAGTTTTATGCACAGAGTGTAAATTAACATTTCACTTTCAAATAACAGGCTATTAACGCTTGTAAACCGCTAGTTGAAGCCCTACAAAAACGTTCACGTTTAATTGCATTGACAGTTTAGGAATGTACAGTTCAATCATCAACTGGTTGGGTGACCGCAAGTTGCATTAACCTTCCGTCTGTGCAGAAGGCACGATAAGCTATTCCGGCTAAAATCGCGGCTTTTGTTTCCGTCTCCAGGAATATTTACAGCTTATACGATCTTGCGGCGACATAACCAGTCATTATGTTGGTGAACTTGGTCATAACTGCAAAACAGACACCTAATAAACACCAATAACGATAGCAAAACTTACGATTAAGTTCCTTCCTAAAATAACATACATTACTTCTCTAGACACACAAACTATCAGAAAAACAGTTACTGAACCAGCAATGCAAATCTGTCTTGTCGGAATGTCTTTCAAGGGTATGGTGGTACAGACAGGTTAATTGATGTCAAAGATTAAGTAATATATCACAGATGTGCTTCAAGGCATTCAAGTTGCACTTATTTATTGTTTTAGTCGCTAATATCTACGCGTCGAATACCATATACTTGTAACCACCACTTGTATTGTTTATCAAATTGTCGGTAAACTTTTAATACCTGTCTCTGTACTAACAAAACTTCGATTTATATGGAACTCAAACTTAAACTGTAATCAGTAGCTTTTCAACGAATCTACTTATTTCCACTAAATTGCATTAAAACAGATTTTTAGACCGACTTCAAAAAGGGAGGAGGTTCTCAATTCGTCGGAATATTTTTTTTTATTTTTGTTCACCGATTCAACTCATCTCGACTCAAAGACGCCTGAACCGATTTGGAAAATTATTTTTTGTTTCAAAGGGTAACTTCCTAAGTTGTCCATTTTAGTCCCATTTTAATTTTATCGAAATCGGTCGAGCGGTTTTTAAAAAATCTACAAAAATCTAAAAATTGTATACATCGTTGATATTTTTTATATGCATGAAGTCGGTTGTCTTTTTAGTTTTTAAAATGTTTTTATGCTTGTATAGATAAATATCAGTTTGAATATCTCAGACATCTCATCTCATCTTTCGTGCACGTTCACGAATTAAATCTAGAGTTTTAAGACTCTAGGTGAGTTATGCCATAGGTATGCTTCTTCGCTCCACCATGTGCGTGTTCAGCCTTATTTACAAGTTTATTAAACGTCTATATAAAACAACGGTCTGTCTAATGAGATGCTACATCTTCATACCTTCGCGTGATGAGACGCTGTGAAAGTGTGAAGCGAGCCGCAAGAACCTCTGGTACCATCTCTAGTGTTGGGTTACATTGCCGCGCTACGGATATTGTGCTTAAGCGGAGCGGGGGAAGAAGCGAACATCAGTACTTGGAAGTCTTCTCCACCTCTCTTTCTATAAAACTATTCTTCAAACCAATGCTATTGGATGCCATATTATAAAAAAAAATATTCGGGCCAGTCTTCGGGGACTGCCGATAGAAGTGAAAACTCGTTAACGAGTTACTTACTCGTGAATTGTATCGTCGAGGTATTAGGTTAATATTTTTTAAATTATTTTTGGTTTGTAGAGAAGTGTTACAAACCAAAAATAAACACTTCTTTAAAAACCAAAAATAATTCGAAAATAATAATCTTATATTGTTATATTGTAGCTCATGGGAAGCGTGTGGTGACGATGACGCGAGTTTCACGCTTTTTTTCACCCAAAAAGTATACATACATACATATATAGCTTATGGAAAACGTTCGGTGATGATGACGCAAGTTTCACGCTGTTCACCCAAAAAGTTCTCAACGCGCCTTAAGAAGTTTTCACTTCAAAAATATAGTACTATATCAGTCGTGTCAAACCCAAGCTCTGATTACTTTAGAGCCAGATGATGCTGTGTGAAATGTCCAGCATTATTTATTTATTGTTAACCCAATTTCTGTAAACTAGGACTCTACCGGCCACAGAAAAACATACCTATACTGTATCGTACCACTATTCATGGTAATAGCCGAATCAGAAGTTTCTTGCGTTAATGAACATTTGTGTGATGAACAAAGGTGTTTGTTCTGTGTCTGGGTGTTATAAGGTCTCTTAAGTATGTATTTAAAAAGATATAAGTATTCTATCAGTCATCTGTTCACCATAATACAAGCTATGCTTAGTTTGGGGCTAGATGATGTTGTGTGCATTGTCCACCAATATTTATTATTATTTACAAGTTTTAAACTTTAGGGTTAGAAGTCATAGTTTTGAGCTAGCGAGATTTACGCGTTTTTCTTTGAACTTAGTAAGAATTTTTTATATGTGGTTAAATCTATACCTTTAAAAGAGCTTAACCTGACTGACTGACTGATTCATCATCGCCGAGTCTAAATCGCTGAAGCTAGAAAGCTGAAATTTGGAAGGTAGCTTCCATTTACAGCAAAACCACCATTAGGCGGGATTTTTTTGGAATTAGTTATAAGAAAACATTAAATACTACTTAATCTTACTTTACTTACCCAATTTGTAAACCTTTGGTAATTAAAATATTTTTATTAGTATTATTATTGTA
Organism: Lampropteryx suffumata; assembly: GCA_948098915.1. NCBI lineage: Eukaryota > Metazoa > Arthropoda > Insecta > Lepidoptera > Geometridae > Lampropteryx > Lampropteryx suffumata. The sequence continues at coordinate 9,918,163 of OX402565.1, forward strand.
TAAGAGTAGCAGTGAAACACCGAAAGAGAACTCCAGGAGCTCTAGACAAATTCCTTACGCTTAGTTTTCCTTAACACTAAAGACTTTGCGGAAAGATAAAATTGTATGGAAATTACAGCAGAAGTCTCGCTATAAGTTACGTGACTTATCAAAATCTTGTTATTTTCATACAATTCGATCTTTCCGCAGGCGAGAACGCCAGCAGAAAGTGGAGCTTGTCTGCGTTTCGATAAACAAAAGACTATCAATCGAGCGATTATTGGCGTCTTCGTAAATAGTATAAGCTTTTTATTTTGACAACCTCTGTGGCGCAGTGGGCTAAGGTCTGGTTGAGACGCAGAAGGTTGCGGGTTCGATTCCCGCCGCGGGACAAATGTTTGTATGATCTGCAACTATTTGTCTCGGGTCTGGGTGTTTCTATGTATAATATGTATGTATTTACAAAAAAAAATTATATAAGTAGTATATCAGTCATGTGGTACCCATAACACAAGCTCTGCTTACATTGGGGCCAGATGATGACGTGTGAAAATGTCCGGGTTTATTATTATTATTATTATTGCTACTAGTATAGCTCTCCAGTAATCTGTATATTAATATTGTAGAAATCAGACGAATACATGGAAAAAAATCTTCAGCTTAAATCGTTACCTTAAACCTTGATTTTCTACCTACAAAGTAAAGCTTATGTGTCGACACAATGTTTACACCAAATACATTTGTGTTATTGATTAATGATTTCCTTCAATATTTGTAACTAAACCTGGTGAATGAACTGCGATAAGAGATTTTGATCGCTGCTATAGACTAGATAACCTCTTTGTGTACTAGGCTAGTGGGCCACGATTCCAATTCAAACTCTGTACTCTGTATTGACTTTTTGCTATCTATTTTACTTATAAATAAATTTAATAACAACCCGGACATTTCACACAGCATCATCTGGCCCCAAAGTAAACAGAGCTTGTGTTATGAGTACCACATAACTGACACTACTTAAACATATTATACAAACACCCAGACCCGACAAATACTTGCAATCATATAAACAATTGTCCCGCGGCGGGAATCGAACCCGCAACCTTCTGCGTCTCAGGTCGTAAAATCTTATAAATTCTAAATAATATTAATTATTATTAAATTATTTAATAAAACAGACTATTGGCCGATCAACATGTCCTTTCCCTAAACTCTAATGAAATTTAATCCGCCGATGAACTATGGAGACACGCAAATGTCTCATCATTTTGCTTAGAAATTTCTAAGCTGCATTAATTAATGTGTGCTGTAATATTTTAACGAATAGAATATACAGCGGATTTACATATAATACTACTATTACTACTACTAATTTTCCGTAATTTTGTGCTATTCTTATAAAGCCCAGCCCAGAACAGCCCAGTTTTTATTTTCTGCTTTACTTCTTCTTATCTGTCACTAGTTATTTCTAACTACTGTGGTGAAAGGATTAAAGTGCGCCTCAGAGGCTCCTTTCGTGCACTTAGGTAAGCCTTAATGTAAGCTCTCGACCTTGCCGACAGGACCCGCAGGAAAAATGAATCAGTACATGCGGTGTCGGTTCGGTTGCAGGTGCATAACGGCTGGCACCGAGCCGGGCTTGTTTTAAGTATTCCTTCTCTATTGCTAGCTCTTCTGTTAGTCAGCAGGGGGAACCATAGCTTTTGACGTGTTTCCGTATTCTGGCAATAATATTATATATAGTCTGCTTTACTTAGAAACGTCTTTTAACTTCTGTCAAAAGTGAATCACTGCTTATAATATAGGTCTGGGTGTTTTTATGTATAATATGTATGTATTTACAAAAAAAAAGTATATAAGTAGTATATCAGTCATGTGGTACCTATAACACAAGCTCTGCTTACTTTGGGGCATGATGATGCTGTGTAAAATGTCCGGTATTATTATTATTATTATTATAATAGTGCCATTCCTTACTTTAGGGCCAGATGATGTGTGTGGAATGTTCAGTACTATTTATTTAATTCCGTAAAATCCAAAGCAAAACAAACTTCCTAATTCAAAACCTTGATAAATTTAAAACTTTAGTAGTAACAGAACTACTTTTGTTCCTTAACCTAACATACTACCTCGTTTCTCTCTGTTTTTTCTATTTTGTGGCATACCGACATAACTCCTTTTTCTTCTTCTTTGTTTATGGCATGTGACATAATAATGTCAGTTTTGCCAATGTCAAATGTTTATTTTTGTTTATAGTCAATTTGTTTGTCTTAGTCGATGGTCAATTGTCAATTCTAGACGTCACGCGGAATGGCCGTCTAAAATTTTCTTGGGATTTCTCGTCGTTCAAATCACATTGCACCATAATACACATACAATTCAATTGTCCATACCCTTCCTGTAGTCACAATTTATTCATTAAAATTCCTCTAAGATTACTGAATAGAACATGCAATAAAACGAATAAAAAATATTAAATTAGCAGAGCTATGTTACTTCATGAAATGACAAACGAAGAATCCTACATAACTTCATAAGGTCACGCCCTCATGTCACCACAGCTCTCTCTGTCTTTGTGCTGTCATTGTCATGTCAAGTGTCACCTTACTCCAAGTCACATCTACTTACGTCATAAACTTACACCTCGGTTTAAGCTGAAAACAAATTGACTGACACAACTCTAGGAGATATAAGGTGAACGCGACAGAAGCCATATCTAGATTATCTGGTGGAAGAGGTTGCACCAGGCTGAGCTGAGCTCTGGAGTAACTATGTATTTGCTTTTTTCGCAAAATCAAATGGATTTTTTGACATCTCTAAAATTTTTATGTTTTATATATTTTTTTTTAATAATTCTTGACATCATCTAGCCCCAAAGTAAGCGGAGCTTGTGTTTTGGGTACCACATACATACCTGATATACTGTTTATATGTATATCGTTTTTTAAATACATATATATTTTATAGAAACACACAGAACCGAAACAAATTTTTGCAGATGACTACTAATTTCGAAATTTAGTTAAACATAGGTAAGTATTTACGAAGGCAATATAGCAAGGCGACAGCAATATAGCAATACAGCAAAAAAAAATATTTGTGAAAAACCAAAACTCCTATTACGGAAGCCCTTCGCTGCCTACTACTCGCCAGTCGCCTACTTATAAGCAAAAATACTCTTAAAGCAGATATATAAGGCTGTAAAAGTGTTTGACAGCAGTGATCGCGCGATTGCTATTGCTAGTTGTCATGAGTTACGTAGTAATGGGACAGAGACTAATGCCTCTACCGTTATCAGTACAGACTTCTGTGGTAAAGACAGCACAAAAGGTAATTCCAAAACAAACAATTTAGCTACTGCATCCGGATACTTTCTCCAAAAGCATTTTGACATGTTTTTACAGATTAAAACTTTAATGTACTTACACTTACTGCTTTGATAAGAGGTCGTCGACACTGCTTATCAGATGGAATTCGTAATCAAAGTGAGTTTATTTCCCTGCGTTTAGTTGCGTTTTACGGATACAACTCAAATATTTGAACATAATTATTATATAAGTAATTATTGTTTTTCAAGGTCGCTGTCGACTCTTTAGGGCCTAGTTTTATCTGCACATACAAACGATCGAACTTTTTTTATCAAAAAACAAGATTGATATTGTAAACCATTGTTAATTTAACAGGAAAATATAAAAAATCCAAATCACGTATCACTTACGTGGGTACGTAGTACGTTGGTAGTTACTTAGTTCTGTTATCACGCTATGAGTTGATTGAACTCAACTATTATAAAAATATTGGCACTCCACCAAATTTTACCAACGAAAAGCAAATTGTATCAAAAAATAGATCTGGCATTTTAGTACAGGCATTTCACTACTATGGTTTTTTTTTAAACAATCAATGTCCATTGTATGGCCTCATGTTGATCTGCCCTCAGACAGTTAAAAGATTTGCAATGTAGGTACTCGTTTAAACTACAGTAATCTAGTATTTGTTTTTCGTAATTCAGATAGTTATCAGAAGGATCATACAAAAAAGCGCTAGGACCAGGACGAGTTTCTTGCAAGTTTTCCTCGGACTTGGGTTAAGAGGAATTGGTCCCTAAATTGACCTAGTATGTAAAACGTTTCAAAGTGATCCTTCTTATTGAATAAAAAATGTTTGAATTTGAGTTTATTAGTAGCAATTCGCAACAGGGGATTTGGTATTACGTAGTTAATAGGCATTGTTTCAATTAGTTTCGACATGATGGATTGGTATTAAGCATTCATCATCATCATCTGCCCGTATCAGTCCACTGTTGGACATAAGCATCTCCCATGGCATGCCACTGAGCTTGAGCTTCAGTTCTCCTCCAACCCCTACCCGCTGCATTTCGAATATCATAGCCCCACCTAGCCTCAAATATTACTAGTATTATCGGGTCTGGGTGTTTCTATGTGTAATATGTATGTATTTACAAAAATAATGCCGGACATTCAAACAGCGTCATCTAGCCTCAAAGTAAGCAGAGCTTGTGTTATGAGTACCACATGATTAATATACTACTTATATACTATTTTGTAAATACATACATATTATACATAGGCATAATCCCGATACAAATACTTGTAGATCACACAAACATTTATCCCGTGGCAGGAATCGCACCCATAAACCTTCTCCGTCTCAGCTGGGCCTTGGTCCACTGCGCTACAGAGGTCGTCATTATGTTAGTATATTATCTGCTCTATGGCCTTCAAAAAGAGAAAGAGGAAAGTTCTGTCTATCATGTGTGCGAAAGAGACAGATACTGCTGTATGTCCAGGAGTGGACAACGAGACTGCAGGTGTACGACCCGTTATATTATGAAGCTTCATGATCTGTCGAGTGTCTGCCAAATTAGTTATTTATAAATACAATGAGTACTTATGAATGTAATGTTAGAAATTGGGGCTTCCTCTGGTTTGTCTACGAATAATCACGTTTTATCAGCGTGTATGTAAAATTATAATATGTTCTTTTTTATTTTATAAAAATTTTAATTACGTAAATAAATGTAACTGCAGTTGCGTTGCTATGTTTAACACTTATAATGTACTTACATTCGTTATTGGCTATATATTACGTGTATTTACAATAAAAAACTATAGGTAATAGTAGTATATCATGCATGTATCCATAACACAAGCTCTTACTTTGGGGACAGATGATGCTGTGTGAAATGTCCGACATTATTATTTACTTTAATAGATTTGGGTGATGTATAATTTGGGATTTGGGAGAATATATGACATCATATGTTTGGGGAGTCCTTTGCCCAGCAGTAGGAAAGTTTACGTTGATGAAAAAAACGGGGATTTTGTTATTTTTTAATTACATGGTTATATTACAATCTTATTGACGACCTCTGTGGTACACTGGGCCAAGGCCCGGCTGAGACGCAATTGTCCAGGGTCTGGGTGTTTCTATGTATAATATGTATGTATTTATAAAAGCAAAAAAAAGTTATATAAGCTGTATATCAGTCATGTGGTACCCATAACACCCATAGTATTTCGTAGTTAAGGTAGTTATAAGATGGAACATATAAAAAGCGCTAGGACCAAGACGAGTTTCTTGCCAATTCTTCCTGGGCTTGGGTTAGGATGAATTGGCACCTAAATTCACCTAGTATGTAAGACGTTTCAAAGTGATCCTTGTGGTTGTATTGAATAAAGTATCTTTTGACTTGACTTGACTTGACTTGACAAGGTCTGCTTACTTTAGGGCTAGATGATTATGTGTGAAATGTCCGGCCTTATTTATTATTTACGACGACCTCTGTGGCGCAGTGGGCTTAAGTCCAGCTGAAACGCAAAAGGTTGCGGGTTTGATTCCCGCCGCGGGACAAATGTTTGTATGATCTGCAAGTATTTGTCTCGGGTCTGGGTGTTTCTATGTATAATATGTATGTATTTACAAAAAAAGTATATAAGTAGTATATCAGTCATGTGGTACCCATAACACAAGCTCTGCTTACTTTGGGGCCAGATGATGCTGTGTGAAATGTCCGGTATTATTATTATTATTTTTTTTTATTTATTTATTGATCACATGCTTTTATTTATTTACTAAGACTATATGTTTATAATTCTTTACTGTTTTGTTTCAGGTAAGTTCGTATGCTGATTCCATTATCTCCATATTATGTAAGTTTAATATTAGATTTAAATGTTTCTAAGATACCAAGAATACCTGAGGTTCTTATAGTCGAGCTAAAAGGTCGTAAGTATTGTTTAAAAGCTGCATGAGAGTAGTGATTAAAAATATGGGACAATCCTGATAAGACCGCTTTTAAGGTCGACTATGTATTAGAAATTTATAAATCAATGCACTTTTCACGTAGCTCAACTAGACTAATGAATTTTATACTAGCTGACAAACAGACGTTGTCCTGTCTTAACTATGAACATTTAATTCGATCGGTATAATCGATAAATGTCAATTGACTGACAGTTATGTCCAACGCCAAAAGGCTACATTAGAAAAGTTTTTATTCTCAAAAGCGCTAAGGTTACATTAAATGTCAATACCATCGTTAAGTTTTCTTAAATTTTCTAATTTTTAACCGACTTCATCAAAAAGGAGGAGGTTTTCAATTCGTCGGAATCTTTTTTTTTATGTATGTTCACCGATTACTCGAAAACGCCTGAACCGATTTGGAAAATTATTTTTTTGTTCGAAAGGGTACTTCACAGGTGGTGATTTAAATTTTATCAAAATCGGTCGAGCTGAAAAATCAACGAAAATCAAAAAGTGTATACACTGATGATGTTTTCGTGTACCTACTTCGATACCTCGCTGTCTCATTGGAGCGGTGCGTTTATTTGGCCTACCCATATGTTATATATACAAAATACATCTACTTTCCACTTAAAATGTCTTATAGGCTCAAATTTAATTCAATGAAGTCGGTTTTCTTTTTAGTTTTTAAAACGTAATTATCCACGCAACTTTCTTATCAACCTTCTGACAATAACAAACACAATAAAAAAAATATTAACGAAATCGTTTTGGTCTTTCACTTGTGATCCCGTGACCAAAGGAAATAGAGATTCATTTTTATATATGTAGATTATAGATAATTTACTACTTTTGTTAAATTTTGTAAATAATAATTGTTAAAATAATATATTAGGATAGTTGAGGTATGTGTAAAGTGCAATGATTTCTAAATTGGCCTCCACTATTCCGATGTAAAAATAAAATTGTTTAGGTGATAAATTCTCTATTCTATTATCATTGCCAAGAACTAAGTCTTATGTATTTTGTGCGAAACGACTGAATAAAAGAAAATAGAACAAAAAAGAAAAAAATAAAAGTTACTTTACGAGTAGTATATATAATAGTTATTAATTATTATATTATATTACAATTAATAATAATGTAGTAATAAACTAAGCATAGCTTGTATTATGACAAACAGATGTCTGTCATATATTTTTAAATACATACATATATGATATGTATGTATTTAATTCATTACACCTGGACACAGAACAGAATAACACGGAACAACACCTATGCTCGTCACACATATGTTTGTCCTGTGAGGGAATCGAACTCGCAATCTTTTGCGCAGAAGGCAAAGCTACTACCAACTGAGCTGGCAGACCAGTTCAAGTAATTATATTTATAAAAATATTTAATCAAGATATAAAAATACTTATATAGCTTTAGGCTAATTTAATTTATCAATTATGTATAAAATTATACATCTAACTTGATAACATTTGAGAAGATCAGATAAAATTTACTTATTACATAATTTTCACTCAAAACGGGATATTTACCATCTTTATATAAATCTATGCGTGTGTTTGTAATTAAACTACTCTTAAACGGCTGGACCGTTTTTTGTGTGTGTTCTAGTGGACTCAAGAATAGTTTAGATATCCTTGTTTTTTTAAACGCGCGGACGCATTTGCGAACGGGACAGCTACGGGTAAATATCCCGTTTTGAGTAAAAATTTTGTTCAAAACCACGATTGTTTTAGAAGTTATACTTACTACAATTTTTAAGAATGAAGGAATGCTAAGAAAGGAGGAAGAAGAATTCTAAAGCAAGTGTGAAATGTGACAAACCACGGAAACCACAAATTTACATCCATTATAAAAGCTTCAACAAGGCAACATGTTTTGTTAGTACCTCCTCAACTTAACAACATAAAATGAGAGTCTACTATACATAATAAATGACATTGAAACAACGGTATTACGACTTTTGAGAAAATATTTTTTTTTTGGATTCTTCGTTTTACATTTCGTTTACATGAAGTAAGAAAATAGCACTTCTAAATTAATATTCTTTTCTTTTATTGCATGTTTTATTCAGTAATCTTAGCGAAATGCTATTAAATAAATTGTGACTATTTAGGACAAGTACTTATGGACAATTGAATTATAAGTGTTATGGTGCAATGTGATTTGAACGACGAGGAATCCCGAGAAAGTTCTAGACGTCCATTCCGCGATGACGTTTAGAATTGACAATTTACCATCGACTAAGACTTTATTAACAAATAAACAATTGACACTGGTAAAATTGTCGACCAGACAGATGCCATTATAGGAATAAAAGAAGAAAAAGGACAACATTTTGGACAGTTTCACATAGCACAAGCCTCAAACGAAGGGAAGCTCGTAGTATGGAAACAAGATAACTGATTAGATACATACTTATGATACTTTGTAACAACTGGATACAGAACAAGCATCTATGTTCATCACTTCAATTTTTGTCCTGGGTGGGAATCGAACCAATAACCTACAATGCAGAGGGCAATTACTACCAACTGAGTTGTGAGGTCAGTCTGACGCAGAAGGATTTGATTCCCGCTCGGGACAACTATTTGTTTGATCTGCAAGTATTTATCTCTGGTCTAGGTGTTTCTATTTACAAAAATATACAAAAAAAAGTATAAGTAGTAGTAGTAGTAGTAATTCCCTTTCTCTTTCTCGTCACACAAACGCACACACAATTGGCTGATAGTACCAACCTCTTGAAGAATGGGTTGGTACCATCTGACGGTCAACTCTACCACCGCACGCGCTCATTGCTTAACTCAAATAACACGCGCTTCCCCGGCTTTCCACAGATTGCAGGAAAGCGAGAGGAAAGATGTTACACATTAAAATGTGACGTTTAATTTTATTTATTACATTCATAGATTTGTATATTTAAACATCGATCACCATTAAGTACGCAAAGAGCAAAACGCTTACATTTTTTTGCATTTTATAATCGTTTGTCAGTTCTTGGCGCGATGCCATTTTGATTTTTGGCGTTTAAAATGAACGCATTTTTAAATAAGACGTGGCAAATTGATTGTAATCTTTAACTAGGTTCGCTTGACGTGTGTGAAATGTTACGACGTTAAACATTTTAATCGTTTTAATTTTTTACTGTGTGTGGTCCTTTTATAAAGATTTGTTAACAAAGTTATTTAAAGATTCACTGAGAAACGGTTTGTTCAACACGTAAAATATAATATACAAAGAGATAACTTTATAATAATAATAATGCCGGACATTTGACACAACATCATGTGGTCCAAAAGTAAGCAGAGCTTGTGTTATGGGTACCACATGACTGATTTACTACTTACATACACAAGCTCTGCTTACTTTGAGGTCAGATGATGTGTGAAATCTTAGACATTTATTTATTTTATTTAATAAACAGTATTAATAGGTAAGTATTTACTATTCATAGAATTCATCAATTATAATTAATCGACACCGACCCTCGTAGGAATTTATTCGCGAAGCCATAGATATTATAATTAGTAACCAGTTGAAACCCGTATTAGTGACAACAACTGATAATTTGCAAGCGGCGGCGCCCGCGCAGACCGCATCGCAATTGTGTCACCTAATTGTCCAACTCGCCGCACTGGAACAGTCTAGTGGAGTCGCCCATTTTATTAAATAAATTATAATAATGAAGTAACAATGCTGGACATTTCCCATTTAATTTATAAATATTTTTCTGATATAAAATCTTCTATATTGCAAAACACCTTTTCAATAAAACCACGATTTAACCTAGATTTAAAACATGTGTCGGAATTTGTCGTCGATGCGCAGTGGGCGCAAATTCCGACAGGCGATTGTACACAGTTGGGCCCAGGACGTGAGCCTTTCAGACTTGGAGCACCGGTGTGTTACTATCGCGAGTTTTCGTGCACCACGGGTGTTGTACGCCCGTGCATTCCAACCCTTTCAATGTTTTGTCTCACAAACAGTGAGACAGTTTCTTTGCAAATTAAATCCATTATTCTAAGTAGATATTGTGTTATAGATATTCTCTGTCGATTTGAGTAGGAATATCGAACATTGAAACAAAATAATGTAGGCATATTGAAAATTCTTCGAGTGTAAAGGTTTAGACAAATGTTGTTTTACTTAACAATAATTAAATAAACCAAAATTGTGAACTATAAAACCTTAGATATAAAAATAACCTTGCCCATTACATATTTAGAACTCATTTGGCCTAGTCTAGATCATAATTACCATACAGTATTTCAAGATGATTTTTAATTTACTATCAGTTTAAACCTACATATTCGTTGTATTGTATAATAATACGTTTATAATGTATTTGAAATATAATGTAATAGAGTATATTATGTTTTTTTTTCATAATAGATTCGAGTAAAGTTCTATAACTTATTATGTACTCCACTGCTCTCTTGTTCTTATAATTTATCGCGATCGGTGTACAATTCAATAAAACCGCATCTCTGCGGGAGACTGGTCTTTTTGCTTTCTTATTAGTTAGGTTTTAGGCTAAAAGTTTACATACCTACTCACCTTTCCACTATTATGCTTGTGTACCTCTGGATATAAGAAAACCAATTCATTTTTACTTTGGTACTTAATATATAAATAAATTAAATAATGTTGGACATTTCACAAAGCTCGGCTCCAAAGGAATTCGAGCTTGTGGAACCACATGATTGATGATACTACTTATATACTTTTTTTCATAACACCAGCTCTGCTTACTTTGGAGCCGGAAGATACTGTGTGAAATGATCGGCATTATTTATTTATGAATATATCCAGAGAATAACACCAAGACCCGAAACAAATGCGAATCGAACCCGCAACCTTCTGCATCCTAGACGGTCCTATCCGAGCATAGTCACAATTTTTTAAGCAAATAATCTTAAAAAATATCCCTACGATTTCAGTAACGTATACTAATAAAACACTAGAAGTTTTCCCAACTTTTCCGGCTATGGTACATCAAATTATAAATTCCTCAATATCCTGTCTCTAACTGTAATCACCTGAATTTTTAAGCAAATAATCTTCAAAAAATCCCTACGATTTCAGTAACGTACCTAAACGAATAAAACACTACAAGTTTTCCCAACTTTTCCGGCTATGGTACATCAAATTATGAATTCCTCAATATCCTGTCTCCAACTGTAATCACCTGATTTTTTAAGCAAATAATCTTCAAAAAATCCCTACGATTTCAGTAACGTAGGTACCTATACGAATAAAACACTACAAGTTTTCCCAACTTTTCCGGCTATGGTACATCAAATTATGAATTCCACAATATCCTGTCTCCAACTGTAATCACCTGAACGAGTCCAGCCATATACAGACTCGAATATGGCCATGTACTACAGACTGAATGACCATATTTTCACACCTCGAGCAGTTCGTAATTGCTGGCAAATTGGCTTGTTTAGATCGAATAATAAGTGGTGTTTTACGTTAAGCTGTTATGGTGTGAGCTTGACGTAATTTCAATCTGGTTATAAGACCATGTACCTATGATACCCTTATAGAATTAGTTCTCTAAAATTGATCTTGTTAGAATAGACTAAACGTTTACTAACGACCTCTGTGGTGCAGTGGGCCAAGGCCCGGCTGAGACGCGAGAAAGTTGTGTTTGATTCCTGTCGCGGGGCAAATGTTTAATGATTTCCAAGTATTTGTCTAGATTCTAGCTGTTTTTCTAAGTATAATATGTATGTATTTATAAAAAACTAGCGATCCGCCTTGGCCTCGCACGGGTGCAATGCTGATACTAAATATACTACAGAATGTGTAATGTGATTTGATACCTCTAAAATTATCAGTGTTTCTCTACTATATTATGCATGTATTATACATATAAACCTTCCTCTTGATCAAAATCCGTTGCGTAGTTTTAAAGATCTAAGCATACATAGGGACAGACAGACAGCGGGAAACGACTTTGTTTTATACTATGTAGTGAAGTTGATATATAATTAGTAAGTTGTAGTGGTTTGAAATAACTAGTGACACGATATGAAGAAGATGAAGTAGTAAATCGGTCATGCGGTATCTATAACACAAGCACTGCCTACTTTGGGGCTAGATGATGCTGTGTGAAATGTCCGGTATTATTTATTTAACAAGTTTTATGTGCAAAGTTTCTTATATTAATATTGTTTTTTATGACTGTCAAGGTCATAAAAAACCGCCTTCTGACCTCGCCTTCTCAAAACAAGGGTAATCCAAAGCTTTGCATAACATTGTACTTCGCTACTACAACTTCTGATTCGCTCAGTATGACTGGCCGTCAGCTCAGTTGGTAGTAGCTCTGCCTTCTGCGCTGTGGGTTTAAGGTTTGATTCCCCCCCAGGATAAATATTTGTATTTGTTCTGTGTCTGGGTGTATTTAAAGATATATTTCTAAGTATTCATTTTTTTTATCATAGATAGACCTATGTTTGATCACGATCTCGCCTGATGTTAAGCGACGATGTGGCCGTGGCACGCAAGTCTAGAAGACATCTATTTACTCTTGTCTTGAAAAGACCCAGAAAAACAGTCATCTATCAGTCTGTCCACCATAATACAAGCTATGCTTAGTTTGGGGCTAGATGGTGTTGTGTGCAAAGTCTACCAATATTTCAATTTAAAACTGTTTTATTTAATACTAGCGACCCACCCCGGCTTGCAACGGACTTGGCACGGATGCAATGCTGATACTGAATATTCTACAGAATGTCTTTATATACAACGTTATCTAAGAGAATAACATAGCCTAAGAGATAGACATATACCATCGCGGACTGTTGTGTAGACCTTTTTAAGGTGTACAATAATGTAGTACATTATTTTGATCTATCTCGTAGGGTTCAGCGTTTGCAATGTAAGCGCAAAAAAATGTATTTATTTACGACACCACATAAGAAACCTCTAAAATTATCAGTGTTTCTCTCCTATATTATGCATGTTTTATTCATATAAACCTTCCTGTTGAATTACTCTATCTATTTAAAAAAACCGCATCTAAATCCGTTGCATAGTTTTAAAGATCTAAGCTAAGCATACATCGGGACAGACAGCCAGCGGGAGGCGACTTTGTTTTATCCTATGTAATGATGATAGTCACAAGGATCACAAGGATCGTCTTCGTTTGCTATAAATGCTGTAATGCTTGTTTGCTTGGAGGCACAATATCTGGTTTGCACTCGTATCCACCAAGAATTTATGTTGGTGAAGACTAGAAGAGTCTTACCACTTTCGATGGTTACGAGAACATTAACCGTAAGTTATTCCTGCACAGTGACATCAATGTTTATTTTCGGACTGCACAAACAGTCCAAGCTTTGATAATATATGAAAGTTTCATTTACTATTTTATGATACATTAATGTTGTATTTTGAATTTAGTCATGGGCTTCAATTGTAAGCTATTGTGGTATATCGCATTCCGTTGCCAACATGTGAAACTGGAATTTACGAGTATACGAAGGAAGCGTCGCAAATCGCCTAATATAATCGTATTGTGTCTGAAATATATCGTACTAGCAGCTACCCGCGTTTTCTACGCGTGGTATATACATAGAAATAGACAGACATTTATTTGCTTCTTAGCACACAACAAATATGAAATAAAAATAAAAAAAAGGGCACATGTTACTAATAATGCTTACAATTATTATGTACTATTATGTAAAAATTGGTACAATAATGCATAGGTATGTGTATGTGTATGCTACAGCAGCAAATTGGCCCCGACTCAGCATGAAGCCTACTGTTTTCGCAGTAGACGCTGTTATTCTGCCGAGACCATAGCCGTCACAAGACCCGGTGAGAATATATTACGCTATAGAAGTTAAATATATAGTTCCTTTCAAATATAAGTGGCAAAAATAATACAAAAATATACATATACATATAAAGTGATAATATGCTATTCCAGACCACAGACGTCATAAGCATATCTTTGTCGTTTTTTAAGCTGATTTTCCTATACAAGCCATCTATGATATCAAAGTGGCATGCGAGTACAAAACATATCCGATGATTTGCATGCCTATTTTTTAAACTTGATAAAAATCAATCCATACTAATACCACTTTTCAGCCTCAGCATAAAGGATTATGTCAAAGGATTTATTTTACAACTTTATAAAACGACTTGATTAATATGTAACATTATTTTACATAAAATTTTATGGTATAATATTTATATCAAAACATAATCCAACATGATCCAGGCACTAATATCAGCAATAAAACTACCCATCAGCAAAAACATACGACACTGTGTAAAAAGAACAGTAACACATACTGGTGGTAATTTTGTTGTTTAGCTGGACTAGCTAATATTTCAAAAAAATATATCTTATTTTGCTATACATACTCTAAGTTTAAATAAAAGTAACATTTTAATTGACACTAAAAACAAAGTGAACATTAATAGTTTGTTCTTTTATTGAATTAATTTTTCCTAGAAATAATCGCGGTTTTATTTAACACCAATACATGGCGTATGTCAAAGTCAAAACATTTTTTATTCAATCAAATCAAAAGGGTCACTTTGAATCGTCTACTTACATGCTAGTTCTTAAACCCCAGTTCAAGAAGAATCCGGCAAGAAACTCTTAACACTTTTTGTATGATCCTTGCCAATTTTGTCACGGATGCCGAGTCGAGTTGGGGCAGATTCATCCCAAGCTTTTTTGTCATCTAAATAATCTGTTATTTTATAATATGCTTAAAAAACTTGAATTTAAAAACTTCATGAAACTGAAACTGTCTCTAATTTCAGTTTAATGAAGTGTTTAAATTTGCCAATCGACAAATCTAACACGTCGCAGAAATGAGAAATGTCCGGCAAATAAAAAATATTAATATTAGTTTCAGTGCACAAAAGGAGCCTTTAAGACGCACTTTAATCCATTCACCACACTGGTTCGAAATAACCAGTAACACGATAGAAGAAGAAGAAGTATGTGTTTAGAAATACAATCTCTCAAAATTTTTCTCTTCTCTCTCAAAAGTATTTACTAAATAAATCAATATTTACTTAGCTTAGGTACCAATTTGTCGATGCACTGGCATGGATTTCTGTTTTATAGCGTTCACATACTAATTTACATAGTCAACTACCTGTTCTCAATGAGATCGCCAATAGTAGTACTTTACAAACTTTATTAGCAGTGTTTGTATAACATGAAAACTATTAGAGCTGGGGCTTCATTTGAATATTTATTGTATACTAGCTTCTGCCAGCTGTTCTGTAGGCGTGGTACCTACTACCTACATAAAAAGCAGCATGTATCTTTACCTAAGATAAATCTATCTTCTTACCAAATTTCATCAAGATCCGTTCAGCCGTTTTTATAAATTAGTATGCATATGAATTAATTTAGTTACGTAATTCAGGTTTCTATTTATTAAATTACGATACGACGAGTGTTTGAATCCTTTTAAAATAGTAAAGTGGCCTATAAAAATATATTGATTGATAAATAATATACAATATAAAAAATATACACCGATTATATTACGACCTCTGTGGCGCAGTAGGCCAAGGCCAGCCTGAGACGCAGAAGGTTGCCGGTTCGATTCCTACCGCGGGACAAATGTTTGTATGATCTGCAAGTTTTTATCTCGGTTCTGGCTATTTTTATATGTATTATTTACAAAAAAGTGTATTTATAATATACCAATCATGAGCCTAGTACCCATATCAAAAACTCTGCTTACTTTGGGCGAGATGAAGCTATGTGAAATATCCGGCATTATTTATTGTTATAATATTCTTATAATCATTTAGCTAATGTGGAGTTAATGTGTTGTTTGTCCTTTAACTCTTAATTAGCTAATTTATGATTTTACACATTTTTTTTATGAACACATTTCACAATCTGTGTCGCATAATTTTGACGCATTTACAAAATTTGTCAACAGCTTGTACCGTCATTGTTTCTTTTTTAATCTGGAGTCTGTAGAAATCAAACTCTTTTGTCGGCTTAGATCTAATTCGCTAAATATCTCTAACGTGCGATAAAAAACCTTTTTTAATAAACTTTTTTAACTGATCTTGCCTGCGCTGTGTCTAATCTAAGGATTGAATCGTCATGCTTTGAACAGCCGCCGCAGATAACTGTCAGTGTGATGATTAGCTGATGTTTTTTTGTCGGCTCTACTTTAAGCTTAGGCTTGCTAAAAAGCGCCCGCTTTACTGACTGTTTTCGAGCGGTGATAATGTTCTAAGCTTAGGTTACACATGTGATGTGACGGTGATCGTTTCGTTGAGATTCGAAGATCTAAAAGGCCGATCAAGTCACAAGAATCTAGTCTAGGGTTTTTAAATTTTCCGTAAAAAGAAGATTTTCCTATTGTGGCTATTGTTATTAACTTCAGAGTAATTAGTTTGTAATGGATAAACTCATAAACTACTCTGCAACTGCTTTTTATTCTCACTAATAGAAAACTACATTATAACAATAAAATGTAGATATTTGCGATTGCAATAATGTAACCCGAAGCCGAAATGGTTCGTTAATATTATATATTAGTGTATAATATTCTGTAGATTTCCGTAAACATTTTATATAAAAAAATAAAAAACTTTAATCTGAATCAGCCTACTTTTAGTCAGACGGTACGTACCCGTTGCGTTAGAAAAGTAATGATTCCAAATATCTCCAGGATTGTTCAAAATCCATTAATATTCATTTTCAAAACTTTCGTGAGTTGTACTTTTGATAAATACGGGTTTTACGTATTATTTTGTTGATGGTGGCACCGACACTGTTTCGATTCATCTAGAAGTGTGCGAACCGTGTACTCGAGCAGCAACGAGTGGACCGCGAATCAAACTCAGGGTGAGTTTGATGAAGATTCTCTAGACAAATCGAAACAGTGTCGGTGCAAGCCACAAAATAATACCTGAGTAAAACCCGTATTAATCAAAATGCATTAAAATTCAGTTTATTTTTGACTGGCCTGTCAGCTCAATTGGTAGTAGCTCTGCCTTCTGCACTGTAGGTTGAGGGTTCGATTCCCTCTCAGAATAAACATTTATGTGAAGAACATAGGTTTTTGATCTGTGTCTGGGTGTTATAAAGTATAATATGTATGTAATTAAAAATATATGAGTATTCTATCAGTCATCTAGTCACCATAACAGCTATGCTTAGTTTGGGGTTAGATGGTGTTGTGTGCATTGTCCAGCAATATTTATTTATTTATTATTCATACCTTAGTTATCAGTATAGAAAATATAATATTTAATCCATAAAAGCAAAAAGAACTGTTTTAACAGTTCATAGCTTGAGTATGCTACCACATCGTAAAACCTAAGTAATATTCCTAACACGCCTGCTTATAACACAATTCTGCTCCGTTCTAATTACCAAAACTGAGGCTTATATCATTAGGCGGCAGTAAAAACACGAGATCTCTAGAGTCGTAAAACTCTAATTTGATATTTTAATGTATTGGGACGTCAATCAGATGGCCACTGCTTTATAATTTTTATGGACTTGTGAAGTTCGTTGGGAATTCGACGGTTACGTAAGAGCCCTATTACACTTAACGTTTTTCGTTTTCGAGCGTTTTTCAAGCGGCGAGGCACGCTGCGTGTACGCACACATTTACTACGCGGATAAATAGTTATACTTATACTAGAGAAAAGTGTGTGTCTTTGTTTAGTATTGCTTTAAGAGGCGATATTCTTATAACCAGTCACGTGTTTTATTTTATTGTGTAGCCAAATAAGTAGGTAAATAATTTTAGGGTAGGTACCTACGTAGGTCTTAAGATAGATAATAATATATGTTTTTGTAGGTTGACTAGTCATAATAACAGTTACCTAGTTTAAGATACAGATTGTTCCTAACTAGTATTAAGGTAATCAGTATTTGCTTTTTCTATTTCTTCATCTTTTATATTGTTTAATTAAACATAGGGAGATGTAACGCTTTGGATTTTTCTGTAATGTTACTCTTACTTAAATAAATAAACTTGAACGTATTTAATATTAACTATTGTCACAGAATACGTATTAATACATTTACAGAAGGCAAATTCTAGAAAAACATTTATATAAATAGCGACTTGCTACGACGTAACAAGCAGCTCAACTCGCACAAGTGTGCCTAGCATTATATTTACCTACATAGTGCCCCTGATTCTTTTGTTTCGCTAAACTAAATTTCCTAAAACAAGAACGATCTTATTTTTTTTGATTTAAAGTCTGAATTAGAATAACATTTTTAATGACACCTCTTACATACAAAATTAACGTATAACTGACGTGTTTTAGCTCAATTTAGTCATTATGTAATGAGGTGTTGATTAAAACTGCGTTTATTTTTGCAGTTTTTATCAACACACCTTTACATTATTTTCAATAAAGGAATTAAATGGAATAACAATTATAGTAATAAAACAAAAACAAATAATAACTTATTTAAAAACTGTTATTTAAAATGGGTACTCTAATTTGAACTTTGTTGTAAGCAAAATAAGGTCGTCCATATTCTAGGAAATTTTAGCTAGTCCGGCGTAACAACAGAATTGCCAGCAGTGTCTCTCTTTCTATAACGTAACTCTATCTCGTCTGGCGCGGCACTTCTCTACGAATTTGCCCAACAAGTTGGGTGCGCCAATTTACTTGTAACGTACCTAAAGTGCGTAAGTCTGGCCTCATAACAGTCCCATATACCAAAAATATAATATTGGACATGCCTCTAACTTCCTTAAACAGATATCTTTTAATATCTAAGTATCTAAATATCTGAGGTGTCTACCAAGCCTAAATATGAGCAGTTTTATTTATATTATATCTATTTATACGAGTTAGTCACGCAGAAAGTCGCGCGCGTTTGTTCTTGGAGATTAAGAGTACATAAAGAGCTATATTGTTTTTTAAGCGTACGCAGCATAAACCTATAGACAACAATTTCTCCGACACGAGAATAATCAAGAAATACATTTGGGTGCAGTATCGAAATACCCTAAAAACAACAATACCTTCTTCGAGAATAGATAAAAATGACATTTGTCAAAGTTGGTCCAATTAATCACAAAAGCATACTTTGTAATCTAAAGGGTCTGCGTAGCATAAAACCTTGAAGACAACGTTTTTCCCCCACGAGAACAGACAAAAAAGAATTTTAGGTATATATAGACTTTCTTTTAATACAGGGTGGGACCGGCACCTACATACACTTTATGACGACAAATTTTAATATATTTGCATACCAAAAAATAGATTAAGAACCGCAGCAATTACTATACTATTACGTCGGCCTAGGCTGTTGGCGATGCCGAGTGCGAGAACTAACCTCCTGAGTGAGGCACCATTGACGTGAGGCACCATTGACGCGAGCCCTTCGTATCATCAACGGCCTATGTGTATCTGATGATATTGATATATTTATCTCTAGTTTGTCGAAGTTCTCAGATGCTGCTACACAGTATTTATGTGCTATGTGATTCCGTTGTCGTTTTGGTGTCCGTACTGTTAAGACAATAGCCTCAATTCTGTTGGCACCAACCTAACTAATTTTAACAAAATTTAGGTTTAGAACTGTCAAATGAAACTTTGGTATTCTGCTGCTACCAACTTATCCTAATTTAATTTTATCTAATTTAATTAAGCGTTCCTAATTTAGTTAGAGCATTTGTAAAACCTGTTCGCTTGGTACCACCAACCGAATAGGTTTTACAAATGCTATGACTAACTAAATATATTTTAGACAATTCCTAATTTTAGAAATGAACCAACCGAATTGCCACCAATGTTGTAATTTATAATAAAATAAAAATAAATAAATAAATATATACTACTAAAACTTAGTAGGACACAGGACAAACAATGATTAATGGAAAAGATTAATATAAATAAATACATAAGTAACATGGTCGATTCAAAATGGTCCTTGTAATTTTGCCGATTGAATATTATTTAGATTTTATTTCCAAAAAAATGATTTCATAGCGCATTCGTGTACTACACTGTATTGCTATGTTAATTGTGTGTAAATATATAAGTGATTTTTGCGTATAGAAAGTCATACATGTTATTAGAAAAATGTTGTTTCTATTATCGATTGCCTTCTGCGCTGTAAGTTAAGGGTTCCATTCCCTCCCAGGATAAACATTTGTATGATGAGCATAGGTGTTTGTTGTGTCTGAATGTTATAATGTATCGTAAGTAGATATGTATTGAATAATATATAAGTATTCTATCAGTCATCTGATCACCATATAACGAGTACAAGTTATGCTTAGTTTGGGGCTAGATGGTGTTGTGTGCATTGTCCACCAATATTTATTTATTTATTTATTATTCTCGCAAGAAAGTTTTATAATCGCCATAGTAGATACGGATGCAGGTGTTTAACGACCTCATTAGTTTGTTGATGAACACAAGTCTATAATTTGCAACACCGCAACTAAAATAGACGAATTGTTAAATTCCTAAGAAACGGGGAACCACATGACGGACGTAACTTAGCAGAGACGTTAGAGATCGGTCCGTGAACGTGAAGTAGATTGAACCTCTTTTCCGCAGAACTTGGAGTTATGTTTACTACGCAAAATATTTGGCTTGGAATATCCCTACTTATAGTGTAATGTTTGACGATCTCTGTAGCGCAGTGGGCTTAGGTCTGGCTGAGACGCAGAAGGTTGCGATTCCTGCCGCGGGACAAATGTTTGTATGATCTGCAAGTATTTGTCTCGGGTCTGGGTGTTTCTATGTATATTATGTATGTATTTACAAAAAAAAAGTATATAAGTAGTATATCAGTCATGTGGTACCCATAACACAAGCTCTGCTTACAGATGATGCTGTGTGAAATGTCCGGGATTATTTATTTATTTTATTTTAAATCTAAACTAATATTAAAGAGAAAAGAAAGAAAAGAAAATCGGAGTATAGCCGATTTTAAAAATATTTCATCTAATACATAGCTACATTATCAGCAAGTAATCTGTTCTTATTTGAAAACAAAAACGAGATCATAATTTTTGAGTAACTTATGTTCAAAAATTTAAATTTAAAATTTAAAAATTTATGATAGTTTTACAAGTTAAAGTAGAGATGACGGATATACAAAAATTGCAATAATGTATTCCATGACAGCAAAAATTATCTAAAAGGCCATAAAATACTACTTCAATATTTGATGTAGGTACATTCTAGGTACCACGCGTTCAAATTCGCGAGCAGCACCTAGTAATTATATAAATTATACCAAGTTTAGGTTATACCAAGTATATAATATGTATAATTGTTACGTTTCTGGACGGATTTTTATGAAATTTGTAAAGGAGATAAATTGTATGCGAAGCCGCTAGCAGAAACTAGTAAAGTCACCAGAATTGGCCAATGACACGTACGAATTTATTTGTATATTCACGTATTGGCCCTTATTTGTAGTTTCGACTAGTTAAAATATTTACACGACTTAATATTGCTTGTACTAAAGTCCAAATAAGAGTAACGATTTAAGAAGACTGTTCTAAAAAAAAATTACATATAATTCCTTTATTGACGACCTCTGTGTCGCAATGGGCTAAGGTCCGGCTGAGATACAGAAGGTTGTGGGTTCGATTGCCGCCGCAAGACAAATGTTTGTATGATCTGCAAGTATTTGTGTCGGGTCTGTGTGTTTCTATGTATAATATGTACTATGTATTTATTTATAAAATATAAATATATATAAGTAGGTAGTATATCAGTCATCTGGTACCCATAACACAAGCTCTGCTTACTTTAGGGCTAGATGACGTTGTGTGAAATGGTGTTATTATTATTATTTTCATAGGATTTTCTGCAGTTAATGCATTTATCACCTTACATGATGACTAAAACGCGTCAATTTATAAAATTTAAGTGTCATTTAAAAATGATACTCCAATCCAGACTTTCATGCAAACAAAATAGGATTGTTCTCGTTTTAGCAAATTTTAGTTAGTCCGGCGAAATAATAGAATCGAAGCCATTGTATATAAGTACACGCAGCATGGCCCATTTCACGTTTGTTAGTATGCCAATGTTTATTATTAACGTTATTAGCAAATTTGTTTTTGTTCCAAGTACTAAAACGAAGTTAACGGAAGTAACTCAATTGTTTGCTTACGACATTTTACTTTCAAAGAGCAATAATAAGTAGATACATAGTTAGTTCACGAATACTTTTTAACCGACTTTATCAAAAGGGAGGAGGTTCTCAGTTCGTCGGAACCTTTTTTTTTATGTATGTTCACCGATTACTCGAAAACGGCTGAACCGATTTGGAAAATTCTTTTTTGTTTGAAAGGGCATACTTCACTTCAAATTTATATGGGACCACATATAACTTTTATCAAAATTTTATTTTATTTGGCCTACCCATATTATATATATAAAATACATCTACTCTCCACTAAAAATGTATTATAGGCTCAAATTTCATTCAATGAAGTCGGTTTCTCTTTAGTTTTTAAAACGTAATTATTGTATAAATATTTGTATGATCTGCAAGTTGTCTCGGGTCTAAACCCGATTCTATGATTCACATATTATTTTATATTTTATACCGTAGACCTCGCGAACATTTTACGAAAATACTGATATATAACGTTTTTTACGATTTTAATCCCCATATCTCCGCTATTTTGTAAAATTTCCAAAAACTGAATCGACTAAAAAATTCTATATACTTAGTTAAAGAACATGCTCACAAAATTTCACGAGAATCGGTTGAGCAATGCGACCTGTAGAGCAGAACATCCTGACAGACCCCTTCGAACGCACCGTTCGGACAGACATACGAATGAATTTTTGCCTAAGCTGAAACGGAGACGCTCGCGCTCGCTCAATCAATTATTTTGTACAATTCTGTTATTATTTCTGTAAATAAAAATTTACAACTTTATGTTAATTACACAAATGTAAGTCATTATGGGAACCGAACCCCCAACCTACAGCGCTACAACCAACTGAGCTACACAAGTCATGATAAAGATCTAACAAAAAACTAGAATAATCAAAGAGTCTTATGCTCCTCAGTCGGGTGTTAAATTGTCAATCCATGCAATTAACAGGTTCGCTTCCCGGACAGGCACGCTTCATTTACGTAAGTGTACACGCATCCTTCTGCATGTGAAGGATTTATGGACTCTTCTTTGATGTTTTGTTTATTGAGATCTTTGGTTAAACGTTTGCTCACTTTCAATTCTTGAGATTTTATGTAGAGGTAGTGATTATCTTTATAATTACATATTAACTCGTTAAAATTTATTGCCCTCCATTGATATAACAATGATAGGGACAGACCTCAAGAAAGGTAAAAAAATAAATACTTGAAAATAATGAAATAATATCATTTTTAACCAACTTCATCAAAAAGGAGGAGGTTCTCAATTCATCTACTTAAAATACTTAAAATCGTCAAAATACATCTACTTTCCACTAAAAATGTATTATAGGCTCAAATTTCATTTAATGAAGTCGGTTTTCTTTTTAGTTTTTTAAACATACGTAGAAAAAAAAATGTATCCGACGACTTGAGAACCTCCTCCTTTTTGATGAAGTCGGTTAAAAAAACAGACACTCTTTTGAATTCATAATTAATACGGAGTATGGAAAAATAATTCATTACAAAGGTATTCGTTGCGGAAGTAGAACACTATTAATAATATTTTACTAAGATCGATGCAGCAATAATGGCTATGCATTTATTGGAATAATTATTATTGTTAGGTACGAATATATGGCGCCAGCTCGTTAGCCAAGATCACTAAGTTTTGTACAAGACTTTACCTGCATTTAACTTGCATCATTATTTCTTGCCCCTATCCCAGTAAGTAGACTCGGTACAACGGTACCGTTTGTACAGAAGTCTACAAGACATATTTCCGATGACTTTTCTTTTCTCGTTCATCGTACATTCAACGGAGCCACAAAATTTTATGATTGTATGGTAAAACACCAACTCGCTGCCCCCTATGCCCCCCGAAAAAGCGTATTATAATATAAATGACTATATTATTGATAAGAATCCATGGCTCATGGCATGCATGCATGTCGCTCTGCCCTAAGGTAGTTATAAAATGGATCATGCAATCGCTAGGACCAGGACGAGTTTCATGCCAGTCCTCGGACATGGGTTAGAAGGAATTGGCACCTAAATTCACCTAGTATGTAAGACGTTTCAAAGTGATCCTTGTGATTGTATTGCCTTATTATCCTTCCATCAGCGAGTCATCAGAAAACAGTCTTACAAAAATCAAAAATACTCAAAAATCAGCTCAAAACATTCAGTCCCAAAAGTAACCGCCCGTAAAATCTCCCGACTGTTAAAATAATCTAGAAATAAATAGAAATAAATAAATAAATAAATAAATAAATAAATAGAAATAGAAATAGAAATAATTTATGCAAGAAATATGTTAGGTAACAGGTATTGAGGTAACACAGTAAGTTCGCCAAAGAACATTGGCATGAACATTTTTATGTTGTTGTCAAAACATTAAATTAACCTACATATATAACATTACATTAAATTATAGCATTCTGTTTTAGCATTAATCAATTATATTTTGTTGTATTAGTTTCCAAGAAATTCATTAACAGTATAAAAAGTTCTGTCATAAAGCCACAATTTTATTTTTTTTACAAAAAGCCTTATTGGCAATTCTTTTATTTCGGCAAGAATTTTATTAAATATTCTAGGAACTGACATTAAAATGAGGTCGCTAAATATTTTACAGCCCGTACTTAGGAAATGTTTAATCCACCATAACTTATTGTGCCACTATTTATTTCGAACCAGTGTGGTGACAGGATTTAAATACGAAAACACGTTAAAAGCATTAAAATAAAAGCTAGCTAGTTTGATTTTAATCGAGTGAGTAAGTATAATGCTGCTGGTATTCAAATAAATCGATAAATTTTTAATCGAGTGAGTAGGTATAATGCTGCTGGTATTCAAATAAATCGATAAATTTTTAATCGAGTGAGTAGGTATAATGCTGCTGGTATTCAAATAAATCGATAAATCATCAGTGATATAAACTAGATCGCTGACAGACGGACAGTAGCGGTAACCAGTTTGTAGGTACAGATCATATCTAACTGATTAGACCGATATTGATAGTAGGTAATGCGCGTAATGGAATATGCAAATTATCGTGTAATTGTTATTGTATCAACTTTATCGACAATTTATTTATGTGGTTAATATATTATTTTTATTAAATAATTCGCATATTAGCATTGCCATTCATCGTGGAAAAGCCGCCAGTATCTTGGGAACGCTCCCCCTGGCAGTGATCTGGATCAGTTAAGCTATCTATAGACGGGTTTAAACGGTACTTAGATAGCTCAACTGTTTCACGTGTATTTTATATTATTGTATATTATTCTGTACATATCTGTAAATAAATTTGATAACTAAGTTTTGTGGTAGTTTTATCTTTTAAATAATTATATTAAATGGTATAATGGTAATGGCAAAGACTGAGATCGCATACGTTGCAGACTAAGTGAAAATGGAGTCAGGCGCACGTCAGCCGTATGGGGGTTCCCGGGGACGACTCTTGCAGCTGTTTAAGGAGCTTAAAATCATGCTTCTCTCCTGGAATCCCCTTCTGGACAAATATTTGTGGGATGAACATAGAGGTTTGATCTGTGTCTGGATGTATATAAAAACAAGTACCAGCTGCTGCCCACGGCTTCGCACGCGTGGTACCTACATAAAAAGTAGCCTATGTCCTTCTCCAAAGTCCCATATATCTCTATACCAAAATTCATCAAAATCGGTTCAGCGGTTTAGGCGTGAAAACGTAACTAACAGACTCAGTTACTTTCGCATTTATAATACATTACATTTATAATACATTACATTTATAATAGTTACATTCAGTCAGTATTATAGTATATTATACTATTATGGTATAGTTTAGGGCTGGGAAATATCCAGTTTTTTTTTTATCCTAGTTCAATGCCTTTGACTTCGTTTGCCAAACAGTCAAACAATGTACTCACTAGGTTAGGTACCCAATCTACCCACAAGCCATAAAAAATTGCTCAAGCCCTTTATTATGCTTTCCTACTGACAAGCTATAAACGCATTTTTGACACTGCATCTTAGATCTTTATAAAAAGTCTCTAGAAAATGCTGCAAAATCCCTAAAAACATAAAATGTATTAACATAAATAGAATTGGTTCGTTGATGGTGTTACATTGATAGTACTAGCTGCTGCTCGCGGCTTCAAACGCGTGAGACCTACATAAAAAGTAGCCTATGTTCGTTCCCATAATAAAATCTATTTTCTTACCAAATTTAATAAAGATCCGTTCAGCCGCTCAGTCGTGAAAAGGCTACAAAGAGATAGATAGACAGACACATTCGAGTTTATAATACTAGTATGAACTTATCAAGATGCAAGTTAAGCATTATTAATAATAATATTATAATAATTCCGGACACAGCATCATCTGGCCCCAAAGTAAACAGAGCTTGTGCAATGGGTACCACATGACTGATTCACTCCTATTTCTTTTTGTAAATACATACATATTATACAGCAAAACACACAAAACACGAAAGCTCAAACAAACAATTTTGTCACTGTGGGAATCGAACCCGCAACCTGCTGCGTCTCAGCCGGGTTTTAGTCCACTGCGCCCCAGAGGTCGAAACTATATTGCCGGCACTATAGCAAGTAAGTAATGACAGTCGTAACTAACTCGCAATAAACATTCAACACCATTCACTGTTAGAGTTAACAATCAATTGAACTTGGGTTCAAACGGGGTTTAGGTGTGAACATTGTGTAAATAATTGT
Organism: Lampropteryx suffumata; assembly: GCA_948098915.1. Taxonomy (NCBI): domain Eukaryota; kingdom Metazoa; phylum Arthropoda; class Insecta; order Lepidoptera; family Geometridae; genus Lampropteryx; species Lampropteryx suffumata. The sequence continues at coordinate 9,945,253 of OX402565.1, forward strand.
TTTGCTACCATGATACCAAAATGGGTATCAATGGATCGTTTACATTGAAGGAGATGCTTCTTCTTCTTATCTTATGACTGGATATTTTGGAAAAGAATATATCCTTTAATCCTTTCACCTTATTCCTTCTTGATGACCTCTATTGGCGCGCAATGGCCTAAGATCCGGCTGAGACGCGGAAGGTTGCGGGACCCACCGCGGGACAAATGTTTGTATGATCTGCAAGTATTTGTCTCGGGTCTGGGTGTTTCTATTTATAACATGTATGTATTTACAAAAAAAGTATAAAAGTAGTCATATGGTATATGGTATATGGTATGGTATCAGTCATATGGTACCCATAACACAAGCTCTGCTTACTTTGGGGGCAGATGATGCTGTGTGAAATGTCCGGGATATTTTATTTATTTTCGTCCTTTCATCATTTAACCCTCAATGTAAACGAAACATCTACACTAACTTTTATCTTAATATCTTGCAGATATCATCGTTTTTTTAATTGTTTTGTAAGCAAATTTTACTCGTTCCTAAATAAACATGTAAGATTTATTTTTATTTTGATTGAAAAAGAAAGAAAAATACAAAGCCCGTAGACATAGATATTTACCATAATATGCCAAATTTTTGGTTATTAAAGAAAAAACCCTTACAACGATACCTCGATCTGAACTCGCAAATGGATTTAATTAACAAGTTAAACGGCGACGATGAATTTCACAATCTGTAACCACCATCTTTGATGAGCGCTCATTGCGCTATTAAACTAAGTTAAGTTTAAGTTAGGGTACTTCCTATAACATTTGCATAACGGGTGAGGCCCTAATAAGCATACTCGATGCTGTTAAAATCAATTCGTATATTAACTTAAACTGCTTTCCGTATTTACTTTACTATGTTTCGATATTTAAGATTACTTAGGTATTCATATACCTAGCTGTCCTGTCCGTGACTTTGTCCGTGCGTATTAAAAAGAATTAAAAGACTTTGCAGAACCAAGGCTCAAGGATCAGGATCGCTCGGATCAAATCAAGGCTCGCCTGAGACGCAAAAGGTTACAGACTCGAATTTTCGATACAAATTTTTGTATAATCTGCAAGTATTTGTCTTGGGTGTTTTAATAATAGGTATGTATTTACAAAAAAAAGTATTTAACTAGTATGAGTCATGTGGTACCCATAACACAAGCTCTGCTTACTTGGAACTAGATGATGCTGTGTGAAATTGCGTCATTTATTTCAACTGCATATTCTCTGTTCTGTCGAAGTAGGTACCTAATAAGTATATAGATTCTTATTTGGTCTGAGGTTAGAACTTAGTATATTTATACAAACACGGCCTCAACTTGAACACAGCCTAAGCACTCAAGATTCGCCCTGTCTCTATTTGTCACTATCTAACAATAGTTACGTTTTAAAAACTAAAAAGATAACCGACTTCATGTATTAAAAGCAAAATATCGTTTCACCCAAGTAGAGGAAAAATTTTTTCAGATTTTTTTGATTTATTAACCTAACTACTGTATCGATTTTTATGAAATTTCTATGGGACCAATCGGGAAGAATCCTTTCACATGAAATCAGATTTTTTTTAAATCGGTTCGTAAATTACAGAGGTATGAGGTAACAAACAAAAAAATAAAAAAATTGAGAACCTTGAATTGAGAACCGCCTCCTTTTTTGAAGTCAGTTGAAAAGTGATGGCACTATTTTAAAAAGTGATTATTTTTTGTCAGAAGTTGAGACGTTTCTAAGTAAGGCCGACAGTGGCCACAGTTATGTTGGCACCAACCAGGTAAATTAGGTTTTGAACTGTCAAATTAACCTTTGGTATTCTGCTGCTACCAACTTATCCTAATTTAATTTTATCTAACTTAATTAAGTGTTCCTAATTTAGTTAGATGGTACCAACCGAATAGGTTTTACAAATGCTATGACTAACTAAATATATTTTAGACAATTCCTTATTTTAGAAATGAACCAACTGAATTGCCACCAATGATTTGATTTGACAGCAAGTTATGCGTACTGACCGTTTGCGCAACAAATAAGGAACTTGTCGCATAAAATGAAACAGCGGTATAATTTGACATGTGAAAGTGATCTTGTTTGATTGAACACAATTTGCTTCGAACATGTTTAGAATTTCAATTCGATTTGCTATTTAATTATATTATTTCAATTTGCAATTCAATTATAATCTCGAATGTGTTTCTCGAATGAGTGAGATTGCAACGAGATTTGAACTCGTGTTAGGTGTCAATAAGGAAGCTCAAGCTCACAGCAAGTGGGCCGCGTAGGTGTATCATTGCCATTAGGACTTAAACAATATTGTAATTACGTTCTAATTAGCGCGTAGCACTGTTCAACAATTTAATCCGAGGATCTTATTAGTTTAGATTGGAGATATCTGGTTGATGTTCTAGAAATTATTGCGTGCTTCAAGTTGAAACCGGTGGTAATTAATCTACTCTACTAAAGTAAGACTCCAGTCTGTTCTCTTATTTACGATTGCGATGGTTATCGTTCTATTCCAATCCGTCTACGTTTTGACTCCTAAATAAGGAATTCATAATTAATTGCCATCAAAAACATAACTTGTAAAAAAAACAAGTCTCGCAAATCAATTCTTCTACCATAAAAAATTGTGAGATCCATGTAATACCAAGTCAGTTAATTTATTCAGTCCCTACTTAAGGGACCTTCTGTCTTAAGTTATTACGTTAGCTAACCTAACAAAATCCTAGAGTGACTATATCAATATAAAAAATATTTTATGTTTTTTAAATATATAGATTGACTTGGCATGAAAACACAATGTATCAATTAAACAAGTTAGGTTTATACAGGTTCTCTTTTTTCTCTTACTCGCACAATACCAAAGGAAATAATGTGCGAGTGAGATGACATGACACAGGTTATACCTAACCTAACATTATACAAACGAAGTCCCGCAATATTCAGAGTCTCTGCACCTACAAGATTTAACTAATAATTTAAGGTAGATTTTACCGAACATGCTACTTCCTTACTTCCCGCTGTTACATCTTAGTGCCTTCACATGTATACGGCTTCACATATTTTCACTAAACGGCAACACGAATCCCATGCAGTTGTCGTTTAGCAAAGTACCATTGATTCCATTGATGGTAGAAGGCGCGCATTCAAGTTTGGTGGAAAAAGAAACGTGCCGTTTAGTCAGCAGTCGCGTACATGTGAACCATCAATAAATACATCTTATTTATCGTCTAAACATTCATAAAGTGAATACTCCAAAGTATTATAAATAGAGTTCCTATTTAGTTTCTGAGACTTATAGCAAATCCTGCGCATGTTTGCATCTCCTTATTTATGTTTACGCAACTTAGAGTATGATCGAGTTAGCTATAGAACGCGGCATAACCAAATTCTTAGCGTAAGCAGTTTTACATTTTCATCTTACTATCTAACTACGTTGTAAGCATTACATAGTCATGAGAATATCATGGCAGACATAGTCTTAGTCTAGTCTAGTCACAGTCAGATACTTTTGAAAATCTATTAGACCGCGACTTTAGTTTTCTTGGAGCTTTGAGATGTTTTTTTATAGTGGCAACGCTTATGATTTATAAGGTAATTTACGACATTTGAAATCCATTTAAACAAAATTTTAACTAGCTGTTGTCCGCAACTTTGCACGCATGGTACCTACATAAAAAGTAGCATATGTCAGTCCTTAAGATACAATCTGACTGCTTACAAAAATTTTACCAAGATCCGTTCAGCCATTTAGCCGTGAAAAAGTAACACACAGACAGAGACAGACAGACAGTAACACTTTTGTATTGATATATTAGTATGGATATGGATTTAAAACAGTATCAATTAATAATAATAATAACGTTGGACATTTCACACAGCATCTTTTGGACCCAAAGTAATGTTATGGGCAGAGCTTGTGTTATGGGTACCAAATGACTAATACTTTTTTTTGTAAATGCATCCATTATCAGTATCACATAGAAACACCCAGATCTTTGACAAATACTTGCAGATCATATAAATATTTGTCCCACTGCGGGAAATTGTTTTCAAATTATTGAATAACAGGACAAGAAATCTCCCTTTACATGAAAGTGTTCATAGAGGAATAGTATTTGACGCTGTGTGGGCAATTATTATTCTGTTTTTAGTTGTTGGAACTATTATAATATGATTTGGTTTCGTGTCAAAGGCCATGGGTTATTCCTTTCAGTTTTTCAATGGACCCGGAAACAGGTTGCTGTTTATTTAACAGGTATCAGATATTTCATATTCTTGACCTATAGGTGATATTGAATACATACTCTTTGTGTAAAATATAATAAGTAAGAATCGGAATGGACGTGATGGTTCTTTTATTTATGACCTTCTGTTGCTGTAGGTAATTAATTTAGTTTATTTTTAACCGACTTTAAAATAGGAGGAGGTTCTCAATTCGTCGGAATCTTTTTTATTTTTTAATGTATGTTCATCGATTACACAAAGACGCCTGAACCTATTTAAGTTTTTTTGGTTTCAAAGGGTATATCCCAGGTATATCCCATCCCAGGTTTCATTTAAATGTTATCGAAATCGGTCGAGCGGTTTTTAAAATATCAATAAAAATCTAAAAGTTGTATACATCGATTATATTTTTGCTGTTGTTATTATTATTTTTGTTACTAAAGTAATTAAAGTATGTTTGTCTTTTTGAATTTTAATTATGAATGCAGATTGAGAGTTGACAAGGTATTTTTTATTTGCCAAACCAGGTATGTAATTACATAGATAACCACACCTAATCCTTTTGTTCTTAAAATGGAGATATGCATCTACATAACTGGTATGTAAATATATAGATTAATAATCATTTAACACAAGAAGACACAGAGTTACGAGATAGAAAGAGAGGCAAGATGTTGATGAATAAATATATTAGGTAATTAGCACAGTGCGAGCTGAATTTAACTTCATTGTATCGTAACAAGAGTAGATATTTAGTTAAATGTTTTTGGGAAGTGCGCCTTTCGTCAGACCAGGCGTACTCCGCACTTTAGGTACGAAGTCAGGCGTACATTGGCGCATCCAACCTGTTTGGCAAATTTGTAGAGAAGTGTCGCGCCAGACGCGATTACGCGATAGAAAGAAAGCACTATGTAATGTAGGTAAATATAATTTCTGAAGCAAATTTTAGAAAATAATGTCTTATACTGAACAAACACCTATGTTCAACACACGAATGTTACTGGAAGGAATCGAACTGTCAACATAAAGGGCAGAAGGCAGAACTCACTACCAACTGAGATGACAGACTAGTCAAACCCATATAAACCCTTGCCAATAACGGTTCAAATCTCTAAAAGCCAAAACCCATTTACTTGAGCCGAGATACTCTCAACAAACATATAAAGCAGTTCCACATCTTAGCATGAGATAAAGCAAGGCTCACTTAACTTAAAGACACCTTTAGCGATCGACTCATAACTTAGTTAATAATACGACATGTGAATAGGGCTGGCGAATAGAAAGCAGAATACCTGCCTACTACCACTTTCGAGGACTGGCATTACTGAGATCATTGGTTCAATCCGATGATTCGACATTAGGTGAGTAGATTCATATTTACTTATCATTATCTAATGGAACTCACCGAAATGTTAATTCATACAAATAAATAATGCCAGACGCATCACATAGATCATCAGGAGTTTCTTGACAGTTCTTCTCAGGCTTGTTGGGTTGGGAGGAATTGGCACCTAAACTCACCCAGTAGGCGTTTCAAAGTGATCGTTGTGATTGTATAGAATAACATATCTTTTGACTTTGACTTTGACTTCGGCTCCAAAGTAAGCACAGTTTGTGTTATGGGTACCACATGAATTATACACTATTTATATCTTTTTTTGAAAATATTATACATAGGAATACCCAGACACGAGTCAAATACTTGCAGATCATCCTTGTCCCGCGGCGGGAATCGGACACACAACCTTCTGCGTCACAAACCAGGTCGTCTTACAAACTAAGTTGCATTCCCGTTGCACCTCTTAGGGGTTAAATTTCAGAAATATATTTCTTATTACACCTGCACCTTACAAGAAAAAACCCCTTTAAATTGTTTGTGTCAAGACGAGCGGTATGTTGGCATCGTCAAACAGGAAAATGAAGTGTTGGCTGGCCAACTAGACGGTGGGCTGACGACATCAATCGCAGGGAAAAATAGAAGGAGCTGGAGGTGGCGTTCACCCAAAGGGGGGTCCTTAGTTCAACATAGTCATTGACAAAAAAGTAGCCTAACATGTCCTGCCCGAAGATGTTTTTTGGGTCGAAGATTCTTATCGCACGGCACGGACTTGGCGGATGGGGGTAGGCGAAAAAAGTGTAAGATTTTCCCGTCACGACCCTTTCTTGAATGGAGAATGTACTGATGAAGTTTATAATGAATTAGATAAATTGAATGATGTACATTAAAATGTTTATTTTCACAACTCGAAAAAATAAATCAATTACGAAATTTCCTCTGCGTTTCATTTAATTGCTCTCAAACGCTAATAATTAATTCATTTGTATTTGTTGATCAATATTACAATACGTTTATCAACAATAATATACGATAGGAACTTCGTTGCAACCGATTGTTCTACGGCACTCACGCATTTATATTACCTTGGTCTCCATGGGTTATCGTGTCATAGGGCCGCCGGTAGGTTTGCCCGCCACGCCAGTCTTAACGATAGCATTCGTCGGGCACTCACCAGCGTCAACGTACCAGCTGTTCTCGAACGGTCTGATACGTGATGATGGTAAGAGGCCTGATGGTATGACTCTTGTCCCTTGGGAGATGGGTAGGCCATTAGTGTGGGATGCTACTTGCGTAGACACCCTGGCCGCATCCCATCTGTCGGGGACTTCCGTTAGGGCTGGTGCGGCGGCTGAATGTGCCGAGGACCTCAAAAACCGCAAATATGCTGGTTTGGGGGATAACGCCTAAATAATAGGCTCAATATTTGAGCCTTTTGGAGTCGAGACCCTGGGCCCGTGGGGAACAGGAGCTCACCGCGTTTTCAAAATTATTTCTCGGCGTCTGGTAGATACGTTGCATGACCCAAGAGCTGGCTCCTATCTGGCTCAGCGTATTAGGATTGCCATTCAACGTGGTAATGCCGCCAGTATCTTGGGAACGCTGCCTTCTGGCTGTGATCTGGATCAGTTGAGCTATCTATAGATCGTTTTAAACGGTCCTTAGATAGCTCAACTGTTTCACGTGTATTTTATATTATTGTATATTATTTTGTACATTTCTGTAATTATTTCTGTAAATAAATTAATAAACTTGTTACTTCGTTAAAATATAAAAATAAAATTATATAATTATTCAATAAAATCACAAGAACCATTTTGTTAAATCCATCTTTATACCAAATTTTATGCAGAAACGTTCAGTTTCGAAAATACAACAAACCAACAAGCATATGGAGTACATATATTTTCAACACACTTGCACATAAAGTGGCTCTATGGTCACCGCAATTAGGCACAGAATGACACCCATAATCAAACTGTGACTTTTTCATTAGTGAGTTATAGTTTTTTTTTTTTTATTTTATTGGTTGAGGTGCTTTGATCTTAAAAAAGTTTTTATTCAAAAAAAGATCGTGTTTAATAGAACTAATAAATTAATGTTCCTATTGCTTGCTCATTTCATGCAACTTCTTATTTAAATAGATAATTTTAACTCGTACGTGTTTAATAAATAAAACTTTCACTCAAATATAAATTTTGTTTTCTCTGTAATAAAAGAAAACTTTAAATTCCCCATTTTGCACGTGGCAGAATAGGCGTATTTTATTTTAATAGGAAAATAAAAAAAAACGTCATCCCTTTAGTCTGTCGCTGATCGCAATGCGCGCGCATAGGAAACCTGATAATTTTTCCCGCCATAGCGAATCATTTTTCACAACTCGATTTCACTGTTGAAATTAAACTTTTTATCTACTAAATAAAATGAGTTTTTATTGTTATTTTATTCACAAGTGTGTTGAAAAACGCCGTATGATACACGTGTGTATTGATGATTACCGTCCTCGGCTCTCTTAAGACCCTCACCTAACGGCTCGGGTCTCAATGGCGCCTCAGCGGTAATCACCAACATTACACACTAGTACCATAATGTACTATTATTCAGACTAGTGGTCGCCCACTGGTCAAAATTCGACCATAATTAATTAATAATTATTGTATTTTTTCTGCATAAATTAAAAAAAATAGCATTCTGCACTCCTTCTCTATATAAACTATAAGTGTGCGAAATTTCATAATCCTCCGTCCCCGCAATTTTCATAAAAAGGGGTACAAAGTTTTTGCTTCACGTATTAATGTATAGATAACATAGTTTCAACTAAAAGCAAATAAGTTCAATAAACTAACTCCCTAGTATTTAGATGTATCTAAGGTATTATACTAACCTATATCTTATCCAACTGGATCATTTATGAATAAAACTATCATAGATAATGCAGTCTGTTCTGGTCATACAAAGTCAATTTTGAATTAAAAAATTAAGTATAGAAACATAATTCCGCCTCTTCAGTAACAGCAGTATCTTCAAATTAGCTAAACGTCAGCAACCCTATGTCCAAAGTGAGATCTTAGTGCCGCCTGCGCTTGCGCCGGTCAGCCCGGAAATATTAGTCAGCGAGTCTGAGCCCTTAGGCACTAGTAATGCTGCTTGCTTTTTCTTTGTATCCTCTTAAGGTAAGCATTACTTCAGTTTAATATGTTTACAAAGCTTCGGTGTTCCGAGAAACGGTGTCCGTTATAAGATGTACGTTTGATTGTCAGCTCTGTTGGTAGTAGCTCTGCCTTCTAGGTTGACGGTTCGGTTCTCATCTAGGATAAACATTTGTGTGATAAACATAATGATGTATGATGAGGTTCTGTTGTTGTTGTTCTGTGTCTTTTTTTTTTTTTAATACCGGGCATTCTACATAGCATCATCTGGCCCCCAAAGTAAGCAGAGCTTGTGTTCTGTGGGTGTCTTGATAAAAAGTGTCTCGGTCTGATTAAACCAACAGTGAAATCACTGTTTGTTTGTTTTTTCGTTTTCCCGGCTAAATAACTGAATAGATATTGATAAAATTGGTATGGAGATAGATTGTATCTTAGGGAAGGACATAACATACTTTTTGGGTAAGTACCATGAGTGCGAAACCGCGAGAGCAGCATTATTATAGTACTCGTACAAAGTGCTGTGTGAAATTACCATCAATATTAATTTATTTAATACTAACTGCTGCCTGCGGGTTTTGCACGCCTGATACCTATGTAAACATAAGCCTTATTTTCCCAAGATACTATAAATTTCCTTACAAAATTTCATCAAGTTCCTTATGTCGTTTAGCTGTGAATTTTTAACAAACGAACACAGACAGAGACATATTTAATTTATAATATAACTAGCAACCTCATGAATCTTTCCGTCTGTTGGTGAAAACCGAATGAAAATCCGTTCAGTAGGGACGGGGTGGGGGGGGCTTTTATAAAATGTAATGATAGTATTTTATCTGTTATACAACTTTGTGTCGGTCGTCGTTACTTCGGAAACCAGGGCTTATGATGAAGACGTTCAACAATTTATTGGATTCTGATGAATTGAAGTTAGACGACTAACTAGCTTTGACTTAAACCGCTTATAGATACCGGAATCGATTATTAATACCTACCTAAGCTCTTATAAATAACTGGCTCTAGCCTACAGCTTCGTTCGCAAAACCTGATATTGATGGTGATATTCTGATGTAGGTACCTTCCTTTGGTAGAATCAGAAGATACTTGTTACCCTATATTCGGTTTTTAACTTGTGACGCCATAATATAACCGATGGTTAAAGCAATCAGCGGTTTATTTGTTGGTTTACAGTGTCCCGGTAACATTTGGTTAAAGTTTAAAATTATCTTCGAGTGCTCGCCCACTCGAACTACTCAACACCTCTCTGGTCAAGTGGTTCATGAGTCTTGATACTTGAGTGCTTTATCCTAATCAACAATTGATTTAGAATTGTATATTACTTACTATAAGATGTTCTACTTTTAAAAATTGAAATCATTGATTAGAAAGAAATAAAATTTTATTTTATTTATTTTATTTTGTATCGCTAACATTCAGATAGCATAGTGGCTCTGCCTTCTGCACTGTTAGTTGAGAGTTCGAATCTCTCCCAGAATAAACATTTATGAGATGATGTAAACATGTACATTATTTTTTGGGTGTTATACAGTATCATGAGTGTGTATTTAACAATATATAAGTATTCTATCAGTCATCTGGTCACCATAATACAAGCATTGCTTAGTTTAGGGCTAGATGGTGTTGTGTGCATTGTCCACCAATATTTTATTTTTTATAAAAGTATGTAAATAGTATGACATCAAAATTGGTCATAGAATCATATTTGTTTCTATAAACCAGTAAAGTAAAATATACCTGGTGGTAGGAATCTACAGCAAGTCTTCTTGGTGGTGTTTCTTGTCGTAGCTTAGCATTACTGAGTTCGAACGGCACTGAAGCAAGTGAAATGACTGGGCAAACAGACAAAATAACTTATTTCTAGGGCCATTATTGTATTGAAAGCATTATAGGTTAGTGTAACCAGTTACCATCGTCGTCATAAATGTATGGCTACTGTAATTGTACCCTAGACTGTTATATGCATTTTAAAATCGACGCCATTTTTGTGTTAAATCGTAACTAAAAAAAATACTAAGTTTCAGTGCTCGTTTACAGTGCAGGCTGTCCGCTTATGGAACGCGTTGCCTGTAGATATTAGAAAGGCCAAGTCTCTCCCCATCTTCAAGAATATGGTCATGAAACACTATTTGTCGTACTGTTATACCTAATCATTTCTATATTGTTGATATCATAATATAAAACCTATTTTGGTGCTATGATTTTATGATTTTATATGTTTATTATTATACTTATTATGTATGTATGTATGTATTTATTTATATCAGTATTATATTTAGCTTATTTAAAGATTATGTAAGTAAGTATAGAATTATATTTGCCAAAACACCATACCAATATGCCTTCTCTGTTTATTGATAGTCCAATCCATCCAAAGGTTGCCTGGCAGAGATCGCTGTTAGCGATAAGGCCGCCCATTGTATTGCCTTTTATTGTAAAATTAGTGTCTTTGTATTTTTCTGTGTGGTATAACAATAAAGAGTTATCTATCTATCTATCTAAGTACCTAATTACTTTCTCCACAGAGAGTTTGTACAGGTCAGTGTACCAGTATTGATTACAAACTTTATTGTTTCAATGTGTGGTACAAGGATGGAGTTTTTTAAATTTATCAGCTGTTACCAAAACAATTGTATTAAAGCGAAGAATCGAGGACAGTTGAGGGTTTCAGCATCGGGTGCTAGAGAAAATTTACAAGGTTGGGTACCTTTTATTTATATATGTTGTATATAGGTTATATATATGGTATAGGTTGTTGTCAATAAAGGTTTATTATAATCATGACTGACAATTAACTTCAAGTATCAAGTGCGTTTGGTCTGTGCGTTGTGTGGCGGCACGTGCCACTAACATAAACCAAGGAGCCGGGGAAATTAAATAAATTATAAATTAATTATGGACGGTAAGCACGTGTATTGAGAACCTTATTTAATAAATAGTTACTGAAACAGTTTCCTTTTTCTGCAACCACGTTTCGCGGCGCGTTGAGTTCTCGGATCTTTTGTAAAGAGCTCAAAGTTACCCTCCGATTAATGAAAGCTTTGAGTCTAGCAGCGGTCACCCATTCAAATGATGATCGCAAAATGAAATCGCTTTAATTTTTTTTGGATAAATTGGGGTAAAACGAATTTACCGTTTCTCATGTAACGTTTAACGTTAACGTTTATGTATTACCGTATCACTACATAGTATAAAACAAAGTCGCCTCCTGCTGTCTGTCTGTCCCTATGTATGCTTAGATCTTTAAAACTACGCAACGGATATTAATGTGTTTTTTTAAATAGATAGAGTAATTCAAGGGGAAGGTTTATATATATAATACAAGCATAAAATAGTAGAGAAACACTGATAATTTTAGAGGTTTCTAATGTGATGTCGTAAATAAACACTTTTTTATGCGCTTACATTGCAAACGCTGGCTGAACCCTACGAGATAGATCATAATAATGTACTACAGTATTGTACATCGTTTAAATATCATGTGTGCTTGTCATTCTTAATTCAATTAATAAACTTTTCCGTTAGTCTCACGATGGTCGTCGATGAAGAAACTCAGTACAATTGTAAGGAAATTTGTTAATGTTGCTTATGTCTTCAATTGACGACTTTTAGTTTCCAGTTACCGACACTGAACACTTTTCGATCGTCAATGAGTAAGTGTTAAGTGGGAGCAACTGGAGACAAAAATTGTTTACGTATGCGCAGGGAGTGGATGATTTCATATTGGTTCTATAGAAATCAAATATTCATCGGTAGCTTGTATCTGACACAAGACACAAAAGTGTCCACGTTTGCGCCCTGCCATAGTGCGCGTGCGCCCGTAGACTTATTAAAAACGGGCATTAGAGTTAAATTAGTGAATTAATATTTAATAATTCGTGCTACTGTTTCTTGTAGCGCCAGTGAAACAATATATAAACGCTCGCAAAACATTCCTAATACCCAATCCTAGTTATTTACAATCGGTCTGCAATAACAATCGGTTCTCAGTACGGCTAGTTTCATAACGATAATAAAATAACAGCTAGGGAGGGGCTGGTAGGCTAGGGATGGGATTGGGCAGGTAAGCTCTATATATTATTATAGGGAGTCTATCAAGCATACATAAAAGGTAGTCTTTTGAAGAAAGCGTATTATAATATAAATGACTATATTATTGATAGCAATGCATGGTCGCTCTGCCTTCAGACAGTTAAAATGAATACAAGAGAGACATTTCAAATGTGTCGGACATTTGAAATGTCTCTCTTGTATTCATTTTTCGTAGTTAAGATGGAGCATGCAAAAAAGCGCTAGGACCAGGACGAGTTTCTTGCCAGTTCTTCTCGAGCTTGAGTTAGGATGAATTGGCCCCTAAATTCACCTAGTATGGAAAACGTTTTAAAGTGATCTTTGTGATTGTATTGAATAAGGTATCTTTGACTTTTGACTTTGACGTTGATTCTGAGAAAGTGAGATGATTATCTCACGCTGGTGGCGTTATTATCTCACTCACAGAACACTATATTTCTGTTCTGTGATCTCACCCGAAACGTACAAAAAGGTAGTAATGAACCTTACAACAACCTTACAACCTTATCACAATTATCGCATATTTCTGTGGTGCAGTGGGCCAAGGCCCAACGCAGAAGGTTGCGGGTTCGATTACCGCCGCGGAACAGACCGCGGGCTTGGGTCTGGGTGCTTCTATGTAAAATATGTATGAATTTACAAAAAAAACTATATAATTTAGTATATCAGCTATGTTGCACCCATAACACAAGCTCTGCTTACTTTGGGGCCTGATGATTCTCTGTGAAATGTCCGGCATTATTATGTTATTATATCATACTCGTATTTAAAAAACACATTAGTAAATGTGTGTCCACTACGCTTCAACATACCCGCACATAGTTTAGCTTAGCCATATAAATATAGAGATAGCATGCTTCATCTTAGAACTAAATTGAATTATAATGAATTCTATGAGCATATATACGTTACAAATGATACCATACTCTCAAATGGTACCCCATTACCCAGCTAAATGCAGTGTGATATAGAAGTGAAGAAACCTATCTTTGCCAAATACGATGCAAGTGTCGACAGCTCAGTCGATTAAATGCGATTCTTGAAATATCGATTCACAGTGAATACATCTTGACAGGTTTATCGATGTTGTTGTTTAGGCAGCTCTGTTTGTTTTTCCAAGCCGAGCTGCACTTCTCCACTGTCAGAAGATTTTGGAGATGACGAGATTTAATTTAAATACATAATGCTGGACATTTCACACATCATACAGCCCCAAAGTAAACAGAGTGTTATGGGAACTACATGACTGATATACTACCTACCTACATACTTTTTTGACGTGATAACATCTTATTAATCGATGAACGCCGACTGCACGCACGAAAAAGCTTGACTCATTGTCACGTTCCGCCTGAGCCGAGCGTGCAAGCGAGAGCGCGGTACAAGCGATAGAGAGGCACGATCGGTTCATCAATAAATTGTGACTCCAAAGGAAAAGTGTGAACAATAGAATTATATAGGTATTATGGTGCAATGTGATTTGAACAAACTAGGAATCCTAAAAAAATTCTAGACGGCCATTCCGCGATGGCGTTTAGAATTGTCAATTGACCATCGACTTTATTAACAAACAAATGAACAAAAAACAATATAAACACTTGACACTGGCAAAATTGACATTATTATGTCACATGCCATTAACAAAGAAGGAGAAGAAGATAATGTCGTCCACCTATCGAATGAGTTGTCTCTCACTCTTCTATATCCACTCCTCTGCCACCATTCATTCGTTGCCTTGCTTCACCTGTATTCACTTAGCCTTGCAATTGTCCAAAAAAACTTTCTGTTTTTACGGTAATCTTTAATAATGGTGTACCTATGTAAGGCTACTTAAATTATAAAATAATTCGAATAGGTATATCGTTTATCTAAATATCGATCCAGGATTAGTTTCACTTCACTAGGGCTGTCCTTAAGTTGTGACACTAACACATGTTAAAACTTAAACTTGGTGTGTAGGTTATAATTAAATAGAATGGAATATAATCTAACGTACACCTTATGAAATAAAAATATAAAATTACAATTTAAACATGATAAGATTACTTAAGTGGTACAATGGGCGACCATATCTCTTGAGAGCGATCTCTTCCTGGCAACCTTTGGATGGAAAGGAATGCATGAAATAGAATGGACGGCACGGCATACATTAAACAAATGTGATGACCAAATACAAATATCAATAAACATATATAAAATAAAATATACCTACTTAAACATTAATAATATAATACCAAAACAAAACTGTCAATTTAAAATTTTAATTGCCATATTGATAAACAACAAAATATCTAGTAATCATAAAAATAACAAGTAAAGACTTAATTACTGCTTACAAAACTCAAATTTATTAGGTAATAGAAAAACTGACTAGGTAACATAATGTTTAAACTTTAAAATGCCTGAGTCGCGATATCGTGACAGTAACAATAATTATATTTACGTAAAGCAAAACCTTTGTAATCATATTGTAATATTTATCTTATGTTATTCTAAGATAGACCAATAGTCTAGTAGGTAGTATAACTCTAGTTGTGTCAGCTCTCGACGACAGCCCTGGATCAATAAAAAGGTTGACAACTTCAGTTAAAATTATATCCTTTAAGCATCTGATAAGTTCGGCGCGGCAAAGCGGTGCCTTCTCATAAATAACCGAAATATTACACGACACGTGTCTTTATGGAGCTGGACACGGAAATCTTTATTTATTAAGATGTAGCGATACAAGAATTTATTATAGTATAGTAGCCTTAAAGCGATGGCAGCAGCCCAAAGGGTACCTCCACAGATTCGAAATAACTTACAAGAAGTTCAAAATGTGCAATAATGTAAAACATTCGTCAGTTTACTGTAATAATAATAATGCTGGACGCTTCACACAACATCATCGAACCCCAAAGTAGGCATAGCTTGTGTTATGGGTACCTACCATAAGACTGATATACTACTTATTTACTTTTTTATAAACATCATGAATAGAAACACCCGGAACCGAGACAAATACTTGCATATCAACTAAACATTTGTCCCGCGGAGGGAATCGAACCCGCGACCTTATGCGTCTCAGCCGGGCCTTGGCCCACTGCGTCACGGAGTTCGTCAAAGTATTACGAACTAAAAAATAAAACTAATTTATGTGTGTAAACTTTACTTAAAAATTAAACAACGTATTCCTCAAAAAAAAACAAAAGTAGTAGCACAGTTTTAAGTATTACCTACTACGAAATATATTTCTTCAATCAAAAAAGTGTATATAAAAAAAACTTAACTATTTTATTTTTATTATTTTATGAATATTAAAAATCTGTTTTTTTGCAAGCTTTATTTTGTTTTAAATAGTTAACATATTCCCGTTTAGATAAGACAAGAATTAGTAGTCACGATACCACTGAATCGATTTAAGCTCTTCGCCTTAACAAGATACTGTCGATAAAATGTATAATTTTAAATATGATACTGACAGCCCTAGCGAGCAAGTAGTTTAATAGGTCGGTTAATTTTGTTGATGTTGTAAAGTGAGGTAGGTGTTAAGTTACGCTGGACTTTAGGACCATTTGCTTTAAAATCACCGCGGTCGACTATAAGAGTCGGTAGATCACCAGCCTCTTGGCCTTGTTGTTCTATGTAATGGATTGAAAATAAATAATTAAACAATATTGGAGAACAATCTACAGCAAAAAGTAGCCCCAAACTGAGCATAGCTCGTGTTATGGGAACCAAATATAATAGTAGTATATATTAAAATACTTACTTATGATACTTTATAGCACTCAGAACAAACATAAGTTAATCACACAAATGTTTGTCCTGTGTAGGAAATCGAACCCACAACCGAAAACACAGAAGGCAAACTACAAACTGAGCTGAGAGACAAGCCATAGGTCAGAAAACTAAACAATCTAAAAGTAAACTAACCATTATCTAAGTGACAAATCACATGGTCATTGCTGACATTATGACGGGTATACGTTCATCGTTATCGAACTATTGCAGTCCACTGATGCCACTGATGGGCGTAGGTGGCTCTCAAGGCGCGCCACTGAGTCCATTTTCGGCCATAAAGATCAGGATAGGTTTTTCGCAATTGGAGGCAGACGCAGACGGATTGCAATGCAATACAATGGTAACTATCCTTACTAATATTATAAATGCGAAAGTAACCCTGTCTGTCTGTCTCGCTTTCACGCCAAAACTACTGAACCGATTTAAATGAAATTTGGTACAGATAGTCTAAAGCCTGAGAAAGGACATAGGCTACTTTTTATGTCTGTTTTTATGCGGCTTCGCATGTGTGGTCGCATGCGAAGCCGGGCAGCAGCTAGTTATAAATAAGGGTAAAAGCCCACTGTACGTCCAGGGGGAAAACGATAAACCTATCCTGATTTCTGTACCCAGATAAATGTGTACGCTTCTATAGCAATGTCCCAAACGACGTGCTAGATTTGATTTGGCAAATTTAAAAACATAATAAAACAGAAACTGTCTAAAGCTGTAAATCATAAGAATACCAACATTTTTAGATGACAAAAAAGATTGGGATGAATCGGCTCCAACTCGGTTCCGTATCCGTAACAAATTTAGCAAGGATGATGAAAAGCGTTAAGACCAGACGATTTTCTTGCCGGATTATTCTTGAACTTAGGTTTCATGGAACTTATACCTGTGTTCATAGCATGTAAGAAGACTATTCAAAATGATCAATGTGATTTTATTGACTAGAGAATATTTTGATTTGACAAAAGAAATTATTCGATTGGTCTTTGGCAACTATTGTTCTACTGCGGTTCGACTCTAATTGAGTCAGTCTAAGATTGCGCAAATCACTCCATCTAGTAGAAGGGCGACATTATGTTTTTACGTTATTTATGAAACTAAATAATTGGGCCGAATTTATCAGTAAGGCAAAAAATTTATTTATGTTTTATTGATCGGGTATCAGTAATGCCTGATGTCCATCATAATTAATAATGATATTTATCTACAACTTGATAATGACCATGCGAATATGGTGCGGTTCGTTTGTGCTCAAGCTTTATAGGTACCAACAACCGTCAAATGAAGCAATCAATGCATTTACAGATATTTTTATTGCACCAATAATATTAATATCTCTTAAAGCGGTTCACTAAAAATAAATCATAAAACATCTTGAGCTGTCAGATTTATGTTCATATTTTTAATGCAGTGCAAAATTATTTGTAACTGCCGATCAGCAAAAAATATACCTTTTATAATATTCATATTGTTTTTTTCCATGTCTATTTTAATCTTATTATGTATTTTGTTGATGCAATAACGTCGCTCAACTTTCCAAAGATTATTAAAATACCAACACGGATTGTCAAATATTAAAACAATCGTAAATTAGGCAAGCGTGAGGGGAGACGTCAAGTTAGCAGCTTAGCAAGCGCTCTCTGTGTGGGGCCGGCTGTCAGATTAGCTCCGTCTGTCGGTCTGTCAGCCGCGCGTCAACTTTATGTTAATAGGAGTGCGTCAGCCCTAACAGATTTGACAGATTATTGAATTTCCCCATATTTAATATAATTTTGATATTTGCAGAAGACGCTTTCGCGTTTGTTTTTATTTGGAATTTTGTTTTTCTTAGTCTATTCGAGTACGAGTCTAAACGAGTTTTTAAAACATAATTAATTACTTTGATATTGTAGTCAACTTATAATAGGTATAATTGAGAGATTCACTGTGTTGAACGTGTACAGTACGACTGTGGTGGTCCTTTCCAAACTATGTATCATCTACTTGAATGTCTTAATTGCCCCTCTTCCTGCACAAGTGCTAATCTTAACACCGCCTCGGACGACGCTATAGCGGCCAACATGTTGATCGAGGTATTTTATTATATTGATACGAAAGAAGGAAAACAGGTGTAATGGAGTATCACTCACTGTATTTTAGGACCCTTCTTCTTCTTATTGTGTCAATTGTTACTTCGAGCCAGTTTAGTGAAAGGATTAAAGTACGCTTCAGAGACTCCTTTCGTGCATTTGGCTCATGTCTTCGAACTTATGTTCTACGACAAGCTGGTTACCTCTCAATATTTTTCTACACCTTTTGAGAGTACTGGTATAACGTATTTATGCACTACTGGATTCGAATCCACCTTAGGATTGCAAGTCAGGTCACTCCAAGTCAGTGGTCAATTTGCGTGGTCTAATGAGAATGAAAATGACTGTCTCTGATAATTAACTCGTTTATACTTACTTGTATTACGAAATTCTTATTCAAATCAGAATCCGTTTTCGGCAATTTCGGCCCATCAACAATCTTTTATGCATGTGAATACTTGCTTTTAATTAAGTTGTTCAGACAATCTCCATTTTTTTATTACGACAATCTCGTTACAATTCCAAACAAATTTCATCTCATTTTCTAATATTCCGGTTTTTCTTAACTAATAGAGTAGACTTTTCACGACTTCGCGTTGTTTAATGTTTTACTTTCATACACATGAACACTCCGCTTTTTCTCCTTGAGGTATATTTTGGATATGATTGATCATATTTGCTGTTACAGATTTGATCATATTATCATATTTTTTACTGTTACAGACTTTGCTATCCTTCTTCTTATAGTGTTACTAGTGTCACTTATTTTGGACTAGTGTGGTGAGAGGATTAAAGTGCTCCTCAGAGGCTACTTTCGTGTATGTACTTGGCACATCTTCAAAATTTTTAAGATCTCCTAAAAATCTCCTGTTTCCTCACGATGTATTCTTTCATCGCTATTCAATTTATTAGATTGGGATCCGCAGTTAATAACTTTGACGTGTTTTAGTATTCTGCTACTTAATAACTGATCAGCTTGCGCTACGTTTATGAAGCCGCCAATGAACTGTGAAACCAGTCACAAAAGTCATTTAGAATGTTCATGTTTGAAGATCACTGGAGCAAGTTAAATTAGTGGACGAAAAGCCAAAATATCTACGATAATATCTACGACAAAATATATGTTTAGGGTAGGCAACGCGCTTGTGGTGTAACCAAACCCAAAGAATTAGCGCAGAAGGCAAAGTTACGTGTATTACTAACTGCAAGTAATCCTACTCACTCAATTGGAATCAAAACCGCAACAGAAGAATACTTTATGAATTGGCGTTTATGAAGTCGTCAATGATCGATAGAATGTTTTCTTTTGTATGGCTATAGAGATAACAGTATATAATAATATATTTTTGAATAATTATCGAGACGCAATTGTAGCCGTAACGTAGACAGATTGGAATAATAATAATAATAAATAAATATTGCTGGACAATACACACAACACCATCTGGCCCCAAACTAAGCAAAGCTTGTATTTTGGTGACTAAATTACTGATAGAATAATAATATATTTTTAAATGCATACCTATGATAATTTATAACAGACACGGAACAAACACTTATGTTCTTCACACAAATGTTTATGCTGGGAGGGAATCGAATCCTCAACCTACAGCGCAGAAGGCAGAGCTACTACCAACTGAGCTGACAGGCCAGAATAGAACGATAACTGTAAATAAGGAAATAAGGGCTCCGGTCTAGAATTGGAATAAACAAATAAAGATATCAATAGTTATGTTAAATATAGAAATAATGCTACAGTTTTAATCGTAAAAGTTTTAATGGTTCTCGATATTATATTAGATTATATTATATATTAGATGTTTATCGAAGGTTCGATGGTCGATATAATGTCCACGAGGGACAACACTAGATAATGTTTTACCAACGCGTTTGTGAAAGTGTAGGCACGTGTATGTTAGTGTGTTTTTCATGTAATAAATAAATAATGTCGTACATTTCTCACAGCGCTATCTAGCCCAAAAGTAAGCAGTTTGTGCATAACATTAAAACATACCATATATGACTGATAAACTACTTAGATACTTATACATTTTGATAAACACGGGCTGTACTCATGTATTATTTAGTCGATGGAGGCACCGACATTGTTTCGATTCATCAAGAGAATCTTCAACAGGGTGAGTTTGATCCGCGGTCCACTCGTTGCCGCTCGAGTTCACGGTTCGCATCAGGCGGGCATTAAGCTTGTTTGTCACCATTGTGTATAAAAAAACATTTCATCATTATGCCTATCATCCTGCCAGCTCTATTTGGGTTCCATTATCGTCTTTGATCTTAGTGCATCTTCAGATTTCAGTGTTTGAAACTCGATCGATAAGTTTGATGTCAAGCATGGCTCTCTGTTCAACTCGTATGGTACACAGCCTTATGTGTAAGCGTCTCAGGGTCTTCTGACACTGTGGAGAATTACCCGATAGCAATATGTCATCTAGTTTGCTACACTCAACCCAATCCAACTGTATTCTGTGTATATTGACTACTCTACATTTTATCTTAACTTTTTATTTGAACTCCAACACAGATGCCCGCACCTTGACATACTTATCATCGCAAATACTTAATCAGTTATTCAACAATAACTATCTGTTGCTACACATTGGGTTCATTGTTCTGTTTATTGCGGAAATACTCCCGAAATGTCTCCTTGACCTTCTAATCCTACCATTCATCTAAAATCTTTATTTGAACCAACACAAACTGATTATGTTAACCATTAGTTTAGAATAACCTTGCAAGTATTGTCGTTATCAGAGTCCTTAATCAGTTGGTTAGTTTAAACAGTCGTTGCGTTTGAAAGATTAGGTACATAGTGTTAATGGAATCATTGTCACTTTATAGTGAGGGGATGATTGTGTCGATAAATAAATCGGTCAAGAGCGAAAGAAGTTCCTAAGAGGGTACCGTACATACGAGTAGGTACCTATTAATTTTTTTCTGCATCGTGGTTCTTTTACCATCGGTGAAAGATAAGTGATACTATTACTAGCACTATTATATCGTCATAAACCGAGAAAGCACAGAACGTTGTTTTTAAGTTTGTATTTACAATATATGTGATATTAACGGTTTCGGATATTTGTAAGCAAAAGTGCAGCGAGACATTGCTTCTTGTTTCTAACTGGCTAATAAATGAGAACTTACAGGGATAGGTTTTAATATACTGGCGAGTTAGAAATTTGCAGTATAAATGATTGTATTAAGGCCGTATTTTTGGATTTCGTTGACTAAGACTAAAACTAAGAGTAAACATTACTTTTTAGAGCTCCAAGGGACTGCAGACCTACTACATTACATAGTATAAAACAAAGTCGCCTCCCGCTGTCTGTCTGTCCCGATGTATGCTTAGATCTTTAAAACTATGCAACGGATTTTGATGCGGTTTTAATAGATAGAGTAATTCAAGAGGAAGGTTTATATGTATAAAACATGCATAATATAGTAGAGAAACACTGATCATTTTAGAGTTTCAAATGTGGTGTCGTAAATAAACACATTTTTTTTGCGCTTACATTGCAAACGCTGGCTGAACCCTACGAGATAGATCAAAATAATGTACTACAGTATTGTACACCTTAAAAAGGTCTACACAAAAGTCCGCAATGGTGTATGTCTATCTCTTAGTCTATGTTATTCTCTTAGATAACGTTGTATATAAAGACATTCTGTAGTATATTTAGTATCAGCATTGCACCCGTGCGAAGCCAGGGCGGGTCGCTAGTTCTATAATAATTTCAGTTTTATACCTTCACGCGTTTCTGAGAAAAAGAGTATTTATATACTTACAGAAAGACAGACGGACAACGAAGGGATCTTAAATGGGTTCAATTTTTGTTTTTGACGTACAAAACCCTAAAAGTTAGGGAATTTTATGGATATATTTTTTTTATGAAAATACATACCTATTTAGCCGTGTTACAGAATGTATGAGTTCAAATAAAAATCTTGACTAATCTATTTATATCGCATTGGTTGATGTACTGTTATGTTATAAATTGTATGAATAAATAAATTACTAATTAGTGCTTAAATACCTACAGAAATAAATTAAATGTTTTACATAAATATGTGTCTATTTGGAATGTAAATTAAATTGTTTCTGATTCCATTAGTTTTAACGACCGGAGAACAAAACAACTCTATTGTAAGATGTGTCATGGGTTTTGGAATAAATTTTACTTTGCTTCTGTTTAAATGGAATACATTATACTGCTTTTGGAATATATACTTTCTATTAAGTTATATTATGTTTATAAGAATTCAAGAAAACAATATGTAACTCTAGAGTTACTCTGCAACACCATTAAATGAATTAATGTTATATTAAGTGATATTTTTGATCAAATTAGATTTAAAACATTTAAATTCAATACAAGGATCACTTTTAACCTTACATGCGCTGAGTTAAGGTGCCTAAGGCAAATCAGAGAAAAAATATAGCTTTTGAGATATTTTATCAGCTTATTAAATTACTTCTATATAATTAATGTATTTACAAATATCAGTAATATGTAACTTTGAAACTATGATGGTTTTACATAACTTTGGAATATAATTTCAAAACGGAATATTCACCATTATATGTGTTTTACCGCTTCCCGATATTCAGGTTATCTCGAGATAAACTGAGTTTATGTCAGTTTATTTAACAGCAACTGTGCCGAAGTATCGGAAAGCCGTAAAAGTCACATATCATGGTAAATATCTCGTTTTAAGTGAAAATGTTGTCATATGGTTCCCATAGCCCAGCTCTGCTTACTTTAGAGTTAAATGTTGTGTGAAATGTCCGTCATTATTTATTTATTTACTGAACTTCCGTATGTGTCTATACAGTGAGTCGGTTGTGAAAGGTGAGCTGTTCTAAATCGCCTCTCAATGTACCTATTCCCATAGGAGTGGCATTAAAACTGAGACTGGACCACCACAAGCGAAAAATGTAATCGTTTAACATGTGTAATTTGGCCTACCTACACTAATCATTTATCTATTTATTTCTCTATGTCTGTAACCTATTTCGTGTTGTGTGTCAAAATAAACTATTATTCTATTCTATTCTATTCTATTCTATTTACAAAAAAAAAGTATATAAGTAGTATATCAGTCATGTGGTACCCATAACACAAGCTCTGCTTACTTTGGGGGCTGATGATGCTGTGTGAAATGTCCGGTATTATTATTTGTTTATTTATTTATTCTATTTTTCTTAACCTATCATATCCCCACTGCTGGGTAAAGATCTCTCCCTTTAAGTTTGATTTGTTACGCTCCAAGGTCACTGTTTGCCGTCTCGTCATCTTTTTCTGGGCCTGCCACTTCGTCTCCGACTATTGGGCACCCACTGAGTGAAGAGTTTCGCCCAACGTTCTGGATGCATTCGAGTCACAAGATCTGCCCAGTCCCATTCAAACGTACAGATCTCATACCTACTTTTACTAACGCGTTAGTTTTGCTTATAAAATAATGATTAATACAGGTCGTATTATCTCATTCTAGATCTTTCACAGCCGTAAAACTATCGGCCCCGATAAGACAGTCATATCAGTCAATATTTTCCCAAGAAATTGCGATTCGCGTCGAGTCATACGTCACGGTTCGTAGATCAGTTTCTGTCATCTCGCTACATTTAGACCCGCTTAAATTGTTCACTTGTGCATGGAAATCAGACCTTTTTTAACCGATTTCAAAAAAAGAGGAGGTGCTTAGTTCGTTATTTTATTTTTTATTATTTTTTAATCTCATAACTCCCTCATTTATGAACCGCTTTGAAAAAATACTTTTTCATTTTTTCCATGTCATTCAAGTTAACGAAATTTCGATATTTTGCTCTCCTGTGAGTTTCCAGTGATGTTTACGAATTAAGAAAAAATAAAAAGTACTAAAAACCGTAAAATAATAAAAACTTAAAAAAATTAAAAGTTTAAGTAATAAATTTATATTTTTACAACTGACAGCAAACAAGCATGCAGCCCATCTGTTTCTGATTACCATAACCTATGGGCGATTGCAATACCTGCATTATGTAACTCCTGATACAATGTCTATCAGTTTCAAAAGACATTATTCCGTGACTCGGTATTTCGTTCGTTTTCTATCTTAGTTATTCACATGCCTTATGATCTACATCAACCTTCCTATCCCTACCAATTCAACAATATTACCTGAAAGCTGTTATAACAATGTTTTCATAGTATCAGAAATACTTAATCGCCATGCAGAGGTGAGAAACGCGCGTTGCCGACCGTCATTTTGTCTATTAGCTTTATTTCATTTGCGACAGTACCCTTTGAAACGAAACACAGTAATAAACAATGATATTACAGAGTACTCTGTAATATCATTGGTAATAAATAAATCAATAAATCGATATATAATACCGGACATTTCACATAGCATCATCTGACCCCAATGTAAGGAGAGCTTGTGTTTTGGGTACCACATGACTGATATACTGCTTATATACTTATTTGTTTGGAAGTACATAGTATACATAGAAACACCCAGACTCGAGACAAATACTTGCAGATTATACAAACATTTGTCCCGGGAATGGAACCCGCAACCTTCTGCGTCTCAGCCGGACCTTAGCCCTCTGCGCCACAGAGGTCGTCTATACTTGTACACTGCTGCTTAGACGCACTATAGTAGTACCCACTAAGACAACACTCTTCCTGAAGAGTCCTATCACCAGGTGAACTACCTTTATAGAATAATATCTTCTGCCCGCGGCTTCGCATAGTTACATACATAAAAAGTAGCCTATGTCCGTTCCTAAGATACAATCCATATCCATACCAAATTTGATTAATGCAAAAAAAGTTCCCGATTAGGTTAAAGTCAATTAGGCCTCTTATCCCAGCTTAACCTTTAAAAACTATATTAATAGGGTTCCGTACCTCAAAAGAAAGAAAGAAACCTTCATAGAATCATTTCGTTGTTCCTTTGTCTGTCGGTCTATCTGTACGTCAAGACCTTTTTTCTCAGGAATGCGTGGAGGTATCAAATTGAAATTAATATCAAATACTCAAATAAATCCTTTAGAACTGTAAAAATATGGGGTACTTCCTGTTGATCTAGAATCTTAAAATTAGGCAAGAAACATGGTTTTACAGCGCTAGTAAAGAAATAAATAAATATACGACAATGCACACAAAACTATCTAGCCCCAAACTAAGCACAGCTTGTATTATGGTGACCAGATGACAGATGGAATAACAATATATTTTTTTAAATACATACTACATACACCCAGATACAGAACAAACACCTGTGTGCATCACGTAAGTTTATCGGAGGCGCTTGAACCCTCAACCTACAGCGCAGAAGGCAGAGCTACTACCAACTGACAGGCCAGAAAAAAGCGATAGCGATAATTTATATATTTCACTAGCTGTTGCTCGCGACTTCGTCCGCATTTTTTTTATGCGGTTAAAAAGTTTCGATACAAACTTTGACAACCCATTTTACCCCTTGGTTAGGGTTATTTTGAAAAATCCTGAAACACGTGTCCATTTATTTTGCATTTTAATTATTCAAATCCAGTTTCAAGCAAATCTCACCACGCGTTAAAAAATTTCATACATTCGTTTTCACCCCTTTTCACCCTCTTAGGGATTGAATTTCAAAAAACCCCGCATTAGTGGGTGATTTTGCTATAAAAGGAAGCTACCTTCGAAATTTCAGCTTTCTAGCTTCAGCGGTTTCGGCTCGGCGATGATGAATCAGTCAGTCAGTCAGGTTAAGCTCTTTTATAGTTATAGATAAATAAAAATAAAATTATAGGAACATACAAATTACGTTCTGCGCTTTCATAGTTTATGACAGTATACTCGAAATTAGACTAGTAATAGTAACGGATGAAATAACTATGATACAAAAAAGGTAGGTTAGGTAGGTACGGTACCCTCTCGGGCACGACTTTCGTTCTTGACTGTTTTTTTTACAAATAACTCCTAATCTGTACTTTACTCGATTCAAAGTTAAAATAACCTTGAGAAGTTGACAGAAAAAACTAAACAAAAAAACTAGTTTTAAAAGTATTCGCCCACTTGGTTCGAAAGGTTTATCTTTTGAGTTATTTGTTATTTGAACAGATGATATCATTGTGATTATGTGAAGTAGCTCGATGGTGATGACAATAGGCAGCTATTATTTAATAAAAAAATATGTAAATTCAATTTAATTTGGCTCGGCTGTTTGTGTCGAGGACATCAAAAGGCTCAAATATGCCGGTTTCGATAGGGCCTACATATTTGAGCCTTTTGGAGTCGAGACCCTGGGCCCATAGGGAACAGGAGCCAATCGCGCTGTCCTAATTATTTCACGGCGTTTGATTGAAACATCGATCTAAGAGCAGGCTCCTGGCCATCTGGCCTAGCATGGCAATGCCGTTAGTGACTGGCTGTGATCTGGATCAGTTGAACTATACAGATCGTTTTAAACTATCCTTAGATATCTCTAGTGCTTCACTTGTGCTTTATATTATAGTTTATTCTGTACATATCTGTAATAAAGTATAACATGCAACTATGTAAAATAATATAAACTAAAACGAAAAAGCCGTTGCCATATTTGATGTGAGAGGATAATTCAAATAAGTAAGATAATAATTATAGGTACTTACTGTTATTGTTATTAAACACTCTATTAAATAAAGAAAAGAAAAAGTGCAGTGGTGGTCTCTGGAATGGACTTTTATAATTAAAATAAGTATATATGTACAATAACAATTAAGAGTTTACTGCACGACATAAACTGCAAACGTTACGAAATATTATTACTTCCTTGGTAACTAACTATTATTATATATCTGATAGTCTCTCTGTACGTTTGGTCTGTCTATTTATTAGTTCGTTTGTTTATTACCTTTTCATGGCTAAACGTTAAAACACTACGCTACTACGGTACTCGTATTACGTGTACGAAGCCGCATGCAGCAGCTAGTAAAATAATAAAAGCTAAAATTAAACACACATCTATATACTCGATTAAATAAAACTCAATATAACACTTTTGATACTTTTGCTTTTCAAAGCCAACTTCACCAACTACTAAATAAATAACTTCTTACGAGTATACGAGTATATATATGCACAAATAATAATTATTTTTTTTAATTTAATTTGACTACCTCTGTGGCGCAGTGGGCTAAGGTCAGGCTGAGACGCAGAAGGTTGCGGGTTCGATTCCTGCCGCGGGACAAATGTTTGGATGATCTGCAAGTATTTGTCTCGGGTCTGGGTGTTTCTATGTATAATATGTATGTATTTACAAAAAAATATATATATGTAGTATATCAGTCATGTGGTACCAATAACACAAGCTCTGCTTACTTTGGGGCCAGATGATGCTGTGTGAAATGTCCGGTATTATTATTATTAAATTATAAGTATTTCTGGATAAACAACACTATCTATCCCAAACTAAGCATAATTGTACTATGGGAACCCGATGACTGATATAATACATACATATGTTTAAATACATACTTCTGATACTTTATAACACCCAGACACAGAACAGAACAGAACACAGAACGAACATGTTAGTTCTGGATGAAAATCGAACCCTCAACCGCAGCGCTTAAGGTAGAACTACTGCCAACTGTGCTGCGAGGCCAGTCATAACAGAAACCCAACCGTTAAATTTGATTCGCGCAAACGTCCATAATGTATTGTTTTAAATTAGCTCGTAAATGAAATAAACAAACAGAAAACGCGCATTGCAGCATTGAATATAAATAGTTGTTACGACCACTTGAATAAAATAGTAGTAAAGTTCCATAATTTGACGTAAAAGGCCGTAAGTTTATTACTTTGACGGATAACGAGCTGTCGATTTTGTAATAACTATGGAATTGATATGATTTTTATCGATATCGATAAATTGACAATTTACATTTGCACAGCTGTATTATAAACAGGTATCGACATTCTTCGTTTGGAAAAAAAAAATTGAATTCCATGAAATATAAACGATCAATTCTCGTATAAGTATATGTATATAATATAATCTGAATCTCGGAAACAGATCCAACGATTTTCATGAAATTACTACGAGTATTCCTTTCTCTATTACGCGTATGAGTATTCTTTTCTTTATTCTTTTTTATTCTTTAGGAGTATTCTACCTTTCAAATAATTTGTCATTCAGACGCAATGTGCAAACTTCATCAACAATCTTTACAAAGCATTTATAACATTACGCACGGCATTTTGGTCTACAATGATGATGAACCTTCGTAGTCCAAAAATAGATTTGTTAATGATCTATTCATATCCAGTAGGTACCTGCGCTTATCGAGACTCAATAAATCTTCGTTACA
This sequence comes from Lampropteryx suffumata, assembly GCA_948098915.1. Classification (NCBI taxonomy): domain Eukaryota; kingdom Metazoa; phylum Arthropoda; class Insecta; order Lepidoptera; family Geometridae; genus Lampropteryx; species Lampropteryx suffumata. The sequence goes on from OX402565.1 coordinate 9,974,247, forward strand.
AGAGCGATGAACTTTTTACTTACTAATTAGTCATCGCGACATGATGAAACTTTTCCTGTTTTGATAACGCATCATCATACTTGCTCTTCTAGTGAGAGTTCTATCAGTTGTTTATATTTAGATCTCGTCCGATATGGAAAGTCATAAAAATATATTTTAATCGAAATATTAAACAATTAATCGCCGACACCGACACGAGCCGCCGACACGAGCTAGAGTCGAGGCGGCGTCGAGGCGTAGGCGCACAAGCTGCGCGCCGCTTCTACGTTTTCTTAAGGAATATATGACAATGCGCTCACATACTAGAGTCGCGGCACGGGCGAGGTGCAGGCGGCGCGGAGTCGAGGCGGGGGCGTGGCGCGGGCGTCTTGCCCGACCGCGCCGCGACTCTGCCGCCATTTTGTCATTTCGTTTCGTGCGTAGCTACGTTTAGACGTGTAAGTCCAGCGTCCAACTCGAATCGACCAGTCGTTACTCCATATTCTTGTATAGAAAGAGGCGACCAGGAAGGCACATAATTGGAACAAATCAATATTTTTAGCACAGTATTCAGTAGTTAGCCAAGATGCGGCTATTGATTCATATCGGCTACATACCTAATGTTTATTTTCTTTTTTCCAACAGTAAACCGAAGGTACCATGTGATATTCCATAAAACTTTTTAAACATGTCGGGATACTTTCCTATTTAAATTAATGACTTGTACGAGTGCCATTGTAATAATGACTGTAAATAAATATGGAATGTGTGAAGGAAGCATAGCCGCCTGCGCCTCGACTCTACATAGAGACGACGCTTCGACCGTGCCTCGACGCCGCCGCGACCGCGCCTCGACTTACCAGTAAGCGAAGCGCCTTATATGTACCTGCTAATGGGCAGCGTTGAATGGCTATGCTAATACGCAAGATAGGAGTCAGCTCAAGCGATGTTTCTACCAGACACCAAGAAATAATTTTGACAACACCAGGCCTGTGGCCCGGGAGGAACAGGACCCACAGTCTAAGGGCCTCGGCTCAAAATCTGTAGGCCGTATCAAGACTGGCATAATTGCCCCTTTTGAGGTCCCCGCCACAATCAGCCACCGCACCAACTCTAACAGATTAGAAGTCCCCGACAGATGAGATGCCACAGAATGTTGACGCAAGTACCATCCCACACCAGTGGTCTACCCATCTCCTAAGGGACAATAGTCATATCATCAGGCCTCTGTATTTTATATTATTCTGTACATTTCAGTACCTAAATAAAAAGAAAAATCTTAAAACTATTGTAAGTACCGACATCCACATCTACATAAGTGTTTGTTATTTTCTGTATTCTTGTAAGTAAAAAAATATTGACAGCGGATAAATTGACGTAAAAAATAGTACAGTTTCTTATCGATATTTTAATTCGCGTCACTAAAAGTGTAAAATACGTGCGCGTGAGCACGTCGGCCGAGTGACGTCACGTCATAGATCGCGAAAATCTCCGAACAAGGTCGATCGTCGACCTCAGAGCCTACACACTATTGGCAACTGCGTGTTATTCTAGTCACGTGCTAATGATGGAATCCAGAAAATGGTCTTTTTTATTGGGTAATTAAGGTTGATAATGGCTACATGCGTGACTTTGCGGAAATCCTTTACAGAATATTGAATATATCCTAGACAAATATTTGGTACTATCCCAACAATCTATTCTAATGAGTTAGATACAGAATAAATTCAACACGTATTTCACTTTTCCACCAGATAACTTCAGCAATAATTGAATCGATCCGCACTAGAACGAAACTATCGCCGCAAACAGCATCGCTCGTAACTAGCAAAAGAGATTTTCTGCGGACTTGTTGCTTCGCCGACTGCAAGAATGAAAATGAATGCTTATATATATATATTGAATGGTGGGATAGTCATATCATCATATCAGCTCCTAGAAGTCCACTGCTGAACATGGGCCCCAATAGATTTCCAGGAAGAACGATTTTGAGCTCTCTCCATCCACCGATTTCCCGCATTCTTTACAATGTCATCAGTCCATCGGGTGGGGGTCGTCCTACGCTTCGTTATCATTTATTGGGGGGTTTTGCCATAGACACCACGCTTGGCAGGCGGATTGGTGACCGCAGATTTAGTGTTAAGTACTCGGGGCGTGCTGCTGCCCAATCCCCCGGTGTGTTCCCTTAGTCACCTATTAAGACATCCACGGGAGGAAATGGAGGGGTCCTATTCTAATCCGGAACCACCACCGTGACATAGTACCTACTAAATATTTGTCTACATCTTAAATAAGGTTGCTCATAAGTTATTAGAGGACGCGTTCCCAGATGTGTCACAACTCATTATCCGTGTCCCGTCACGGTATCCCAACCTGCCTAAATATTTTCACTCTTTATCTTATCTGTGGTCCAAACAGGCCCAGTTCTGACAGCTCCTACTTTCACCATAATTATTATTTATACCTCGACTGTTTCGGGTTTTATCTTGTGATTTCATTACACTGACAATTATTACGAGGGTTACATTTTTACGAGCATAGTTCACGATGTGGTGACATGATTCTAGTTGATGCTCGCCTCTTTAGTGATAAGTTAAAAAATGTAATGGTACTTTTCGGTGCTCCCTATAATAATTTGTATAATCGTGTTTTCTTTCCTGGTTTAGAACTGTTTTTATAATAGAAACTGATACAAGCAGTTTAGATATGACAATAGTGTACACCAATACATTTGATTTGACCATTTCATACCAATTACCTACTATAAACATAATTTACGGAGAAATCCTACTAATATTATAAACGCGATAGTTTGTATGTATGATTGTTACTCTTTCACGCAAAAACTGCTAATTGGATGTTAATGAAACTTTACAATAATATAGCTTATACATCAGAATAACATATAGGCTATAAATTATAAAGATATTGTTTGAATTGTCCAAAATATAAGTGTCACGTAAGTAGAAAAAAATCTGCCATCTGCGAGCTATTCTGGCGTGCGCTGCAAAAAGCGTTAGAATTACACAAACCACTAATCCTGCGCAAACGAAGTCGCGGGCAACAGCTAGTATACAATAATCCTACTAATATTATAAATGATGTCCGATTGTTACTCAAAATAAAGGCTGAACCTATTTGGATAAAAATAAGTACCTATAGATTTAAATCTTGATTAAAATCTATACTACTTTTTATATACGTAGCATATCATGCGGGAGCTAATGGGACCAGGTATCTGTGAAACATTTGAGATTGTCTTAGAATCGTTCAAAACTTTCTATAGATAGCTCAACTGATCCAGATCACTGGCAGACGGCGTCTTTAAGACACTGGCATTTCTACGTTCAATGGCAATGCTAATACGCTAGGCCAGATAGGAGCCAGCTCTTGTGTCACGTGAAATAATTTTGAAAAAAAAACGTTAACCAAACTTATATGCAAATGCGTCATTCGAATTCGGCATTTCCACCTTGAATGGCAATGCTTATACAAAAATGTTTATACTCGTATAAATGGTAATATTTGATTTGACATTTCCAAAGTGCACAATACAAAAAATACAATACTTTATCGTTATCTAATTCGAAATATTGACACTCACTTATTTTTATTTTTAACTAATAGCCATTTCTGCTTTCTTACGACTAAAACCATCTGTATCGTTTGTTTTTACGACAATATGGATACGATTTCTATGGTTCTAGCTGCCGGCTATGGTATTCTAATTTTAACCTCAGGCGAAGTATACATCACTACAGTGATAATGTAACATCTAATCTTAGGTGAAGATATCATTAAGACTAGCTGGCACGCCCGCGACTTCGTCTACGCTTATGTCTGTACTTAAAACTATAATAGTTAGACATATAGTCTCCCGGACTTTTTTGTGGATTATGATGAGTATCTACTATCATTTCAATTAATAACTTTTATAGGCAATTTTTTGATATCTTTATTTATTTTATTTTCACAGGAAAACTAATAGTCTATTAGTACTACTAACCAGAAATAACTAGAAATGTTTATACTCGTATAAATAGTAATATTTGATTTAACATTTCCAAAGTGTATACAACACTTTATCGTTATCTAATTAGAAATAACTAGTGACACGATAAGAAGAAGAAGTACTAATCACTGTGCACTAAATAAGTAACTATAGACTAATTCATAGTTTTCGCATATCGAGTGTAAAAAGCTTGCTTACATTTATAAAAAACAAAATGTTTTTTTTATGATCATAAAAATAAAGAAATTACATTAAAACTACGTTAATGCAATTTTCGGAAGGATCACTAATTTTTTATTTTATATAGTCCATGTTACTCACTGATAATGTAGATTTTTGTATGAAAAAGTTTTTTTTTATCGGTTGAGTAGTTTTTGAGTATATACATTACAAACAATCTAATCTTTCCTCATTATAATATTAGTTTAGATAAACAATAAATAGAAGGAGACAGCAGCATTACGTCACAGATGATAAAATATCCAAGGTGAAAAGGTGACGGAAGATAACAATACCGTTAAGAATTTTAATGTATGTTACCTTTCGTAGATGATATGACAAGATAATTTGATATCTTAATAGAGCTTTTATCCCGAGGGATGTATTTTATTTCTTAATCTATTCGAAGCAGACTTCAAAAGGAATTGAATGTCATCGTTTGATCAACGTTTATAAACAATAGCACAGGTTGATTTAACTAGGCTTTATTAATTATAATTAATATTTTTAATAATCACCACAGGAAAGCAAAATAAGAAAAATTGTTTACTCTTTCAATATTTTTTCAAATCAGTTCATAAATGACGGAGTTATGAGGTAACAAAAAAACTGAATAGAGAAACCCCTCTTTTTTTTAAGTAGGTTTAAAAATAGGTGATAAACAAACAAGCAAACCAAGTCTCTAAGGTTACAGTAATCCTCACCATCAGGTGGGCTGTATACTGGTTTGCCGGCTCTTTTGTATAAAAAATACAAGCTCTTGAAATACATTCTAACTACATTGATAAGTAAAACAGCGTCTTGTTAGTTGTCAATTACACAAATAACAGTGATCAGTAGCTCCTGACACGTCCAACCGCGTGTGTGGCCGATGCGTGACTGGGAACTATTACCTGCGCTTGCGCAACTAGCGCCATCTTTAAACGCGGTGATCTATGAATATGGGTAATATAAGTGTCAAGTTATTTTAACTTGCATCCTAACGGCGTGGTAGAATATAGGTTATATATGAAAATTAACTTTTATGAAGGCTTGGTGGCTAGATTTGATAGGTTTATTAATATGATGACTGCAACTTCATTGATGAAATATTTTCATATTAATCAGCATCATTTTTTAAATAATAAAAAAAATCGTGCGAAAATGATCGTTCAGTTTATACGGCACGGCAGTTTCATAAACACTATCATAGAAAGGAAAATTAAAGAAAAGAGAAAATGGAAGGTCACGAATCAGCTACGTGAGCTATATGAAGAAGAGCTGTCGTGTCGTATAAGAAGATCAAAGAAATAGCTCTGCAGAGTAACAGGTGGAACGAGCTTAATGATTAATAAAGACTAGACTGTCAGCTTATTTGGTAGTTTCTCTGCCTTCTGCGCTGTAGGTTGAGGCTCCCAGGACACACATATGTGTGACGATCATAGATGTTTGCTCTGTGTCTGGGTGTTATAAAGTATCTAATGTATGTATTTAAAAATGTATAAGTATTCTATCAGCCATCTGGTCATCATAATACAAGCTATGCTTAGTTGTGGGCAAGATGGTGTTGTTTGTTTTGTCCAGCATTATTTATTTATTTAACCCCAAAGCAAAGCTTGTGTTATAAATTCACCTGGAATATAATATGATTTTAGTGATCCTTGTATTAAATAAAATTTGAATTGAATTTCTGATGTTTTGATGTGTATTGTTTTGTAACTATATCAAACACCTTAAATACTCAATGCATGATTTTAATAAATCCGTAACTCAATCCTCCATTTTAGAACTACAAGAGCGAGAATTTCTACATTTTATTTCTTAAGAAATTAAATTGAAACAGTAATTGTATTCAGTTAGTTACAAGATGTTCGTTATTAGGAGCAGACGGGTCTCAGTGAAGAGGCGAGTTGAAGCGACAAGACATCAATTTGTCTGATTTACACCTGAGGGTGGCGCGTAGTGGTGGCTGACTATCGATGTGGAAACAATATCTTACAATACAAATGTTATATTTCTGCCACTATTGCGAATGCAAAAAAAAAACAAAAAAAAACACTAATAATAAGACTACTGGCTCTGTGATCTGTAGACCTCATGAATTTTTTTCAAAATTACTGAACATACTTCCGCCATTTTGAAAAATTTTCAAAAACTGAATCGACAAAAAAATCTATAGGTATAGTTATAGAACTTGCTCACAAAATTTCACGAGAATCGGTTAAGAAATGCGACCTGTAGTGGAGAACATCTGGACAGACGGCGGACATACGAAAGCATTTTCGCCTAAGCTGAAACGAAGACACTCGCTTCGCTCAGTCATATATGTACCTACATGCCATCAAACTTCACAAATGCGGGGGAATGGCTTCGGCGTTTGCACCATCATGCAGCTGTGAACACATAGACAAATCTGATTCGATTAAATATTTGGGAGTCATATTGGATGAAAATTTAAATTTCAAAAAACATATTAACAACCTATCAGCCCGAGCCCGTAAAATATCGTACGTAATGCGGCAGCTTAGAAACTCAGCCCACCTTAACACCCTGAGGACTACATACTTAGCCCTTTGCCAATCCATTTTGACCTATTGCATTACTTGCTGGGGCGGTGCCCCCAAAACAACGTTGATCCTAGTAGAAAGAGCCCAGCGATCAGTATTAAAGACAATGCTACGAAAGCCTTTTAGGTACTCTACTCAGAGTGTCTACAGCGATAGTGGAGTACTTAGCATACGTCAACTATTTGTGCTTAGATCGTCTCTTGCTGTTCATTAGACTGTTCTCGGCAGTGATTTCTACCATAAATTATTAGCCAACAGAGTTTTTAAACTTCGTTCTGTACCCGTAAACACGTCCTTTGCAAAACGGTTTTGCCCATTTGTTTCAACCTTGCTTTACAATAAAGTTGTTAAACTGTGTGATATAAAGCACTGTGCTATACCCAAAGCTAAATATATTATAACCAAATGGCTAGCAACACATACATATGACTGCACGGAAACCCTACTGACAACTCTGACATAAACTACGTACTAGAGAGTTTGAAATTTATTTTCGAGTTATTATTAAACTTATTAAACTCGAACTCATATTTATATTTATATTTATTATATTTATATATATATATATATATATATATATATATATATATATATATATATATTCATTTATATTTGATTTAATATTGCCAATGTATCTATAATAATATTGAAAACATATATAAATATATCTATCTCATTTGTTTTACCCTAACCGAGGTCCTAACTTTGTAAAGTTGATCGTATAGATACCCACGATACAGATTTCATCTAGTGTGGGTATCACAGGAAACTCGATAGCTACTCCTATCAGCAACTCAAGAGAACAAAATTGCCTTGATGCTAATATTTATTATGTAAACAATCTAGGCTTTTATTATATAGATGTACTCGTAGGATATTTACTCACTGTTTCATTTTATGCATATCATGTGTTAAGTTTAAGTTATTTTTAATCTTACTGTTTTGCTTACATCACTGTTTGTTACATCCCTATGGTGTTAAGGGAGTTTCACTTAAGCTTCTTACATCCTACTTAAGTGCCCGAACACAACGAGTAGATGTAAATGGAAAGCTGTCTCCAGGTTCAATGGTAAAAATGGGTGTACCACAAGGATCAATACTCGGGCCATTCTTGTTTTTAACTTATATAAATGATCTACCTAAACTTGTAAAGCATGATCACGAGATTGTACTGTTTGCTGATGACACGTCGCTTTTATTTAAATTAAAGCGACGACTTACTAATATTGACGATGTAAACAATGCAATCTCTAAAGTTGTAACATGGTTTAATGTAAACAACTTATTACTTAACGAGAAAAAAACGAAATGCATTCGTTTTATACTGCCCAACGTTAAACAGGTGAAAGCTAATGTAAAAATTAAAAACGAAAAGATAGATCTCGTCGACACCACCGTGTTCTTAGGCATTAGATAAATTGTCGAAGAGACTCAGCTCTGCGGCATACGCTGTTAAAAAGATCCGTCATTTTACCGACGTAGATACCGCTAGACTCGTTTACTTCAGCTACTTTCATAGCATTATGTCGTATGGCATTCTGTTGTGGGGGAGTGCTGCTGATATTAATACCATATTTGTGCTGCAAAGGAGGGCTGTTCGTGCAATTTATATCATGGGCCCTAGAGAATCACTTAGAAATAAGTTTCAAGAAATTAATATTATGACAGTGCCTTGTCAGTATATATCCGAAAATTTAATGTATGTGCACAAAAATATTCATTTATTTTAAAAAAATTGCGATAATCATAGTATTAACACTATAAATAAAGATAAACTCGCTGTTCCCACTGTTAGGCTCGCTAAAGTTAATAAGTTTTTTATAGGGCAATGTGTACGCTTCCATAACAAGGTCCCAAGCGACGTGTTAGATTTGTCGATTGGCAAATTTAAAAACGTAATTAAACAGAAACTGTATATTAAAGAATATTATAAAATATCTGATTATTTAGATGACAAAAAAACTTAGGATGAATCAGCTCCAACTCGACTCGGCATCCGTAACAAAATTGTCAAGGATCATACAAAAAAGTGTTAAGACCAGACAAGTTTCTTGCCGGATTCTTCTTGAACTGGGGTTAGGAGGAGTCGGCACCTAGATTCACTAGCATGTAAGAAGACGATTCAGAGTGGTCTTTGTGATTTTATTGAATAAATAAATATTGAATTTTGCTGTAAATAAACATTTTTCATTTTTCATTTTCATTTTTCACATAGCCACGCTCTCATTTTTAATAAGATTTAAATGGACAAACTTAACATTTGGCTATTTATGTTTTATAAACATAACGGCATATCTTATAGTCACACTCTAGCTAATTAGTTGTTAAAACTGTTACCATCTTTATTTATTGGCATTGGAATGACAAGGACAAAACATAATACTAAATTAACATACTTAATGAAAGAATGAATGAAAACTTTTAATTGTACACCATAAACAATTTGACAACTAAGAATACCTAAAAATATATGTGCACTACCTTAGCGATAAGACCGCCGTCTTATCGCTAAGGTAGTGATTTCTTCCAGACAACCTTTCGTTTAAGACGACGAAACGCCAGCAAATTGTGTGATTATAGGTTAGAGGGTTAATGTTTGTTTATATGTATTTCGAAGCTGTTCAACCAATTTTGATGAAATATGATATTTAATTTTGTAGATCGTAACTTGTATTTGAGATATAGATACCTACTTCTTATCTCGAGAGTTCTCAACTTATTGGTCTAGTGATAATAACTAGTGGCCGTGACTTTCAATACTAAGTTGTGGGTTTGAATCCGGTCGTGCAGCTATGGATTTTTCTGTTCGAAAATTGTTTGTGCACTATACCATTACTCTCGTGAGGAAACTGACATGTGGTAAATCCTATAAAGAAAGAAACCCTTGAGGTGCACTTCAATCCTTTCACCACACTGATGCGAAATAACTAGCGACACAATAAGAAGAAGTTTCCCGAAACACTACTTTATGGTAATGAAAATGTGATATCAAAGTTTGTACACTACCGAAGTCTTAGGCGTTCTCCACAGAAAATAAATGTCAAAACATCGATATAACCATACCATCTTTACGCACTTGGCCAGCACTAGTCGTCAATAGCCCGTCATTACGCTCGGAGCATGCGCGGGCGCCGCAAATTGCACAAGCAGCTTCATTCACAACTCTTTATCGGGAATTAGTACTAGTTATCGATATGGCATTCATCGGAGTACATGCCTATTTGATTTGAAGTGGGATATCGCGAACATAAGGTTTTTTTTTATTTTTATACACAGGCATCTTGCATTAACTTGCATTACAAGTAGGTAGGCACCAAGTAACACTTACGTATTGATTTCGGTACCTTGGTATATATACCTACTAAATACTTATTAGTTTAAGTACAAAAGGCGGACTTTACGAAAGCGTTTCTAACTGAGACGTAAAAAGAGTGCACTTAAACTCGCATAAGCGCTTAGTACCTAACATTATATTTATCAACATAGTGCCTCTCTTTCTACATCCTATCTATATAATAATAATAATAATTTAATTCAGGTAAGATGTACATATTATACAAAAACACATGATCTCTATATGCCTATCTCATCTGACGCAGCACTTCTCTACGTATTTGCCCAACAAGTTGGGTGCGCCAATGGACTTTTCTCCGTTACTAAAGTCGATAATTATCGATAATTATAAAGTCGATAAATTATATTCATTAGTTTCCCAGAAATTCTTTAACAGTGTAAAAATTGCTGTCAAAAAGTCACAACTTATATTTTTTTTACAACAAGCCTTATATACAAAAAGCAAGTCCTTTATTTCGCAGGAAATTTATTAAGAGGTTCGTGTTCTTTGTTTGTTTTCTTGTTTGTGTGATGTGAAATTTGTTCCCACCTACTATCTAATTGGTCTACTTTTAAAGAAGGTACGAGTACGAGTCATAAGTCAAAATTATTTATTTACCACAATCAGAAAAATCACTTTAAAACGTATAACATCTCAGGTGAATTTAGGTGCCAATTCCAATAAAACACAAGTCCGAAAAGAACTCATATAGTCCAAGCACTTTTTGTATGATCCTTCTTATAACAAACTTATACGAAAAAGGAATCCAAAGTACCATGACCATGCATTTTTTCAACATTATAGTAATGTATAGTATAACTAGCAACCCGGAATTTCAGGATTACATATAGATGTATCCTAAAAAATATTAAAATTTTAATTTTAATTATTAAAGTAGGTATATAGGCAAGGTACCTACTAACTTATGGCTTGTTTTTGAATCTTAAAAAGCTAATATCGAATAATAAAATTGAAAGTTAAAATTGAAGGCAATTCAAAATAATTTAAAAATAATCGATATCCGGAATGGGGCACACCTTTTACCGGAATTCAATAAACCTCACATTTTAATAACTATTATTTAAAACACTTCGAATCACCATAAAAATAAACGTGTCCCAAAAACCGTAGGTACAAATAACCTTCAATAATCGGTATCACTTTGATCAAATTCGTAATAAAATATTTTTACGTACACCATATCGCAGTAAAGATGATTATCGTACGGCAATCTTCAGCGTACATAGTACATAGGTACCCATATACAGTACCGCACATTCTATCTCTTGAGACAGAATGTGATATGAGCAAGAAAAAATACTCTAAGCTTAGGCTTTTGTGCGTCAAAATAAGGAAATGTTGACAAACGGAAGCGTAAGTTAACGATTAGATCCATCTCTTAATCTCAGACAAACCTTATTATGTAGGTACCTTATTACCTGTAAAGTGTATTACACATTTGTATCATAGATTTTCTTTTCATCTAAAGCCGACTAAGGTGAGAGAATACTCGTAGTAAATGTGCCAAGCTAAACTCAAAACCAAGCCTCAGGCTCTACACTAGCGTCTTGGTAGGCGGACCACAAGGCAGGCAGTTACAAGTACATCATCGGGCCCACCTTGGTTACACGATAGAAAGAGAGGTTGATTCTTTATATAATTTTGAATTTAGGTTTGTTTATGTATGTATTGGTTTATTTACTTTATTTTATAACGTTGTATTTAATATACTGTAATGTATGTAGGTATTGTATATATTTTTGTATAAGTATTGACGTATCTATTATTTTAATTATAAATATCTTAATATTATTATCATCAAACTTTTTAACCGACTTTATCAAAAAGGAGGAGGTTCTCAATTCGTCATTCTTCGTTTTTTTTTTTATTTTTTTAATGTATGTTCACCAATTACTCGAAAACGGCTGAACCGATTTGAAAAATTCTTTTTTTGTTTAAAAGGGTATACTGCACAGGTGGTCCCATATAAATTTTATCAAAATCGGTCGAGCTGAAAAATCAACGAAAATCTAAAAATTGTATACATCGATGATGTTTTCATGTGTTTTCATACCTCGCTGTCTCATTGGAGCGGTGCTTATATTTGGCCTACCCATATTGTATATGTACAAAATACATCTACTTTCCATTAAAAATGTATTATAGGCTCAAATTCCATTCAATGAAGTCGGTTTCATTTTAGTTTTTAAAACGTAATTATTTTCAGCTACATTCAGTTCAAGCTAAGGTTGTCTGGTAGATATCGCCACGACTAGCAAAACATTGGTATTTTCTACTTGTTCAATGTATATTTGGTGTGCAATAAAGTATTATCTATCTATCTATCTAAACTGTTTGTGAACATAGATGTTTTTTTCTGTTATGTATTTACTAGTTTATTATTTATATCAGTCAGTATATCAGCTCCCTTTGCTTTGTTTGGGGCTAGATGGTGCTGAGTGAGCTGTCCACCAATATTTATTTATATTATATTATAGACTACCTCTGTAGCACATTGGGCCAAGGCCCGGCAGAGACGGTCTCGTTGACGGTTGACACGGTTGACTCGTGTCTAGGTGTTTCTTTGTAATATGCATTCATTTATAAAAAATATATATAAGTAGTATATCAGTCATGTGGTACACATAACACAAGCTCTGCTTAGTTTGGGACTAGATGATGCTGTGTTAAATGCCCGGCATTGTTTTTTTTTAATTTAGCCTTCTACTAGATTAGTATAAAGTATGGAAAGTCTGGTTAGATAATACTAGGTACAGTCATGGGATGTAATTTATTTCACATGTCTATATTCATATTTAATATACTCAAGGTGCATCCGTTCTCTGGAACTTGAATCTCTGATAATATTATGCTTACTATGGTAGTGCCTCGGGCGCCGCTTTGTGTTGTCGATGGTCTTTTATGGATCCGGCGGTGATTTGCAGCTCAATGAAAGTAAATGACGTGCAGTTAGCATGCTACTTGCGTCTTGTACTATGGCATAATAAAGTGATGTTGTTTTGACATTTTGTTATAAAACATTTTAATGATCTCAATACAGTTTATTTTTTTATTATTTTATTTGTGGATTTAGATCTAGGTCTAGATGTTAGTGTAGGTACCTGGGAAGGCCTGTGCTATCAAAAAGAATCCCAGGCAGAGTGGCGACAGTGAAGAGGAAACATCACCCACCTCAGCTTTTTGGAATGGATCCATGAACGAAAGTTTTCAATTACAAATAGCTGCTCTGTAACTTGACTGACGCCACCTAAATCATCTTCAACAGATGAACTAAGGCCAATGATTACCTAATGATAAAGCTAAACTAAGGGTGTTTTAGTTATTATCTCGTTATAGACAAAAACAAGTTTGATAGAGTAGGGGTAGTTTTGTCTAAACACACTTTAAAAGTTCGTGGAAAAATAATACGAGTATATTTGAACTAGAAATAGTTATTGGGATTGGTTTAAAGTTTAAACTTCAATTGAGGTCGAGGGTTTCTCGAAGTTTGACCTTTCGACCCTTGCCCTAGGAGGCGGGACTCACTACGCTGCCTTGTTTTTTTGCCAACGTAATTTACTTCTTAATATATGAGCTTTTAAAGACGTCATAATTCACACAAACCTTCGTGTGCTAGTATTTATACATGCGCACGACTACCGTGTAAACGATTTATTTATTAGCTGTTTAGTACCTATTATTCTGAGATTGTCAAATTGGAATATCACAAAATATGCTGCTTTGTTTTTTGAAGTGATAACTTCTTATGGAAGGGTAAACCGCTTCGTTACGTAACGGGTTACGGCGCCAGTGTGCCTGGCTTTCCTTTCTCTCACGCATATGGCAGCGGTAGGCAGGTTCCTCCTCTCTCACTCTAACCCCATCTGCTAGTTAGATTAGTTTAAGTTATCACGTCTGTCGGGCGTTCCGAGACGCACACGTTATTTTTTTTAAGAAAAGAAACAGAAGGTTTTGACTTTCAAGTCATCATCTCATCATATATCATTAACCCATGTTTTGTTTTTATAGGCAACAGAGATCTGTCTGTATAAATTAAGTAAATAAATATAAGTGGACAATAAACATAACACCATCTAACCCCAAACTAAACATAGCTTGTACTATAAGAATCAGATAGAATACAATATACTTATATTTTTAAATACATACTTATGAAACTTTATAACACCCAGACACAGAACAAGCATCTATGTTTATCACACAATTTTTTCCTAGGAAGGAATCGAATCCTCAACCTAAAGCGTAGAAGGAAGAGTTACCAACTGTGCTGTGAGGTCAGAAGTATTTTTTTTGGTCCCCCAGGTACTAATCACATCGTTCCTTAACATTTGATGCCACAAGCGGTTCATGATACATGTGAAAAGGCACTATTATTTGATAAATGGCGCACGATTAGCGCAGATGATCAGTTAATTAGTAAGTGGTATTGACGCCCAGCAATCGGCTTGGCTAACGTGCTTCGTGGAACTGTTATTGTAATGAATAAATGATACTACTTAATACGTAATTATTGTGCACAGGGTGTTTCTGTGAAAAGCCAAATCCAACCGTTTAAGAAACCTTTATTATACTTCCTACTATGTGTTATAGTAAAATAAATATATAATGCCGGACATTTCACAATACATCATCTGGTCCCAAAGTAAGCAGAGCTTGTGTTATGATGAGTACCACGTGACTGATACACTACTTATATAAAGTACTTTTTTTCGTAAATACATACATATTATACATAAAAACACCCAAGACAAATGTTTGCAGATCATACAAACATTTATACAATTCCCTGTAAACGGAGGCGGGCGTTAGTGTCTGCGACACAATTTTACTAACTTTGCAGATGCCATCGTTGTTCTAAGTGTTTTGTAAGCAAATGTTACTTGTTCCTAAATACATTTTTTTAGGTCTTACCTATTCTTCTTATTGTGTCACTAGTTATTTCTAACCAGTGTGGTGAAAGGTGCGCCTCAGAGGCTCCTTTCGTGCACTAGTTAAGCCTTAATGTAAGCTGTCGACCTTGCTGACAGGACCCGCAGGAAATGAATCAGTACATGCGGTGTCGGTTCGGTTGCAGGTGCATAACGGCTGGCACCGAGCCGGGCTTGTTTAAAGTTTTCCTTCTCTATTGCTAGCTCTTCTGTTAGTCAGCAGGGGGATCTCCAATAATTTGAAGACTATCGTCTTCAAAGTCTCCAAGTCTTTAAAGTCTTACCTATGAAGTTGCCGTACTAGTTCTTGTTCTACAACAAGAAAGACAACTAAAAATTACTTAATAACTAACCTATTACAAAAATATAAATTGCATCATCATCATCATTTAGGACTATTTGACATTCATATTATCATTTTACCATTTTACTTAATTTTAATATATCCGTAGTTTGTTGTAGATTTTAGTTTTCAAGGATTTATCCATTTTTGGATATAGTCTATCCCTTGTCAGTTCTGATCTGGGCCTCTCGGATCCACAGGCTTCCAGCTACCGTAGCAATATCGTCGCGCCAGCGGCGAACAGGCCGACCCCGTGCTCTTTTTTCTCGTGACCACCAGTGCAAGACTCTCTCGATCCAGCGGTTATTGATCGTTTCTGAGCTCGTAAACATACTCCTATATAAATACTTGCTGCTGCCCACGTCTTCGCATGCGTGGTACATTCATAAGTGTAGCGTCTCCATCTCTAAGTTACAATATACCTCCGTACATTAATAAAGATCCGTTTAGCCGTAAAAAAGTAACAAACAAACAAGCAGACACACAAACAGACAGACAGACAAGGACACTTTCGAATTTATAAAACGAGTATTTGTATGGATATTTAAGTAAACTAGGCCATCTAGTAAGGCATACACATTCGAGCCTTTTAGAGTCGAGACCCGTAGGCAACAGGAGCTCACCGCGTTTTCAAAATTATTTCCGGCGTCTGGTATAAACTTTCGTTCCCTCTCAATGACAACATTATCCTTCAAGTCAGAGGTAAGGTAATAACCCAGGTACTTAAACTCTCTTACTTTCTTTAGAGGAGCTCCATATAATTTAATGGGTAGCAAATTAGATACTGGACAACTTACTCTGGCTTGAAAAATCATGCATTCACTTTTATTAACATTGTATCTTAATCCATGTTTGTCAGCGTTCCTCTCGCATATTTGTAACAGTTTACCTAGACCGCACGTGGATGTGCTCAATAGCACCATGTCGTCTGCGTAGCTAATGTTGTTGATGCAGACACCGTCAATGTGACAACCGACACGCGTGCTGCTGAGCTCACCCATGAGCGCGTCCACATACAAGTTGAAGAGCTTTGGAGATGTCAGCCCCCCTTGCTCCACACTCCAACCTGTATGCCTTCGAGTAAACGCCTGACCATCTCACCACATTGACTTGGTTTTGATACCAGAACTTAAATATGTCATTAAGTTCTGGTGGCATTTCAGTAAAAGTATCATTATATATATTTAAAAATATATAAGTATTCTATCCTGGGAGGGATCTAATCCTCAACCTACAGCTCGGAAAGCAGAGGTACAACCAACTGAGCTCATACCATCGTTCATATATAACGTAATCTTAATTAAAACAACACAATCACAATCATACCTTGGGGAATGTATTGTAGGTCTATGTAGCTATACATATTCTACCTATGTGGCAGGTAATTACAAACTATTTACGCCAAGAGTGAAAAGGACCACCGTTTCTCTCAATAAACGCTACTATTAAGATGCTAATGAACAATAAAACCCGCTGTATACTGATACCATCAGCCCGAAGCGTGCAGATTCCTCGGTATAGATAACAGTTGACTAGCTGTTGTGAATGAGTTTGATTGCATTTTGCTATCTATTTATACGGGTTGAGAAGTGTTCATTTGGATACTGTACTATTTGGACGCAACAGCAATTTGAAACGGGTTTTATTTTCGATTTTGAATTTACATTATTACAAGCTATGCTTAGTTTGGAGCTACACACAACACCATTTGTGTGCAATTGTCCAATATTTTGACAGTTTTTTCCATTTGTTCAAACTAATTAGCTATCGTGACGCTTAAATATACTATGTCCCTGTTGTTCTGATGTCAAAGAATAGAGATGGATTTAAACAATTTAAACAATTAATTAGGTAGTGTGTGTTTCTATGTTTGCTTCATACTTACATACTTATATTATACGCGATTTTTCATTTGAAAGTGCCTCTGTCTCTCTTTCTGTTTCTTTGTTACCTTTTCTCTGCTAAACCACAGAACAAATATTGATGAAATTTGGTAAAGATATAGATTGTATAGGACATAAATTATTTTTGTTTAGGTACCCGACTTGGGTATAATATTAATAATAATAGTAACTCCATTAACTCCATTTTAAAGACACAATTACATTCAAGAAATACAATCAAAGAAATTAACTCATGCCATCCCAGTGCTCATTTATTCCTTCAGTATTATAAATTGGACCTAACAGGAGATAAAAACCTGACAACCCGTAATAAATGTTACCATGACTAAACACAGAAAACACTACCCACGATCAGGTATACAGAGGCAATTTTACCAAGGTTAGAAGGAGGCAGGGGCATTGTCGACATACACAATTTACATAACCGTCAAATATCAACGCTAAGAGCTTATTTTCACGCCAAAGCTGAAACATCCATCGTTCACAAAGCAATAGTCATATTAGATAAAAAACTAACACCACTTAATTTACAAGATCAAAACAGACAGAAGAATGAAGAACAAACAGACAGACAGACGTTCATAACTGAATGGACCCGGAAATCTGTACACGGAAGACATCGCCACGACAGCATGTCATGCCATGTCAGCAGGAACAACAGTAACAACATCAAATCAAAACACGGAGTTGCACTTGGCTTAGGACCGTGTTTCTTAGTTAATTTACCGGTTCTTCCGAGCCGAGCTGATGAAAGTCAAAATCAAATAATAATAATAATACCGGACATTTCACACAGCATCATCTGGCCTCAAATCTAAGCAAAGCTTGTGTAATGGGTACCACATGACTGATATACTACTTATATACTTTTTTTGTAAATACATAGGTATTAAACATAGAAACACCCAAACAATTACAAAAAAGGTATTCTTACATTTAATGAATACTTATAAAACGGGAAATTACCAGCAAGTTAAAAGCAGTAAACTGTTGTAATGAAAACTTGCAATAAATCGCTTCATACAGTCGCACTTTCTCCTCTAATATAGATAAATACTTACTAGCAGTTACTCTTGAGTAATTTTATTACGTTTAATTACTTCATATCCTTTCTGGTGCTTATTCACGCCTTTTCCGGTCTACTACTTAGTATGTATCAGTGTCCAACACTGGTGATAGTTACAAGGCCGCTTAAAGATCTCCGGCGGCCTAACAACTTATGAAAAGGCGGGACAGCTTAACGACTTTGAAGCACGGATCAGAAGAAAATGATACAGCTGTCACCTATCCACAGACAACCTAGGTAGTCACAATTTAATCTACTATATATTATATTGTTATAAATGTGAATGTAAGTTTGTTTGTTACGCTTTCACGCGAAAACTACTTAACCGATCATCATGAAACTTTATACACATATTCTTGGAGGTATTAGAAGTAACATAGGATACTTTTTATGAAAAAAAAATTTTTTTTACGAAAGATAGTTATATGGAAAAACAAAGTTTGCAGGGTCAGCTAGTTTAATAATAAATAAGTACTGGTTTGCAATGCTAACAACACCATATAGCCCCAATTTAAGCATAGCTTGTATCATGGTGATCAGATGACTAATAGAATACTAAAATATATACTTACGATACTTTATAACACTCATTCGCAGATAAACCCCTAAGTTCATCACACAAATGTTTGTCCTAGGAGAAAATCGAACCCCCAACCTACAGCGCAAAAGGCAGAGCTTCTACCAACTGAGCTAACAGGCCAGTCAAGGCGAAGGTGGTTTACTTTGTTGATCTGTCAAGAGCCCTAGTAGTATAGTGGTTGTATATAATAGTTTCTGCCTAAAGTCGTATGTTTGAGCCCGTTAGTTTATTCAATACATTCAAAACAAGGATCTCTTTGAAACGTCTTACATACTAGGTGAGTTTAGGTGCCAATTCCCTCTAACCCAAGCCCGAGAAGAATCGGCAAGAAACTTGTCCTGGTCCTAGCGCTTTTTTGCATGATCCATCTTATCTACTTTAACTACGAAAAACGAATACAAGAGAATTTATACATTTCAAATGTAAGCACTTGTGAAAGTTAAAATGCATTCTTTTGCGTCTGAGCAAGAGTTGTTATTTATTTAAAAATTTTCGCAATGTAAAAAGTTTGTATTTATTTCATAAAGTAGTGGTTTTCAAGTGTGTTTCCGGTGGAGTTTCCTTTCACGATGATCTCTTTGACATAAGCATTGTTTGTTGCAGCGATACTTCAGCGTGCGACATACAAGGTCGGCCTCCTGACGATCCAGGGGGCCTCCACCTGCCTCTACCTCTGCATGGATGCTTGCGGGTTCCAATACGCACATGTGAGTACTCGTCTATCCATCATTTACATAACTGTAATAACAATAATAATAATAATATAATTCTTTGACATCTCCTCAGTGAGGTTTTGTTTTTATTCACGAATGAGAGATTGATTATCTACCAGCTTCTAATACACTGGCACTGGTGTGATCCGGTATACTTTACTGTAATCCGTTCCTCTCTCCGCATTTAGCCTTTTAAGCGCTGATACGGAGTGATAATCTATTATGGAGTTCCATCACTAGAGTTGTCCATTCTTACAAACTTGACAGTAGCTGACAATAACTTCATAAATCAAATTTTCGTGGATAAGGAAGAGGTTACAAATAACGCTGGAGACGAGGTTCTTGTCTTGTTCTTTTTGGACTTGATTTAGTAAAATAAATAATGTCGGGACATTTCACACAGCATCATCTGGCCCCAAAGTAAAGCGAGCTTGTGTTATGGGTACCACATACATCCGCAAATATATGCGTCTCAGCCGAGCCCACTGCCACAAAGGTCGTAAGGACTTGGTTTAGTACGAATCCTCACCTAAGCTAACCTAGCATGTAAAACGATTCAAAGTGCTTCTGAAGTGATAATATTGAAAAAAATACTTATAAATGATTGTTTATATGTATAATATGAATAACAAAAAAACTATCTAAGTAGTATATCAGTCATGTGGGACCCATAACACAAGCTCTGCTTACTATGGGGCCAGATGATGCTCTGTGAAATGTCCGGCAATATTTATTTATTGGCCTTTATTGGACCTTTTTTTATTGGTTAAGTTTATACTTCCTATTGTGTCACTGTTTATTTCAAACCTTTCTTATTTCTTTTCTTTGGTGCAACATTAAATATACCTGAGACTCCTTGGTTTCTACTTCATTAAGTATAAATTCTGTATATGAACACTTGCCCCTTGAGTGGCGAGCCTAAATTTAGACTTTTAAATACAATTCCCGCGCTAGAACTTTCGGGCCAGTTGCGAGTCAACGAAGTTTTCACTACCGGGTAAATTGTACCAGTACCGAGTCAACGGGTTAATACCGCATCGTTTGATACCGCTTTCGGGAAGCCAATCATAATATCCAGTTAGATATTGATGGAGTTATAAACAATCTGCTTAATACCTGTCATCAGCATCACAGCGGGGATAGAAGCAATCGGTGCGCTTCCTAACCACGTGGCGTTAAGTAGTTCACGGTTTAAATAGGTTGGAATAATAGGAAGCTGTAACAAGGCATTGAGCAATTTTCGATTGATTTGTACTTACTTAAGTGAGTCTTTATTATATAAATACTAGCTGACCCGGCCACGCGTTGCTGTAGCTCAGTAGTTCTAATATGTTGAACCAATATACGCTAACCTCTAATATTATCAGTGTTTCTCTACTATATTATGCATGTATTATACATATAAACCTTCCTCTTCAATCACTCTATTTATTTAAAAAAACCGTATCAAAATCCGTTGGGTAGTTTTGAATATAAATAGAGTGAAGATAAATAGATTTTTTTAAAGATAGAGTGATTCAAGATGAAGGTTTATATGTATAATACATTCATAATATAGTAGAGAAACACTGATAATTTTTGATGTTTCTAATGTGATGTCGTAAATAAAGACATATGTAGTATATTTAGTATCAGCATTGCACCCGTGCGAAGCCGGGGCGGGTCGCTAGTACTTTATAACACCCCGACAGTACAAACATCTATGTTTATGACATAAATGTTTGTCTTGGGTGGAATCGACCCCACAACCTACAGCGCAGAAGGAGTTACTGCCAACTGAGTTGTGAAGCCTTTTGTTATCAAATACCTACACATTAAAATGATTCGTATTCTAGTATTCTAATCCTGTGTAACTACTATAAATAAAGTTAGCAATAGATTTTAACATCCACATAACCGATCAATACCATCCATACCTTGTCAGTCTACCACCCTTACGAAGCGCTTTACTTCCACATTTATAATGCGTACAGCCAAGGATTGAAATGTTTTTCCGTCGTCTGTCTTTCCTGAAAACATTAATCTAGGTCTCTTCAAGTCTCGAATAAATAGGTGTCTTCTAGACCTGCGTGCCTTATCGTCGGCCACATCGTCGCTTAACATCAGGCGAGATCGTGGTCAAACGTAGGTTTATCGTTGATAAAAAAAAAAACATTTTAGTGTGCTATCATTAAACAGTAAAAAAAAAACTCCACCAAAAATTCATTAGATCAAGTACCTAGCTGTGAGACTTTTACCTTGCGCGGTACCTATCGATCACTATGATCATTATGATCACAGATTAAATAACAGATCATAATCGATAGATCGATTTCTGAAGATCACTCCATAGACCTTTCATAAACATTTATAATGAACTTCACACAAAGAACTTATTTTGTTTCGAATTAGATAATGAATGACGCCTACAACTCGTATACAAACTTTATTGTAACCTACTCTTGAAATTGTACACCTCTATTTTTAGCTCTATAGAGTTTAAAATACTGTGAACTTATGAGTCTGGTGCTTATGTGTGGTCGTTTTTTGTATATCGATACTAAGGGCTATTGTTAATTGAAATGTTTGACGTGTGATCTATTTGAAATTTGGTTGTGGGTGGTACTGCTAGATCTACACGCAATTCTTTGGTGGTATTACGGTTAAGTATGTTGGTAACTGCCTAGTGTAGATGTGCATTTATATTATGATAGGTATCGTACACGATTTTGCTATGAATTGCACAATCCACATAGAGCTTGAATTACCGGTAAAATGTTGGAATCGTTACCACTGTCAAGCTAAGGTACCGTTATTATGGTTTACCGTTAATTAAATGATGTGTTACCGGTTAACCTAAGTAGTGCTACCTATAGATTTGCCGGTACCTTTATTACCGGTATGAGGCTCTTTCTTCGATTCGATACGAAGCGTCAGCCACTCTTACCGAACCGTTCACGAGGCGCGTCACAACATGTTATTCTGCATTTCTCAAATATTTTTTAGCTAAAGAATTAATAAAAAAATATAAGTAAGTACTTACGTCGCCGTCTCTTTACCTACTTAGCTGCGAATCAAAATAAACATTAATTAAATAATAATTTCATAAAAATGTACAAGCCACGTGACAACGTAGCTCTGTGCCAAGCACAAGTGCCAAGAAAAGTGCAGCCTTTTGTTGGAAGCTTTGTATCGTTCTTTTTTTACCGGTACCGGTAGCGGTATGTTTTTAGCTAGGTATGTTAATTTACTACCTACTACCAGTTAACAAATAACGCCATTTTATAGTTACATTAACAAGGTAAGTATCGATAATTCTTACTACCGGTAAGTGGGTATCTAAATGACTTCTAAATGACCGGTACTTTTAATCGGAATTGTTATAGGTAGCAAGTCCACTCTCAAAAGACTTTGGGCAGCTGTAATAGGCTAGTCTAGTTGATGTAGGTGATTTAATATATTATATCCTATTTTGCCAGCAAACTTATACAAGTACCAGCAACCCACACGGCTTCACACGGGTGTTGTAATTTACATAGATACCAAATACAAAATGTAGGTAGCTATGTTTCTCAAGACGGCCAAAAGAAATCAATATGACGTCTAAAATGGCTCAAACACGCCAATTAGATAAATTTAATCTTTTCTCATTATTATATTAATTTAAAATAATAGAATATATGATTAGCCAAAAAACTAAACGCATCGTGCATAACAAACGTGGATATTTTTAACACGACGACGAAAAACTCAGTGCCCCATGCATGCCCCACATTTTAAATTTATGCCTCAAAAACGTTTACATTGCTGCAACCCCGTGTCGATAGGGTTGTAGTCTGATGATGTACGAGCAATAAGAATGTTTATTTTAATTGTTAAAGCCGGTAAAATAACTTTAAAGCATGATGTCATGTTCCTGACACCTTCAAAACATGTGCATGGACTCCTATCAATAACATTTGAATAGCTGCGTAAAACGTTGTGCTGATACAACAAACAAAAAAATATGTTCCTAGGGTCAATATAATTAATCCCTACTAATATAATAAATGCGAAAGTAACTCTGTCTGTCTGTTTGTTACGATTTCACGCCTCAACCGCAGTACCGATTTTGATCTATTTTGGTATAGAGAAATAGATGGGACCTAGGAGAAGGACATAGGCTACTTTTTATGTAGGTACCACGCGCGCGAAGCCGCGGACAGCAGCTAGTATAATATAATTTTATTCTTCTTCTTATAATTTTTAACCAGTGTGGTGAAAAGATTAAAGTGCGCCTCAATGGCTCCTTTTATGCACTTAGCCGTCTTTGAACATTTTATGTTCTACCTCATGTCAGTTTCCTCTCGGTAAACGAGTTTGCGGTGCAGTAGCAGTGCAGACTTCATAGGTGCAGTAGCCGTGCAGTCCTCGCAAAAAGTAGTTAGCACAGCGTGACTTTTGGGCAAAGATTTATGAATTGCTTGCATCGTATTTGTATCTACTTATAGAACTTTATTGCGTGATACTTACTTATATCCTTAAAATTGTACTTTCTTCAGATTCCTATAATTTTATCTGTCTTTAGGACAATTTTGCTAAAATCAAGTTGTTTGTTTGTAAAATATCGTTGTCGATCGCCTTTTGTCTATTCTAAACATCATCGCGAAATGTTAGAATGCGGCCGTCTAGAATGTTCTTGGATTCCTCGTACAAATCATATTCAAAATAATACACTTATAATTAATTTGTCTACACTTGTGTTAAGTCACTATTTATTGATTAAAATTTCACTAAGATAGATAGACTAAGTCAAGTCAAGTCAAAAGATACTTTATTCAATACAATCACTTTGAAACGTCTTACATACTAGGTGAATTTAGGTGCCAATTCATCCTTACCCAAGCCCGAGAAGAACTGGCAAGAAACTCGTCCTGGTCCTAGCGCTTTTTTGCATGATCCATCTTATAACTACCTTAACTACGAAAAACGAATACAAGAGAGTTTATACATTTCAAGTGTGTCGATTAACTGGGCAGAGCTACATGAGGACATGCATTCTTATCTATATCTATACTAATAGTATAAAGAGGAAAGGTTTGATTGTTTGTTTGTTTGTATTGAATAGGCTCCGAAACTACTGGACCGATTAAAAAAAATATTTTACCGTTGGAAAGCAACACAATACCCGGGTGACAAGCTACTTTGTATCCCGGGAAAATAGGTTTGTCCCGGGAAAAATCTTTAACGCAGGCAAAGCTGCGCGCGGACAGCTAGTCAATAATATAGTCATTAATATTAATATACGCTTTCTTCAGAAGACTTCAGAAGAAACAAATTCATTTAGGAGAGATATGTTGTTACAAGACTTCAAGAAATGTTTGACATTTCTTGAAGTCTTGTAGAATAACAAATTGTACCTATTGTTGACAGTTATTATGCGACATCTAGATCAAGTTATGAGTCTCAAATTTTCAAAATGAATCCCACTTGGTCTTCTTCTTTTTGCTTATGGCATGTGACATAATCATACCAATTTTGCCAGTGTCAGGTGTTTTGTTTATTTATAGTCAGTTTATTTGTTAGTCTTAGACGATGGTCAATTGGCAATTCTAGACGTCACGCGGAATGGCCGTTTAGAATTTAGAGTCGTTCAAATCACATTGCACCACACTACACATTTAATTCAATTGTCCGTCCTGTAGTCACAATTTATTCATTAAAATTCCACTAAGATTACTGAATAAAACATGCAATAAAACAATAAAACGAGTAAAAAATATTAAATTAGCAGAGCTATGTTACTTCATGAAATGACAAACGAAGAATCTCGAATCCCACTTGTAAAAACAATAACAAATGATGCGACATATTAGGACATAAATGTCAGTAGCTGCCGGCGCGCGATGATAACATCTGACATCTCTGTGTCGCAAAATGTATCATTTGTCATCGACGGACGAATGTTCATTTACACCCTTCTTCGTTGGAATAGCTTGTATAACCAATATGTATATTTCAATAAAGAAAGGAATCTTAAATAACCTCTTACTCACACAAAACCAGGCCAGATGCACTTCGTAATTTAGGTACAAGTACAGTCACGGAATGAAAATGTTCGTCGCCTTAAAGTCGGTTTTCGCTTGCACTAGTAGTGCAAGAAGCAATTATGCTTAAATTTTGGTGACAAGATAAATTGTCAAAGAACATAGATCTGAATTTGAACTTTGTTACGAACAGGTAAATATTATTTTCTCTAACTCGGTCTCGGTAACAATGTTCCAAAGGTTAATATGTGCACGCGATACGTTAAACGAATCAATTTGAAAATTGACGAACCTTTTCATTCCGTGACTGTATATCGGTGGGCCCATCTTGGTGGGTAAATTCGTAGAGAAGTGCCGTGCTAGACGAGATAGAGTATCGTGTACGATAGAAAGAGAGAGTGCCTCCCTTGTAGGTATTGAAGCGCTTGTGCTTGTGTAGTCGCTTGTTATATAAATGTTTTCGTGGAGGCCGCTTTCTGTACTTTTTTTAATAACTATTCTGTGACATTACTTACTATTCGTTTCTTTATTAAAACAGCTTATATTTTGACAGTTGACTGAGATGCACATTAAATGATCAAATATCTTTATCTAATCATGATTATACATCAATCTACTGTTTCGTAAAGCAGGAAAGAAGCCTTTACAGCGTACTTTAATCCATTCACCACCCTGGTTCACCATAACCAGTGACATCATTAGAAGAAGAAAGTATTAGGACTTGGTCTTAAATAGATTGAATTGAAATGCTACTTTAAATACTAACTCAAACTCTAAAAGGCGTATATTACAAAAAAATCGTAAGTATTCATTCATTTTGAAAAACACGGGTTTTTACGTATTATTTTATGCATTCATCATCATCACTCACGGCCTGTCTTTATCCACTGCTGAGTATAGACCTCCTTTAGTACGAGCCATTCCTTCTGGTCTTATGCCTGCCTCATCCAGGTTCGGCCCGCGATATTTGCGATATCGTCTGCCCATGAACCGGGTTAGAACCGGGTGTAGAAACGTTGGCCGTCCAGGACGACCAACGTTTCTACACCCGGTTCTTGGACGCTATTCAGTTAGAGCTTTACTCTATCTGTCGTCAACCTGCTTAGCCAGGGGGCGTATTCTTGAAATCGATAAGCGATACCTAAATCATCGGCTTAATAATCGTGCAAAACCCTATTCTAAGCTACATTGTTTCAAATCCTTTTGAGGAATGGAACGACCGATATTGCTTTTGACAATCAATAAAAAAAACAATTTGACTGAAGCAGACGTATATTTTAACGATTTGGAACGACGTTTCGATTTATCGATATTAGTTAGCAGAGTAGACGCCCAGGTGTCCTCTCCAACTCTATTTTAGTTCCGTAATATTGTCTCCAACATTAACCTTTGTTCGACTTCGAATCTCGATGTTGGGAACACGGTCTATGAGCTTGATACCGACCATTATAATTACTTCATAGACAAAATTGTACCTATCTATGTGAGTAGTTTCTCGATTTATACAACACGCAATATACGTAACAATTTATTTGAGCAATTCTTTCTAAAACGACAATAACAACTCCAAGGACTCTTCAAATATCTAATGATGTTGTTTTGCGCCTGTTACTTACTCCTTGGGGGAGAGCAGGAAATATATTTGTCATAATTTGTGTCAGCGTCAATTCTTCAATTCGTTCATTTGATTGATATAGTTTTGTTATGAATCGTTTCTTGGTGAACAAATATTTATTTTTAATAATATTCAGTACACGCAAAAAATACGTCTTCATTTTCTAAAATACTTTTATGTAAATACATTATATTTGAAATTGTATTTGAAATAATCTACTTAATTTTTCTAATAAATAACTGTCCCGTTCATGACTTCGTCCGCGCGTTTTAAAAAGAAAATATACTTTTTAGAATGAAACATTTTGCTATACTTTGCCTCGCAAAGTCTTGCATGCGCAAACAATTGTGTCAAATATACACAATTGTTTACGCATAAACAATTGTGTAAACAACAAACAACAACAATTGCTCAAATGTCATAAGTCATACATAACCTAACAAACCGAACATCGTCAATGGTTGTATCAAACTGAACTCACCACATTAAATCTTATTTTTTTTTATTTTGTAAATTTTGGACGTGATAACGATAAACCGAACGTGATAAATCGATGAACGCCGGCTGCAAGTACTAAAAATTGTCACGTTCCGCCGGAGTTGAGCGTGCAAGCGAGAGCACGGAACAAGCGATAGAGGGGCACGATTGGCCTAAGCGTTCGGCTTGTGACGTATCTTAATAGGTTAAAAGAATTCAATTTTTATCAATGTTTTCTTATGACGTTATCACGTTAAATTATCGTCCGTAAACAGACTTTACAGACAACCATTTTTTTATAGTTATTCTGCTATAGCTATAACAAATCAAAATTTATGAAAATTTGTCTAGTCGATCTTGAGTTCTAAATGGTGTAACTACTTTGTTTTATATATATATATATATATATATAAATATATACTAGATGCACCGATGAACTACGTACTACCTAAAATTAATTTGATTGTAAACTAACTCAGTACAAAAGCTAGAAAACATAATTAATTTAGAAGTGCTTTCTTACTTCATGAAATAAGACACAAAGAATCGAAACTTACTCGTAATGTTATTGAAAACAAAATAAATTGAAAAGTGGAACGCGTTTTGAAAATAGAACAACACTGGCGCTAATCTTGGCGACAATGCACTTCACATTCTACCAATTTAACTTGATCCTTCACTACTAACAAGTGTTTAACCAAAAAGGATCCTTTTGGTCTGGTCACTAAAACCAATGTAAGCAGAGCTGTGAAATAGATGAAATGTCAAATTAGTAGGTGTCAAACCGAAAACGCCTAGTTCGAATAGTGTGGGGGTGATCCTATTAGGGAGGAGACAATCGGACGATAAGAGCGAGTGACACCATTAATCAGAAGTCGATTCATTACATAGCGGGCGAGCAACACAATTTGTCATACGATGTGTGGTCGGAGATACGGACTTTTTAAGCCAAGCTTGATGTTTTTATCCTGTATTCCTTTTAGAAGCGAAATAGAGTAATCTTCTTCTATGGGCATGAAAGTCCTTTGATTTATTACAGAGACTTACTATTATATATTATCTTCTATACCTATAAAAGAGCTTAACATGACTGACTGATTCATCATCGCCGAGCCGAAACCGCTGAAGCTAGAAAGCTGAAATTTGGTAGGTTGCTTCCTTTTACAGCAAACCCACCCACTAAGGCGGGTTTTTTTTGAAATTCAACCCCTAAGAGGGTGAAAAGGGGTGAAAACCTTTGTTTGAAACTTGTTAACACGTGGTGCGATTTGCTTGAAACTTGATATGAATAAATAAAGTGCAAAATAAATGGACACGTGTTTCAGGATTTTTCAAAATAACTCGTACAAAGGAGTAAAATGGGGTGTGAATATTTGTATGGAAACTTTTTAATGGGTGTGATTGGTTTGAAACTTATCATTAAAATTTGGCAAGGAGATAAATTGCATACTGGGGAAGGATTTAAGCTACAATTTTTCTCAAAAAATATGCGTACGTCGCGAGCAACAGCTAGTGTATTATATATCTTGTGTAAGTTCCATAAATGACTAACAGATGGCAGAGTAAGTTAACTTCAACTTATGCTATCTAGGTTGGGTAAGCGTATATCGTTTCAATATTAGAATTTCTGAGCTACAGCAACGCGTGGCGCCGGATCTTTTAGTAATATATACATATTGTGTATATCCAATATAATAAAACGCGAGGACGAAGTCGCTAACGAGTCAGTTAGTACCTATTCAATAAGAACATGCCAAAAATTACCGTATTGGTAGGTTGGTACAGTAGTAGTATCACAGAACCCATAATATTTTGTGTTACCGAGTTTTATACCCACATATTGTTAACATTCCGTAGGTTTTTTATTTCATAAATATTCACTTTGTGGAAAGAGGTGTCTCAACGAGTCTCTAAAAAGTTTTATTACCTATACTATGTTTAATATGAACTTTTTAGTAAGTGACCTTATTGGTAGGTTTGTACCAAAGAACAGATCATATTTTGTGTTCTGTAGGTACACTGGGCTAGGTAGGACAGATAATTCAGCTTCCAATCAGCAGTAGGTATTGAAGAAACTCATCAAGTTATACAGCAACTTATTATTTATTATAACAACTTATATTGGAACGAAGTTCCTTATCGCACGGTACGGACTAGGCAGATGGGGCTAGACTGGGCTAGACGAAAAAGTGTAAGATTTTTCCATCACGACCGTTCTTTAGTGTAGATAAACCAATTATTACTACGATTGTATGTACAGATGGAGAATGTACTGATGAAATTTATAATGAATTAGATGAATTGAATGGTGTACAATAAAATGTTTATTTTCACAAGTCGAAAATATATTAATTACGAAATTTCCTACCATTCCTTCAATTCATTAGTTATTTCTGAGTTTCATTTAATTGCTCGCAGATACTAGTAGTTCATTAATTTGTACTTATTTGAGCCGAATTTGAATTTGAATAGCTGGGACACTCAAACTTTTTTTTAAAGAAACATTAAAGAGTCTTCATAAAGGTTATAATGGGAATCACATGAGGCATCTTAGGTACCTACTGATTATAGTGAAAGTATAAAATGAGGACACCTTACAAACAGTTACTTTGGAATCAGCATACCAAATCATAATACAAAGTTTAATCAAAACTTCATCAAAATATGTCCAGTACCGTTGGTACCGTTTTGCAATTCCACAAGAGATATCACCATAACCGCGGGCGTGTGAATGAACATTTGAAATGGACATTGAATACTTGGACGAAGCTAGTGTCTTACATAACTGGCCAATTAGCTTTCATAACATAATAATTTTGATAGATATTTTGAATGATTATTACTATGAGCTTAATGACAAGCTTTAAGTTTCAGTAAAATAGTATTTTACAAATTATATTTATATACCTATACAAACAAACCAGCTGTCCCGTTCGCGAGTTCGTCCACTCGTTTTTAAAAGAAAAGTATATATATTTTTTATCTAATTGTAAATCTAAACCATTCTCGAATCCACTTGAACACACCCAAAAAATTTCATCAAAATCTGTCCAGCCGTTTAGGAGGAGTTAAATTATAAACACATGCACAGAAGATTTATATATATATATATACTTAGCTGTCCCGTTCGCGACTTCGTTCACGCGTTTTAAAAAAAATATCTAATTGTAAATCTAAACCATTCTCGAATACACTTGAACACACAAAAAGTTTCATTAAAATCGGTCCAGCCTTTTAGGAGAAGTTCAGTGACATACACACGTACAGTAGAATTATATATAAAAAGATAAAGACTAGCTGTTGCTCGCGACTTCGTCCGATTTTTTTTAACGGAATTGTAAGCTACAATTCCGTTAAAAAAAATCCTTCCCCGGGATGCAATTTATCTCCTTGCCAAATTTGATTGCTATTAAAAAGATTCCATACAAACATTCACACCTTATTTTACTCCTTTATGAGGGTTATTTTGATCCTGACACGCGTTTCCATTTATTTTACATTTTAAGTATCCAAACCAAGTGTCAAAGAAATCACACCACCAATTAAAAAGTTCCCCTACAAACTTTGACACCCCATTTTACCCCTTGGTTAGGGTTATTTTGGAAAATCCTTATACACTTGTCCATTTATTTTGCATTTAATTAAAACATCAAGTGTTAAGCAAATCGCATCATGCGTTACAAAGTTTCATACATTCGTTTCCACCCTTTATCACCCTCTTAGGGGTCGAATTTCAAAAAATCCCGCCATAGAGGGTGGTTTTGCTGTACCTAAAAGGAAGCTACCTTCCAAATATCAGCTTTCTAGCTTCAGCGGCTCGGCGATGGTGAATCAGTGATCATGGTACGCTTTTATAATGAACTTCCTGAAAATGCAACTAAACTACCTATTAAGAAATTTAAAGCTTACATAAAGGGTAGTTCTTCTCAGACTTGGGTTCGGAGGAATCGGCACCTAAATTCACCTAATGCAAGACGTTTCATAGTGATCCTTGTAATTATAATGTTTTTGACTATGATATTGAATAAGTAGGTACCTACTTAAGACATCGGCAAAAAACCTTAATATTCTCATGTTTAGTAATGCGTAAAATATTCGTTTATAAATTTTATATTTTTTTTAAACCTTGATTTGAGACCAATATCTTTAAAGCCATAACTTTCTACAACATAAAAGCAGTACTTACCTACTAATTATAAACAAAGGAAACCGATATGGAGTCAAAGTCCTCACCAGATATCCTTAACTTTAAGAAGAATGAGACTATCCACATTCACTAAATCCGTTGAAAGCGACCCCGTTCAAAAGCACTTACCATGTTTGAATACCCAGCGTTCTTGAAATACCTAAAAGGGATAGCATAAGGGATCAAAGGGAGGTCAATGGATATCTCACATCGTAGGTATAAACTATTCAAATACCAACGTATTAGAAACAATGAGATGGACTATTATTGAATTTCTTCGGAAAACTGGAATAGATATCAAACTGAATTGATTCGAATGATTCTTAAAAATTCTTCGTAGTTAATAATGTAACTTATTTGGCCCTGCCAATGAGTCTATAATCACAATTAGCTCAATTTGTTTAAATCTGTTGCCATCTCTATTTATTGACATTAGAATAATAAGAATAAACAATATTTTTATCGCCACGCTATTTAATTGTATGAATTAAGGTTATTAACTAATGTCAATAAATAAAGATGGTAAGAGATACCTAGACGCTTTTGTTGGAGGGTTTTAAAGGTTTATGCAACACAATTTAATTTGGTTAATTTACAGCAAATGCCAGTTTTATAATTAACCCCTAATAATCATTTTGGAAGAACTGATGTTATTTAACAAAGCAAATTGCGCATTACGAGACGGGAAGCTCACAATTTATTGCTCCATTAGACGACACAAACCTATTCCTCCTAAAAGTGGACAATAGACGATACATTCGATATAAAGCGGCTTTGATAATAACTAGAAGAGGATTAATAACGCTGACCACGAAGACACCAGCCTTAATAGGCTTAGAAAAGAAAAAACCTAACATTCGAATTTTAAATTCGGACTAAAGGGTTTTGCCGCGCCACAGGCGCCGCTCTTATTGCCATCACAAAAAACTCAACGAATAGGGGAAAAAAGTGTAAAGTCCCCACAACACAAACATTTATTTTATATTATTTGAATTAACGATACCATTGTGTGTTTTTGATGTAATTTTTATTTACGGTTGTTCACCCTATTTTATGTTTTAATAAGACGTAATATTTATGGCTTTGATTTTGTGCCTCGGAATCTCTACATAGTTTTTAGGGTTGTTTTAATTTATTGGACAGTTTTATCGACATTTTGATGAGTGGATGGAAAATTACATTTATATAAAAGAGTAAAGGTATTTCGTTTACCTAGATAGGTAGTTCAAAGCAGCTAATCCTTATTAGAAACATTATGACGACCTCTGTGGCGCAGTGGGATAATGCCTGCCTGAGACGCAGTAGGTTGGAGGTCGATTCCCACTGCAGGATTTTTTTTGTATGATCTACAAATATGTACATGGGCCTGGGTGTTTTTTTATGTACAATATGTACAAGCTCTGCTTACTTTGGGGCTAGATGATGCTGTGTAAAAGTGTGAAATGTCCGGCATTATTTATTTATTTATATATATTTTTAACAATGCTTAAAACTACATTTTTAACACATTTAATTAGGTTTTATCTTTGATCTAATAATAACCTTGGGTAATATCGGGTAACATACAAATGGGTACACACAACCTTACATCGACTTCATTGTAGGCATAGAAGGATAACTTTCGATAATTCCTCTATGTTTTTTAAGTCAACGCTCCGACTTTGACTATCATATCCCGTATGATAAGTTACGATTTTATTAACTTGGGAATTCTTGAGGATTCGGGTTAGACTAGATGAGGAGATTATGAAATGAAATAAATTTAATGATGATTAACAATCGCCGGCTTTTTCGAAGCGGTTTCATCTGCGTCTGATTCGTATCATAATACGTAGAGAGGCTACTGTAAAAAAAGGTAGGTTAAAAAAAATACGGCGTATCGTACGTAGATAATAAATAAAAATAATTACCTGAATAGATTTGTACGGTATATATTTTTTTATTATATCCTAATGAGTTGCCTACTAAAAAAAATATAATTATACCTCTTTTTGTGTCTTATAAAATAGGCAAAAATATTTTTTTAAACTAGATAGATATTTGTTAAATCTCTAAAAATAACTGTCTCTACTCCTGCCATCTCAGTGTTCTAATCAAGTAACAGCAACCTAATACTCACTCGTTATATTCACATAAAGCGTGAACTGGCGACACCATATCGGATCGTAAAACTTTTATCACTCTATTCTCCTTTTACTATCCCTTTTGTTTAAATAAAAAAAAATCTAGCAGATACCACAATAATCAAAGAAAAAAATGCTTTTTAAGAACAGGGGAATGCTTTTTATTTGTTTTACGACTTTTAAAGTGATATTAAAATGGCCCACCATTAAATGAACGATAAAACAAATTACATAAGTATCTAATGGAAACTAATATAGAACAAAAATAAATAGGTACCTAGGTACCTACGATTTAAGACTACCTACTTGAGATCCGAGGAGATGCTTAAGGAATATATCTACATAGCTAGGTATATAAGTATTTTATCAGTCATCTGTAGGGCGATTATGGAACTCAAATTACAATCTATGTCTATCAGTTTCCGGCGTAATTTCAATCATTCGTTTGACGAATGACATCTGACGAATAGACATTAATTGTAATTAGAGTTCCATAATCGCCCTACAGGTCACCATAATGCTTAGTTTATGGTTTTGTAAGCACTGTCTACCAATATTTAATATTCTTCTTCCTTGTTAATGGCCTGTGACTTACTAATGTCAATTCTGCCAATGTCAAGTGTTTATAGTTTATTATTGTTTGTTATTAGTCTTAGTCGATGGTCAATTGTCAATTCTAGATGCAACGCGGAATGGCGAAAGAATTTTCTTGGGATTCCTCATCGTTCAGATCACATTGCACCAAAAAACACATATAATTCAATTATCCATACCCGTCCTGTAGTCACAATTTATTCATTAAAATTCCGCCAGATTACCGAATAAAATATGCAATAGAAAAATATTAAATTACTAGAGCTATGTTACTCCATGAAATGACAGACGAAGAATCCCAATATTTAGTATTTATAATTATTAGTTTACTTTTCATAGTGCACGCCCACAAACTATAGGATGCTAACGCGTTGCACGCCATATCACTCAATGTCAGTGATCCTTTTCATTCACTTCACTTCTTTCTTTCAACAGTCATAGAAACGCACAGACACTTTATGCGAGTCATTAGCTTTAAAATATGATTGTAAAATATGAGCCTAGATCAAGTTCTTTTGGCCTATATGATATTCTTATGTTCATTCTTCAGTCATAGGCACGCACAGACACGTTATCAAAGGCATTGGCTTCACGATAACATTTTTTAAAGCCTAGATTTCGTTTTTTGGCCTATATAATAAGTTAAATTTTTAAGACCTCATTAATAAGTAGTTGGCAGTAAGTTATATTTGCAACAAAATCAAACGGTAGTTACTAATAATTCATATTATTGCTTACCTACTTACCTATCTGTGCAACATAATATTTGCAACAGATAACATTTAAATAAATGCCAGTTTATTTAGGTACATTGTTTTAGAGACCGAAAATAAGTAAGTAGGTATTTATTGGCCCATTAAGATAAAATCTTAATAAACTTAAAAGTTCTAGACATGACCAAATTTTAATAACTTCCCTAACCTTTTCTGATACGGATCTTGAAAAATAATGATTACCGTGAGAATGCCACATATAGGTTGGTACCTAACTTACCAAGGTAAAAGGTAGTTAGGTCAAGGGTTAAGGTTACTTTACGTAATATACCTACCCTAGGTACGTAACCTCTAAATAACTATGAAACTAATACAGAATAAAAAGTCGAAATGAAGCTGTCAAGGTAATTACTCTGCTAACTACGGGAAAATAAAACATTAAATAGATGGACAAATAAGTATTTAGTACTATTCCGCCAATCTATTCCCAAAGAGTTAGACACGATGCAGACGCGTGCACCTCCCTCCCGCCCGCAATTGAAAAGCCATGCAAAGCGTTAGTAAAAGGCAAGCACACAAAATCCACACATGTGACCTCCAAAAGAAATTCTTTTGGGAATAGATTGGCGGAATACCTAGTACTAAATATGTGTCCATCTATTAAATGTTTTGTAATGGATTTCCGCAAAGTCACGCCTGAATCAATTTTCTATACGGGAAAATATATATAATGTAAGATTTTTCATTACAGGAAAAATCATACACACGAGAAATGTAGACATATAAGTACACAAAAAAATGTATCCCACCAAATAATATTACCCTAAAACTATTTACAATATTAAAAAATATTAGGTATGTATCTGAAATAGTTTAACTAGACTATGAACATTCTCAAAATGCTCAGAATAAATATTTTACCACCTTATCGATTATATTAGCTAAACTAAAGATAAAATAAGAATGTTGTGAGTTACTTAATCCATATCTATACCACTTAATATTAGAAATACGAAGTGTCTCTGTCTATCTGTCTTCCTGTTTGCTCGTTTGTTTAATTTTCACGGCTAAACGGCAGAATAGATCTTGAAAATTTTGTTAAGGATAGATGAGGGACGGGCATTAGGCTACTTTTTATATAGGTACTGCACGTGCGAAGCAGTGGGCAACAGCTAGTACTTCACAAATAATATGCGTTTGAGAATAAATACTAGTAAATACTAGCCAGTCAAATACGAGTATACCTAACCAACTAGTACCTATAACGATGTAAAACCACAGAATACTTCAAGTACATTAAGTTGAATATAGTAAAGCATAAGTACGTTTGGCGCGAAATTACTTGGCATGGCCTGAACTCTCAGCAAGATAAAGATTAAAATAGTGAGGGGCAAGAAAAGCACTTAAATAATTTGATTATATGCAATCATGTTTATCAAAACGAATCGAACGAATGTCGGTTTTAGTCTAAGTCGTGTCCTCTCTCTCGTACGCGGGGAGTCTTTATAAGTACATATATAAAGTCCCCCCGCTATATGTGTCTGTCTGTCACTGCGATAAACTCAAAGACTAATGACTGATTTTCATAATTTCTCTTTTAATCACCAATTAAAATTCTAAATAAAATGTGTATAATTCATCCAGGCTAAGCCGGGTGGGTCGCTAACATTAAATAATTTCCAGGAATGACGCGGCAGTCCTAAGCGGCTTGTGTGCGGTCCTTCGGCCTATTACAAAAACATAAAAATGCAAATCAAAAGATTAGTCAGATCAGAAACACGTCGTTAGTTTTGGCGAGATAGTGCCGCGCAGGCGCATAAATTTCCTGATAGAAAATAGAATTATATAAGCCACTATCCACATCATCATCATCATCAGCCGTTTCATAGGCCACTCTCATGGAACGCCACTGAGCTCGATCTTCAGCTCTTCTCCTCCAATCCCTCCCCACTGCCTTACGAATATCATCATTATCTAACTACAGGGCGCCCTATACTACGTTTGCCGACACGAGGCCTCCACTTTCAACGTTTTTTTCAAATATAAGTTGAGTAAACATATTTAGTACCTACCTACCTGCCTATATTTAACAAAAACGGAAAAAAACTAAATAATAATTCAGCCAATGCGACAACATTCTGGCTAAATAAAATTGTAACAACGTATAAATCCTTCTCAACTAGACCTGCTGTGTAATTGACATATTTATCGCCGGGTAAATAACTTTGTACGTGCGTAAATTAGAATCCGCTGCTTTCTAAATTTACACTTAATTTAGCATTTGCTAACACTTCGCTACCTACTTAACTTTATAGCATAAAGGATGGCTGAAAAACTATTTTATTTAGCCGGTCTGATAGATCATAAGATCACCCACCCTAGAATATAATTGGGGATAAAAAGAGTCTGATTTTGTGTTTTGGCACAGACACACTAAAAAAACGTTTAAAAGTAAAGCAAACGTTTTTAGGCCTGACTTAAAGTCTCTTTAGGCTTTTCATAATCCACAGTCCAAAAAATGAGCATTTCATTCTCTTCTTTTACTCTTCTTGATATTTTAAGGCCTAGATTCAATTCTATTTGGCTCATAGGAATAGGTTAGTGTGTTATTGTGTGCCATATTTACCATAAAACTTGTGGCTTCCAATAAGAGGGTTTCGCTGTCTTTAGGTATAAAATAGCATTTACACTTCTACGAGTGGGTTGTTTAGTAATATACAGGCAACATCATCGAACGGAATCCAAAAAAAATACTATAAACGACTATTTTATTGTCATGTTTTGACTCAGCGACCAAACGTGTCAATAAAGACAGTAAAATTAAATTACATCATATTGAATCCTTACAAGACGCAACCGAAGCAGTGTGGCAGAGCCTGTAACATATTTCTTTTACTTTTTACGCCATAAAGATGCACGTGATAACCCTATGTCCTGCGTACTACCTAGTGTCGTGCAATCTATTACCGATCATCGATATCGATAAATCCACGATCCTAAGATGTTTGACCCCTGGTGGTGGGCACGATTTACCGATTAGAAAATGTATGCTAATATTTTAAGAATCAATATTTCTAAATGTTGAAGGAAATGTGGGATCACCGTGAACTTGCTAGTCTTGTTTGAAGGTGAAGCGTGCGTGTGTGTTTACATATAAAATTATAGATCAAGTATTTCCGCTTTACATAATTATGCATTTATTCATACATGAAAGGTTTCTGAATTATAAATCAATATGTGTCTGTTAAGTGCTGCTTAAGTAAAAATTTTAATGTCGTTTTGAAAAATAATCAATCGCAGTAACTGTTGGAATTTCGATCATATTTTTGAATGTCAAAATACTTACTTGCGTACGATATAGCTTAGTCTAGCTACATACCAAGTAATTCCTTAGTTATTAATACTACTTTAACAAGAGAAAAATAAAAGCAAAATAAATACTTATTACTAAGTATTTTAATTTTAATCTGTCTTATTTCCCAACAGAAGTGGCTAATTTAAAAGATAAGAAGCGTTTAGTTAATCTGGTGAGTAATGTGATGCTATTGATATTCAAATTAGTCGATAAGCTTATTATCGATAAGAAATAAACTATCAATCCCTATTACCTATTTCTCGCTAGGGTTTTCGAGTTTTTGACGAGTCCTGTTGTGGAAATCGTTTGATAAGATAAGAGAGCACCCACGTGCAAGTTAATTCATAAATCAGCTAGAAACATATTGAACCTTATTGGCAACAACATAAAGTCGACTTATAAAAGATTTTTTCTGAATAAGAATCATATCAAAGCAAACCAAAGCTTTATTTATGAAGAAATAAGGGTGAATTTCAACATCTATTGGAATTTTACATTTGTTCTAAGAGTATGAATTTTTAGAAAGCGATAACCGTTATTTACTTAAATAGGTATATCCGTCTACGTAATATTACGGTTGTAAAATTATAATAAGGACCTTCCAAAAGAGTATCTCCTAGTAGTTAGATAGGTACGTCATAGGTTAGGATTAGGATAGGACTAGTCGTATTTTTATAATGAGTTGGTTCTGGACATTTGACCAATTGAATATTCCTTTCACGCTATATTGCGGTTGCTCCTTAATTGGAAACCAGGTTTTAATGAAAAAAAAGATCTTTATTCTTTAATTGATCTATTAGAAACGGTTAATTTTATCTCCTAATTGTAGTTTCTCGGATAAGGCAACATCGAAGTAAATAATGAACTGTCGATAAAACAATTTAGATTTTGATAAGTTAGTTAAATGGTAGAGATGGAAATAAATCTTAGTTGTAAAACTCTTTTACAATAAACCAATAAAATGTATATATTTTGAAACCTACAAAACTGATACTTACCCAACACTGAAACAAAACTGACAACCCTAATTTAGGTACCAAGTACCTAAGTCTTGCTTTATTTAATTTTATAATAAAATCTACCAATAAATACTCTGACCGCGGTACGCATGCGTGCCAATTAGTCTATGTATAAGCTATAAGATGTAATCCAAGATCAATTCTTACAATCTTTTACCATATTTCATCAAGATCCGCATGGCGATTATGGAACTTTTCATACAATCAATGTCCATCAGTTTCGATTAACAATAGGCATAATTTCAATCATTAGATTAGTTTGAGTGTAACTAGAACCGGTTTTGACAAGGTGCATAAGTATTACGTTACGTACGTTCGGTTTATATCTCAGAACAAATAAATATATAGACGGAGAACAGTGAACAACCAAAGTGAAGCATAGAAGCAAGCCGTGCTTCTATGTGCAAATACACGCACCAGTGCACACTCATATGCTCAAACCATGCTTCTTGCTCTTAACATATGCATACATACTTGTCTTGTACTAATAAGTATTCTGTGGTACATGTGATTCCGTCGTCTTGTAAACATAGTACAAAAAACATTATGCTTTTCTCCGGTTTCGTGGTAATACCGTGACCAAAAATGTGACACGAAATCACTTTTCACTTGAAATAACACCTTTTTATTTATATAAATAGTTAGTTTTAAGGTTATTTTTAGACGCAACATCACCGAACGCACTTGCCCTGTTTGGGTGTTGGTATGTGTGTGTGTGTATACACAGAAGAGCACAGTTTTGAGGCTTTACTTTGGTTGAACGTGGCGCTCCGTCTCTATATTTATTTGGTCTGCAGTTTCTATTCATTACGACAGCATGTCTGACAATCAACATCAACGTTCTCAATAACTAGATGAAAGCTATTAGTATCAATGTTTTGATAGTATCAGAATTCCATAATCGCCCGGCTGTTCAGCCGTTTAGCCGTAAAAAGGTACCTAATAAACAAACACAGGCACAGACACGCTTTCGAATTTATATTATTAGTTCCTAAGGAAGTATCTATCGATAATATGGTACCTATCTACTACCTATTATTACTTACAATATGCCCGTATCATTATAAATAATATTAGAAACAATTAAATACGCCTGTAACAGCTTTATCCCGTTACATATAATTACAGTGTGTCCGGTTTGCAGGAATGGCCATACAATATACCACCGGTCGTCGCGTCGGCATTACAAAATTAATTTCAAAACTAAAACCCCCGAGGGTTAGTAACGACCTCTCTTGGCGACAGTGCGAAACTGTTACAATCATTATTTCGCGCCACCCAGGAGAAGTGGTGCCAACTGGTAAATAACACAATAGAAAGATATTTTAGCATTTTATTTTATGATTGAATTGAATGAACTAACTAGCAGAGTTTTTGAATTTTTTGGCGGTTGGCGTACTTACAATATTGGCATTTACAAAAATATTGTTTGTACAGTCAGCGTGAGATACAACAGAGCGCTCAAGGAATTTATCACTTAAATTTCCAGAAATCGGTTATGACTGCTTTATTATTATCACTGAATATATCAGAATCCACCGACAATCGAACTAAACGAAAAGGGGGGTTTCGATAAAGCTCGAACATTATTTACACCAGTTACCAGGTAACTAATCATTATTTACACCAGTTTTTCTAACATTATGTTGTACTTTATTGAAATTTCCACCAGTCGAGTTCTGCTCAACACAGCAACATCAGACCCCGCGGCGTTTCCGCCATGGGTGGCAATAATACTTACTACCGTTGATTACTAAATCTACGATCTTTTATACATGTTATTATAGCACGATGAGAGCCCTAAGTTGTAAAATGGTCTGTGTGTGATTAATCAGAGGCATAACAAGCAAACTACTAAGGGTAGGTATACTCTACTTAATACTAATATGAGAAAACAAAAAGTTTAACAATCATTTGCAACTATTTTGAAGCATAGTAATTAAGATGTCACTGGGCACTATGTCGTTTTTTGGTCACTATGCTCTAAGCAAGTTATTTAGGAATACCTGGTAGCTGTATTAAATAGTGGCCCTAAATTAATAATATCCTGGCAGGCCTGCCAGCTCAATTGTTAGTAGCTCTGCCTTCTGCGCTGTTGGTTGAGGGTTCGATTCCCTCCCAGAACAAACATTTGTGTGATGACCATGGTGTTTATGACCATGGTGTTTGTTCTGTGTCTGGGTGTTATAAAGTATCTTATGTATGTATTTCAAAAAATATAAGTATTATATCAGTCATTTGGGTACCCATAGTACCTACAGCTTTTACTATGCTTAGTTTGAGGCTAGATGGTGTTGTGTACATTGTCCACCAATATTTAATTATTATTTATACTTAATTGTTAGGTCTTCGGCGGCTTCTGGCCACTGCCTCTTAAGAAAGTAGTACTAGTTTTAAAACTAATGATAAAACATGACGGTGAAAGAAGATAAGTACCTACAGTACCCTCGCGCGACCGTTGTAGTTCATTTAGAGCTCGATGAATCGTTTCCACTTTCCATAAAATAATCATCATTCCACAGGCCAACGAAAGCAGTTCATCTGTGTTCATACCTTGTACGTTGTTGATGCGTTGTAATGCATACAGATTGTTTTTTACTACTTAGAGATTTTAAGTTAATCTGTTCCATAATGCTTCCGACATCTAAGAAGAGACAAAGTATTGTTTCTGAGTTATAAGCCGTTTAGTTTTAATGTGGACTATTAAACTTATGTTCACGGTTATTAAGTAGCTATTTTGTAGTGAGGATTGATATATTCATATCCTTAGGGGGTTATCTATGTTACTTGTGAAATATCTGAATTGAAATTCGATAGCGTAAAGTTAAAAGCGATAATTACGGATTTTATCGGAACGGTCCTTAGTTTTAAGATGTGTCAATTAATTGGAGATAAATATTTAAACCAGTTACTTGAATATATAAGTTTAGTATTTATAGATTGTATTCGAACTTAAAATCTACGTTTATTGAAATATTAGTACCGATGGATGGACAATAAATCCTCCATAAGAAAATCATTAACTGATGATAGATAATGAGGTGATGAGGACTACATAATAAAGTTAGCAGACCCATATTTTTTTATCCTGCAAGATGCAACTTACTGAAATTATTGCAAGCAATCGGGGAGCGCTACCATGCAAGGCAGCGACTAAACGACTTCCGATAGGACAAATTGCCAGCATCATAAATCAAACAATAATATTCGCCCACTGCAGGTCACAAAGCATTGCAGATTGAATTTAATGCTCCAATAAGCCACGACTTGGACAATTTAACCGCCATTAGAACACCCTACAGCGATTCACTTATAAATATTTATGAATAAGCCAATTTGTACTGCCATTTTGCCAGTTTCGAGCACCTGGTTGTTAACAATAACGGCGCTCTGTCTAGGGGCAATATTGTACCCTAAAAGGGAGGTCCCAGTTTAAATATTGGCATTGTAAGGCAACTCCTTCCTTATACGATGTTTGTTTTGTAAATAATGGGAGTTTCTGAAATTATAGTACCATGTTAATAAATTATTGATGTGATAAATTCAGTTTGTACTCGGTATGGATTAACGCCTAAACAATTTTTGTACCTTAAAATTTGCGAAAGATCATGCTGCCGATACGAACTCTCTATGGATTTGCAAGGTCCCGAAAACGAAAACAACGATGATTCAAAACAAGCTTTCTTTTTGTTCCAGAAGGATCTCTCGGACGATTGCGTGTTCGAAGAACACATGGAGGAAAACAACTACAACACATACTCGCGCATACGCAACGGGAAGAAAACCTTCTTAGCGCTCGCCAATAACGGCAAAGCAAGGCGGACGCAGATCCCTACCACCAGAGAACATCTTGGGAACCTTTCAGCATATGCACTGACGCTGACGAAGCCGGTCCTATGGGGAGGG
Source organism: Lampropteryx suffumata (assembly GCA_948098915.1). Classification (NCBI taxonomy): domain Eukaryota; kingdom Metazoa; phylum Arthropoda; class Insecta; order Lepidoptera; family Geometridae; genus Lampropteryx; species Lampropteryx suffumata. Next base: position 10,017,885 of record OX402565.1, read on the forward strand.
CCGAAGCAGACTCACTGCCCGCCACGACGGCATCGCGGCAAGATGAAGCGACCACCGCCTAGACACAGAAACTGCATGCTTCGAGTACAGAAACAAAACTCGAGGCATAAAAGAAAGCACAAAAAAGCCACCGGTCCGAAAAAGAAGCGATATCCGAAATCGAGAAGAAAACACGAGAACGGAACGACGACGACGACCGAGGTGACGTGGGACGAGTCGACGATGTCAACTATGTCCACGACTACCGACACTGAGTTTTTTCGGTCGGCGACCGCGCTGGAGGCGGTCGGACGCGCGTGAGTCGGACGCTGGTAGCGGTCGGGGCAGCCGTCGCGCTTGCACACTAGCACCGTTCCACACTTACACGTGCAAGAATCTCTGTATCATTCCTATTTAGTGATGTTCTTTAGGATCTGCTCGCGAATTGTTAGTAGCATTGCTCTCTCGCGGTCACAGTCAGGTCAGAAGGCTATCAAAGTCTGTTCCGACTTGCATTTCATCTAAAAACACCAATGTCAAGGCTATACTTACAGTTAGTATAAAATCTCGAGTTACATCCTAACTTAATATAAACTAAGCAAGCAAGTCGTTTTGACCAAATTTGAATAGTGATCCGCTTTTCTTCACTCTTCCCTTGTAGTAAGTATGAAAGAAAATACTCATTCATCGAGTGTCAACGTTTGATGAAACGAATGATATTACGTCAACCAAAGCTACTGAAATTATCTATCTCAATTTTTGTATTCCTAGTTCGCTTTAACGTAGGTTTATCGGCATGATTCCAATCGTTAGTTACTGTAGACGGTATATCATAATCTAATAATTAATGTTCGAGTAAATGAAACATTTTTGATGTTTTCAAGTCGAGATTATCGTTGGGTAAGGTGGAACAGTGTTAGAAAGTGGCAATGATTCCCGTCAATTTAAATTAGGCCTAAATACTTATCGTTTCGGAATTAAGCTCTTTATAAAAGTCAGTATAATTTTTTGTAATCTACTTAATAGTAATATCCAGTTTTTATAATTTATAATAATCCAAACGTTATATAAAGTTTATATCGTAAACCTACAAATTTAATTGGTTATTCGATAATGCATACAAATCATTTACGTCTTATTATTATTATAAGACTGTCAAAAAGATTATAGATTTATCTTTTGTATAAAAAAAATTACACGAGATTAACACAATAAAAAACTGAACGCATTTACTACCTACTTACATACAAAATTATATTTCCTTGAGGACAAAATGCCGATTCCGAAACGCGTATGTACTTAGTAGGTATGCATGGAGGTGTAATTTCATAAGAAATTGACTGAAAATTGGACTGAGTAAGTTAATGTTGGTTTCGGCCTAGGCTATGATAGAGTAACGTAGTGCGGCGGACGGCTTGCTTCAATTTTATTTTAAGTCGACTAGCGCAGGCGAGCGGCCCTGTATCTAAATAATAATCTCCCATTTATTTCACAATAACAGAAAATTCGCTAAGTGCCTGCCAGCTTATTTAAACTAGAACAAACTGGATCAAATCCAAAAAGTCTGTAAAACAATTTTACGTTAAAACTTCTGCATACTCTCTTACAGGACCGCTCGCCTAAACTCGTTCAAAAAAGTAGTGATAAAATTAAATCGACGAAGTGACTATTAGTAAGTAGTTCTAAAACGTGTATCTAATTTGTAAATTTATTTATTTTCCATAGAGAAAGTCGTATTTTGTTAACGTTTTAGTTGATGTTTTTTATAATTATTTTCTCGTTCCCCTTAGTTCCAATCGAATGTAGATAAAGTAGGATTTCATACGCTTGTACTTTTAGTGAGCCAATTTATGTGTATTATATTTTTAAGTCCTTTCGGTAACAATATTGTGCTGTGTAAGAAGTGTATAGTGTGAATGATGGCATTTGCAAATATTGTGATTGAATGGATTTTTTACATTCTCTTGATGCCCCTCGCAAATATTACATTACATCACTGCGTATAGTTAGTACCGTAGCTGCTAGCGTAAAAAGATGTCAGCGACCATAACATAATCAGTGACGACTGTCCCTCCTGTATATGACAAGAAGTTCTACCTCTATGATTTATGGATTGCATTGTAAGGTTGGCAGCTCTGATCAATCTTTTAATTTTCATACGTGGTTCGCTGACCAGTGTTGCCAGATTAGGCGACTTATCGCCCTTTAGGCTATCTCGACGGGTGGCAGGGCGACCAAAAAATGCGATCGGCGACTGGTCACCGTTTAGGCTATTTAAGAAATTAAAAATTATGATATTAGGCTACATCCATAATATTTTTTTTACAATTACAATAATAAGTAGGTACAAAATGGATAAACCGGAATGTTTATTTCATTCAGTCAATGTCAGTTGATGAGAATGTCATTTATTTTTTAATAGAGTGAGAAGTGAATGAAATGGTGGTGGTAAGTTGGATGCATATTTCGCGGCAATTAATCAATCAATAAATGGAGAAATCCTTGATAATGTTATTTTGTTAGCAGTCGACGAATAACATATATTTTTTTATAATAAAAGCTTTAACCCAACATGATAGAACCATTAATGTTAATACAGTTAATAAATCTAGCCATTTTTACTATGTTGCTTTATTGTTGTTGAAGTGAAAACTTGTTTTAGCGCGGTACGCATATTTATAGATGAGGTTAAACCTCTGGACTCGCGACGCCTTTACCGAGACGCAGCCGGCTGCCGCGCTCGCCCCATTTGATTATAAACGTTAATTCACATGTTTACAGTCTACTTGTGTATGGAGGAGTTTACTGAGTTAGGTTCTTTGATATATTATCTACATTCTGAACAAAAACATAAAAGAATATTAAATGTATTTAAAGTTTCTAATAACTAATAAAAAACAATTCATAAATAAAATTCAATTTATAACCCAATAACCCTAGTATCCATCTAAAAAATGTGCAACCCGTTTTTTTTTAATTTATTACTGAGACTCTACAGGAGAAATAACATTAGATACATGCTTACAGTATTCACTTTCAATATTTTAATTATCAAGGATTAGTTATGTATGTTTTATTTCCTGTTGAGTCTAAGCAAAATATAGGTTATCATAGTATTATTACCCGTATTAGGCGTATATTACGTATCTTTGAATTAAGCAATGTAGTCTAATTTATAAAATAAACCTACATTTTGGTATCAAAAAAATTGGGCGATTTTAGGCTACTTTTTGTATTTTTTTTGGCGATTTGGACCGAGCTTCTTCTGGCAACACTGTCGCTGACTAGGTTCAAGAACCCAACTAACATTTACTATTGTAAATATTGTATCAGCAAGCTTTATGTACCTAGTAGGTACTTATGTTATACGAATGATGTTTAGGTATTTATATAATTTTATTTACAATAGGTTACACGAAAACGGCATAAAATCCCGCATGAATACGCATTTAATATCTAGCTGTTGATAAAGAAAATTGCCAACGAAAGGGATTTTCGGCCGCTTTCATTGCAGTCAAATAAATTATTTGTTATAATCTTGATTCGTTCGTTGTAAATTATACCAATTTAGTGTTAATTTAGAAGCAGTATTTCAGCATTGTAATATACCTACTTCTTCAGTTGTAGTATCCTGGTAGTAGTGTAGATATTTTTATTAGATATCGTTGGTAAAGAATTGAATACAGTTTCGTAGTAAATATCCGTTTGACAGACAAAATTGTAAGGCTGATTAGGCAAACTCCCAAACATCTTATCACTGTCGCTTTAAATAGGTACTCGGTTTTAAATGACAAATTTTAAGTGACAAAATGAAATTTTAATTTTAATGAGAGGAATTGACAGGTATCCGATCGATATCCGATTGACAGGTATTACGAGTGCTAAAATGGTAAACTTATTTTTTCAGTCGTTTGGTGCCGACGATAAAGTACAATACTTAAGCTTGAATCAAAGCATTAATAAATGAATCGAAAAATAATGTTTTGAAATCTTGATTATTTTTACGGTTACCGAATTAAAAAAAGGTTTGCGTATTTGCCTAATTTAGCATCGACGCTTGTATAAAAATATGACTGTTTTATAATAAATGACCAAGTGCCATAGCCCAATCGGGTCAGCCTACCGATTCAACACAATAAAATACTAAAATAATTATGTATTGAGGAGAAGGGATGCATGAAATAGTGAAATTATGAATGAGTTTATGTTAATAGTAAAAACCATATGTATACTTATGTTTATCATTGAATATATTCTTATGTAAATATATGAATATATACTTATGTATTTATTTCACTATTGAGCATCATTTTGGTTATCACTTGGTTCGACTCAATATTTGTTTATTTATTTATCCAAGATTAACAAGAATTAAAGTCTCCACTATAGTTTATACGTAGATATTATACGTATCAAATGCGTTGAAATTGAGTCAATCATTTCGAATGAGACGAGTTATATTTTGTCACTTAGTGCCACTTTCCCTTCTTCCTCAAAAGAACCCTATGTTTAAGAAAGTAACGAAGAGTCAAACAGTATTACTTAATTAATGTTGATAGGTACTTCCATGTAATAAAATAATATTAAATGTTCATTATTTTGGCCAGTGCATCTAAAAGTGTACAGTTACAAAATTAAATTAAATCAAATTACTTTCAAACCGATCATTGAATACAAGTACTCGTATATTATTAATAATAATGAAATTTACCCTAGCAGGCTATTAATGTAACGAATTGATGAAACTTTTAGACAATAACCTTTTACAGCCTCTTATACCGACAAATAAAACTGATTCTGTAAAAAAAATCGTTGTTTCATTCCTCCTTATGCTGAACATGTACCTACATAACTCCTTATCCTTAGCACGAGTTTACAAATCCCTACACAAAAACCTAGGTAAGTAGGAAAGTATATTATGATCTCATCGAAATAGGTAGGTATTATATAAACCTGTTCAAATATAGAAACACTCGCAGTAACGCTATAGCAATCCCGCCCGTAAAGTGCACTAACAACAAAAACATGTTTTAAGTGTAAGTGTTAATATATAAAAGTACATCCAAAAAGGACTTATGATAAAACATTGAATGTAAAGTGAATGGATACACAAAAAATTATAAACTTGGTAATAATAAATATGTAGTATATTTTGTTATATTGTGTTTATATGGTCTACTCTTTATTTGAGTATTTTTTTTTAATGCGATAATGTAGGTACCTATAAAGAGTTTTTCCTTTTTCTAAATGATTTTTCTGAAATTTTAGTCAACTCATAAATGTAGAAACCAGAATGCTCATCGACTTCCGCATCATAATGTCTACAGAATAAAACTGTTGACAAATATACCAAAGTTTCACACGATTTATTTCTACTTCCTTGGGATAAAAGTTTTCATGAACACTTATTTTCTATCCATAGTCTTTTCAATGTTTTACGAGGAAGCCAGTGCGTTTTTTTGCCACTTGCCATTTGAAGTAATAGTATCAAAAATGTATCAAAACTTTACAGTCTACGTAGAGGCAGCAATGCCGTGAATTAGGCTAATCGACGGATTCCCGGTGGGAATACTTTTCGAGAATTTCCAGCTATGTAGTTGTTTGTGAAGTTATTTCCAATGAAAAAAAATTTTTTTTTCTTAATTTATCTTGGTTAGAGGTTAAAAAAAATGTAAATAAAACTATTATGTACTTATAATCAAACGTTTATTTTTGTTTTATTTAGAGGACATAACAAACCACCGTGTCCAGTTGTCCACCGTAGTGGTTTCACCCCGGTGGACACAAACGCGAGATAGATTTCATCATGACGGCCAAAAAGCTAATATTGTCTCAGTGATCAACAGGGTCAGAACAGACAGTGATCACCGAATGGTTAGAGGATCATTCAGTTTTAATGTAAAGCTTGAAAGGTCCCGTCTAATGAAATATACTCTTCGCCCAAGTCCTGCCCAAATCCAAAACCCCGAGAGCTTTCAGTTGGAACTCCAAAATCGCTTCCAATGGCTCGCCGAATGCGGATCTGTGGACGAAATAAATGACGGTCTGCTAGAAATTGTCCGTTGGGTCAAAGTTCTGTAAGACCCCGCGCAAAAGAAGAACCCAAAAACGTGCAAAAACACTCTAAAATTCATGGCAGAACGTAGCGAAATGAAACTGCAGTCTTTAGTGGGCATACAGTACGCTCAATAAACAGATCTCTAAGTCTATGCGTCGCGATTTGCGTCGCTTTAATACTTCTAGTATAAAGAACGCAATAAATAGCCACCAAGGCTCCAAAGTGTTCGCGAGAAATCTGTCTATTGGGCAATGCCTGTTGACGAAGCTGAAGACCGACAGTGGCTGAATCGTTTCCTCGAAGCCAGAGGTTTTACAAGAGCTCGAGAAGTTCAATGGACAACTGTACACCTTATCGTAAAGTCCTGCTACAACCCCGCCTAACCTAACCTTTTTTTTTTTTTTTTTTTTTTGACGAGGAGAAATCTGCAAACAGATTTCCAATGCACTGAGGGGTGCAAATGGAATATGTGAGGTTGGCTGTCTAAAAAACGACAGACGACTCACTAAAACTCCCCGGTGACCAGCCTCATTGCATGTCAAGGGGCTCCGGGATCTCCATAGGAACGCACCGGTGCCCCTCTCGCAAAGTGCTGCGGCCGCAGCCCATCCCAGGAGTGGCAAGCCACCCCCGCACACCCACCCGGTGCTTACGGCAGAACACGTCACACATGTTAACTGCCGCCTTCCTTGAGCCCGCGAACGGATAGCCGGGAGCCCTCACTCCGACTACCCACGGACCCAGTGCGCCGCTCAGTCCCACAAGAATCTAAAAGAAACTGCGAATACCTCGCGGCGAGACGTCGGCAAAGGAGATCCCATCTCGTAAGCCTGCTGGGTGTATAGACGACACTTACTCGCAGAGTGCCGCCGCCGGTCAGAACTAGTGGTACTGCGGGGTCCCCCGCCAGAATTCTTATCCAGGCAACTACACGCCAAGCTCGTCCCCGCTTCAACCACTGCACCCTCATTGAAGAGACGCGCGGAGGAAGCCCCCATCCCTTCCGCCACTCGGTCCCACTAAGGTCTGGCGACCCAGCGAATACCGAGCGGCCGAACGCTGGCCAGGAGGAAAATCCCCCTTAGCCTACCTGGGTGCATGCGACGACACCTCCTCGCAAAGTGCCGTCACCCCTCCCAAGGGCCAATGACTTCGGACGCCCTAAATCCTACCATCAAAGGCCCCCAAGATCACTCGGCCCACGGGTCTCCCCGACCCAGTGTGGGGGATCTCCGAGCGGCCGCAAGTCAGAAAACGACATTGCGAGTGTCCCTTCCCGACAAGCGACTGGGAAATGCACACCAAGCACGTCCCCGCTTCGTTGCTTTCGGACGTGGCCTGCACAACTCTGTCTTGCAAAGCAGAGCGCCTTACAAGACAGAGCTCTGCGAGCCATGGCCACAAGCCCATCCCTGGACCGCAGATGCGGTCCGCTCCTCCTGCCTCGTCTCACTGTGCCCTCTGCTAATCAGAGGGACACGTGGAGAGATCCTCCGTGTCGGGTTATTGGCCACCGTGCGATACTTCTTTAGCGTACTAAAGAAGTATCCCACGGTGTTACCAGGGTGCACCACGAGGAGGTTACCCGACCTTGCACCCCCGCCTAACCTAACCTAACCTAACCCAACACTACACAGAAGACATTTCAGACTTTAGCCTATACGAGATCCGAACGGCTCTCAAGCAGCTTAAGAACAACAATGCACCGGGAAAGACGGAATAACGACAAAGCTTCTGAGAGCGGGAGAAACACCGGTACTTAAGGTCCACGACAGAGGCGTGGACCAGGAGCGTGATGATACTATTCTTTAAGAAAGGGGATAACATCTCTTCGGGACCAGAGCACGAATCCCATTGCATAAAGGGGTGAAACAGGGAGACCTCATTTCCCCGTAATAACGGGGAACCTGTTCATCGCATTTGATTTTGATTGATTTTGAGTTCATTGCATTGGAGGAGTTTTTCAAGCTCTTGTACTGGCATATACATGGTATCAACATCAATGGCGAACGCATCACTCACCTTCGATTTGCCGACGTTATATCTAGTCATAATGGCAATGACTCAGCGACCTTAATATCGTCTCCCAACAGGTAGGTCTTAAAATTAACAAGACAAAAGAATAAGACAAAAATCATGTCAAAAGCTCATGTCGCACCCGTACCATACATGTTGAGAGCGAAATAATCGAAGATGTAAACCATTATGTCTATTTGGGTCAGACTGAATCGTCTGACCCAGAAGGCATGGCCTAGTCTGACTAGGCAAGTCCAACTTCGACAAAGAAGTCAGCCGACGAACCCAACTCGGATGGGCAGCGTTTGAGAAATTAGGGTATATCTTCTCGTCACAGATACCGCAGAGCCTCAAGACGAAAGTCTATAATCAGTGCGTGTTGCCAGTGATGACATATGGAACTGAGACTTGGTCGCTATTGGCATCATACACAAGCTTAGATCTTAGATAAAAGCTTAGCTAAAATCCGCAACGAGGAAATCTGTAGAAGAACCAAAGTCACCGACATAGCTCTCAAAATTAGCAAGTTGAAGTGGCAATGAGCAGGCCAGTTGCTATAGCTCGCAGAACTGATAACCGTTAGGCCCTAACAGAGAACTTTCATTCTCTAACGGTTAGGGAATGAAAGTCCTCGAATGGCAACTAAGGACTGGAACACGAAGCGTAGGACAACCCCGATGGACTGATGACATTGTAAAGATCGCAGGAAATCGGTGGATTGAGAGGGCTCAAAATAGTTCTTCCTGAAAATCAATTGCGGAGGCCTAAGTTCAGCAGTGGACTTCTTGGGCTGATATGTCAGTATCTCCCCTAATAAGGGAGAGCGTGGAGTTGCGGGAGGCTTTAGTGATCTGCACTGAGGGGTTAGTCCCTATAGATGCTGCCCATCTTGCATTAGTGTTAAAGTAAGAGTCGATGCTGCTCGTTCTTCAGACCAAGTCCAACCAAGTAATATCAACCCAGCTAAAGATTGGAATTTTAACAAATGTAACTCTGAACTATTGCGTGATTTGCTTGCGGAAGCCTCGTGGGAACACGTATTACTTTCAGGCAATTCCTCGGATCCAACCGACGCTTTCTATAACATTATAAACAAGATCTTTGATACTTGCATGCCCAGGAAGAGCCGTGGAAATACTGTCACCAGGCGCTTCCCCGTTTGGTTTACTTCTGACATTATTAGTGACACCAAACTTAAAAATAAAATGCATGCAAGCTGGAGACGCACACGAACTGAGGCTGCATATAAGTCATTTGCTGATCTCAGAACTTCCTTAAAAAAATCGCGTGGCTTGTGCTTATAATTTGTATGTGAAGCGTGTTGAGGACGATATTGCATTAAACCCACGTGGTTTCTAGCGACACATATCTAGTTTGAGAACTAAAGGCGGTTTCGAACCCAATGTTACTTACAAAGGGCAACCCTTTTCGGGAATCATAGCAGCAGAGGCCTTCGCCGAGTTTTTTCTCAAGTATTTTCCTCTCCGAAAAGCCGCTGCTTGATGCTGGACATATTGCTAGCTGTAACAACAGTTGCAATAGCAACTATGTTAACATTTTTCAGTTTGCGATAAAGGATGTTCATGTTGGAATTATTAAGTTGAAGCCAAGTAGTGCAGTAGGCCCGGATAGTATTCCTTCCGCCTTTATCAAATCTGCGAGTAAAAGTTTAGCTAGACCCCTCTGTCACATTTTTAATTTGGTCTTAGTTTCGGGAGTGTATCCTCCTCAGTGGAAAGTTTTCAGAGTTACTCCCATTCCAAAGACCTCAAATAAGTTGCCAGTAGAGGAGTACAGACCTATTGCAATTTTGTCTTCACCTGCAAAGATTTTTGAAAATGTCTTACACAAAATAATTTATCACCAAGAGACCTTTTTATCCAACGCGCAGCATGGTTTTAGGAGCAGGCGCTCAGTAAATTCCAATCTGCTGACTCTCGTAGACTACATTTCTACAAAACTGGATCGAAACCGCCAAGTAGACGTGCTGTACTTCGATTTCCAAAAAGCGTTCGATAGGGTGAATAATGATATATTACTAGCCAAGCTAAGTACCATAGGTTTTGCCCCAGATATCCTACGACTTCTCGCAGACTATTTACGCGATCGCCAGCAGTACGTCAGGCTAGGGATATATGATTATTCGGCCTATCACACGCGCTCCGGAGTCAGCCAAGGTTCTATCTTGGGACCTCTGCTTTTTATACTGATGATTAATGACCTTCCGGTTATTCTGGGGCATGCTGTGTGTCTTCTCTATGCGGATGACCTAAAACTATATACAGTCATTGATTCACCGGTAGACTGTTTGGCAGTTCAGCGTGACATTGACGCTGTTTATTATTGGAGTGTTGTAAATAAAATGGCTCTTAATGACTCTAAATGCTCCGTAATGACTTTCGGCCGCATGCGACACCCAATAACCTTTGAGTACGAAATACACGGAAACAAAATCACTAGAACGACAGTGACTAAGGATCTGGGTGTGACATTCGATCGAAAGCTTACGTTTCATGACCACATTATTGCCGACACTAATTTCCAGAGGTTAGGTTTTGTTTTTCGAAACACCCGGGACTTTCAAAGTGACAGAGTTGTGCACTCTTGTTTGGTGCTATGGTGCGGAGCAAGCTGGAGTCTAGTTGCTGTGTTTGGAGCCCTTACGAGTGCACGATTATTCTTTTACTTGAAAAAGTCCAGAAGGCCTTTCTAAGAGCGCTTTATAAACGCGCCCTAGGCTACTATCCTTTTTTGTATCCCACGAGGTTTTTGCAAGGATGTCTTGGCTATAATTCCCTTAAAACCAGAAGAGCATGCGATCAATGTCTATCAGAAATCTATGAAAACTGATAGAAATTGATTGTAATTAGAGTTCCATAATCGCCCTACAGATGTACACGTTCTATAAAATTCTCCGTAGTACCATCAACGCTCCAGATCTGCACAACGAGTTGTGTCGACTCTTTGTTCCGAACAATTACCTTCAGGGTAGAGGACATATGCTTCTCTCAGTTCCATCGAGTCACACTGTCGCACGTGCAAACTCCCCGCTGCCTCGCACCATCACGGCTCTAAATAATTTAATAAAAATACACCCAGACTGTGACATTTTTGTAGATAGTTTCGCTACTTTTATGGTGTGGTGACATGTCGCAAATTTTGTGAGACCCAAGACTGAATCTTTCTTGACATTCATTGTACCTAATTATGTTAATTTTGTAATTTATCTATGTTTTATTAACTGTTGTTTATACTTTTTATTTTTTTATTTTGTCATTGTACTTTCTATTGTAATTCATTTTTTATTACCATATCATTGATTTTGTAATGTGTATTTTTGCTTTATTTTGGAATTTATTATTTATTCAATTATTTGACTAATTCTTTGTATAAAATAGTTTAAAATAAGTGATATCTGAAATCTAATTAATTAGTGTAAGTGGTCCTAGACCGTTATAATTATTAATAATAAATAAATAAATAAATGTTGGTATATGAAAAACAAACAATCTTCAACAACACAAAATCTACAAAATGTATGTTCATATCAGGAAATATCAGACGAAAATATAATAAATTTTAATTATTTTAACGAGTTTCAAAGGAATAACAATAAAAAAAAGTGAGCCGTCACGAGACGGCTGGCAGATGTGAAACATCGAAATTATTTTGTACAAGTGTAATAGGTTTAGAAGTACACATTATGACAGGAACTAAATATGGCACGATGAAAAATACAATATTATTACGATTTTACTCCAGAAAATGATGACAGTTTATTTAATACTTTTATTTATTTTCTTTATACTTATACAAAAAAAAGTAATTCAAAAATTTCTTTAAAATCGCGGCAACACAATTACCAATTGTAGGTAATAGGTCGTATAAAACTGTTCTAAAACAATGCTCACCAATATTATGCTGTTTGGTGGTTTAGGTAGGTATTTAAATAAAACTTAAGCAATCATCATTAAAGTATGTTGGGTACTTGTATGTACTACGTACCATCGCCGTAAGATCTGCCTTTACACCACTAGGATTATTTTTCTGTGAAGTGTCCGATTGCCACCCCCGGCTTGCTCGATTTATTTTGTTTTTAAAGACCAATAGGAGCTACGTATTTCGTGGGTCTGGTCAAGTACTAAAACCTCTTTCTTTTGTTTTCTTATTTTGACCAATCAAATACATCTGACATCATCATCAATAGGTTAACATCTGTTTAGTTTTGGCATTTGAAATACAGGTGTGACAGGTGTGACAGGTGAAAGACAGAAGGTGCAAGGCAAAATAGTTTCAACTGGAAAGGCAGATTTATGGCGATGTACCTACTATTTGGGAATTATTTATTATGCGTGGGTTCTAGGCAAACTAAGCAGCTAGAATCACCTAGGTATGAAAATTAAAGTAGTAGGTAGTCTTCTCGTAGGTACCTACCTACCTAACCTTCCGACACCTGTTTAAGTTTTATTTACATACCTACCTAAACCATCTGTAGCGTAATGTAGGTAGGAAGGTAGGTATTTTTTTTGAAAAATTGCATTTCAAAAGTAGGTTGGTAGGTACATATGTAAATGAAAACGCAGCAATCATTATTAAAGTATGTTGGGTACTTCTATGTAGGTATTACGTACTTACTATTTGGGAATTATTCATTATTTTATTTTTATATTTGATTGGCCTTTCAGCTCAGTTGGTAGTAGCTCTGCCTTCTGCGCTGTAGGTTGAGGGTTCGATTCCCTCCCAAGACAAACATTTGTGTGAAAAACATAGGTGTTTGTTCTGTGTCTGGGTGTTATAGAGTATCATAAGTATGTAGGTATTTAAAACTATATACTATTGTTACCAACTGCTACAAACATTTATTAAAAAAAATAACAAACTTTCCACCTAAAACGAAAACTTAACCAACACTTATAATTGCAATCAAGAGATCAACACAAAAGTATCCTAACAGCGATACAGCGCAAAGATATTAAGTTCGTAACACAACGAGACGTCTGTCGAGTCTGAAAGCCAAGCGAAAAGTGTGCGCGCGCTGCGCTCCTCGCTCCTTTTATTCACTGGCCCATGCACGTGGTTGTTATTACGTCACCAGAAGGTCTCTAACACTATAGTATAGTATAGTAAAAGTAAAAGTAAAAGTAAAAGTAAAAGTAAAAGTAAAAGTAAAAGTAAAAGTAAAAGTAAAAGTAAAAGTAAAAGTAAAAGTAAAAGTAAAAGTAAAAGTAAAAGTAAAAGTAAAAGTAAAAGTAAAAGTAAAAGTAAAAGTAAAAGTAAAAGTAAAAGTAAAAGTAAAAGTAAAAGTAAAAGTAAAAGTAAAAGTAAAAGTAAAAGTAAAAGTAAAAGTAAAAGTAAAAGTAAAAGTAAAAGTAAAAGTAAAAGTAAAAGTAAAAGTAAAAGTAAAAGTAAAAGTAAAAGTAAAAGTAAAAGTAAAAGTAAAAGTAAAAGTAAAAGTAAAAGTCAAAGTCAAAGTCAAAGTCAAAGTCAAAGTCAAAGTCAAAGTCAAAGTCAAAGTCAAAGTCAAAGTCAAAGTCAAAGTCAAAGAAAAAAATCGCGTGCGTGTGAACGTGCGCTAAGGGTGGTCGACTTGTCGCGTTCTGCAGCTTATTTATCTAATAATAAAAAAATATCAATCTACGGTGTAATGTAGGAAGGTAAGTAATTTTTTTGAACAATTGCATTTCAAGAGCAGGTACATAGGTAGGTGCAAATCTAGCAGTCATCATTTATTATGCATGGGTTATATCTAGGCAAACTAAACAGCTAGGCTCACCTAGGTAGGAAGATTAAAGTAGGTAGTCTTCTTGTAGGTACCTACCTAACCTTCCGACACCTGTTTAAGTTTTATTTACATATCTACCTAAACGATTTGTGGCGTTATGTAGGTAGGAAAGTAAGTATTTTTTGTAACAATTGCATTTCAAGAGTAGGTACATAGGTAAGCGCAAACCTAGTAATCAATATTAAAGTATGTTCGGTACTTTTATTTACTTAGGTATAACGTACTTACCTACTATTTGGGAATAATTTATTATTTTTATATTTGACTGGCATGTCAGCTCAGTTAGTGGTAGCTCTGCCTTCTGCGCTGTAGGTTGAGGGTTCGATTCCCTCCCAGGATAAACATTTGTGTGAAGGTGTTTGTTGTGTCTGGGTGTTATAATGTATTTAAAACTATATAAGTACTCGTATTCTATCAGTCATCTAGTCACCATAATACAAGCTATGTTTAGTTTGGGATTGGTGTTGTGTGTATTGTCCATCAATATATATTATATATATTATTATTATTCAAATTATTCAAATTATCTTTGTTAGGAACACAACAAATTGTATAAAAAATGGTATGAAAACGATGACATCTGCTGAAGTATAAAACTGTGTTACAGACATCAACGCCCTCCTCCGAACATAAATTATATGCATAGTTCCAACTTAAGGTAGGTAGTAAATACAGAATATAACAATAAATGAATGAGGGTGTATGACAGTGTGTGTGTAAGTAAATATAAGATTGTGTTTGTGTAAGAGTGTGTGTGTATGTGTATGTGTAAGTGTCTGTGTGTGTGTGTGTGTATGTGTGTGTGTGTGTGTGTGTGTGTGAGAGTGTGAGTGTGTGTGTGTGTGTGTGAGTGTGAGTGTGTTATTGCACAACAATTAAAAGGTTTTCCGTGTCGTTATAAGATAGAGATTGTAGCCATGCGAGGCATTTAAGTTTACATTTGTATAATGGAAGAGAATATATGTCTAATGGTTTATTTAACTTGTTGTATAGAGACGAGCTAATAAAGTAAAAATTTCGACTCGCTATAGCAGTACGTCTACGTTCTATTGTACAAACATTGTCAGACCTGCGTTTGGAATTAGAGAAGTTTGGATCATATTTTATTTGGGAATGTTTACGGAGAACTGTTTGGGCTATAAAAAGTTGGCGAACCGTTAGAACTTTGCTAAGTGAGAAGAGTTCAGTTGTGGGAAAACGAACTGGTTTCTTAGCCAGAACCTTAAGAACTGCCCTCTGTGCTCTCTCCAGTTTCAGCAAATACGACTTCACCGAGCCACCCCACGATATTATACAATAGGATAAGACTGATTGAGCCAGAGCATACTAGATAGTTTTCAAGCATCGGAACTCCCCGAATCGTCTTAGGCTTTTAAAAACATATATAAGTTTTCTGACTCTAGAAACCGTGGTTTCAATTTGATTCTTCCACGTCATCAAGCTGTCCAGAAAAACGCCAAGGTATTTAATTGAGGAGGAACGATCAAGTGGTGTACAACTGCAAGATGCTGAGACTGTATCTCTAGAACAAGTGTGGGCATAGATAGAATAAGAAGAGGGAGGTTGAGATGCTGTAGATGGTGAAAAGGTCATAAACTTGGTTTTACTGACGTTAAGGGTAAGTAAATTGTTGGAAAGCCAGGACATAACAGACCAAAGAGCCTGCTCGGAAAAGTCATGGGCTTCCTGCCAGTTTCGTCCGTGGATGATCATTATACATGGGTCCTAGGCAAAATAAACAGCTAGGCTCACCTAGGTATAAAGATTAATGTAGGTATAGGTAGTTTTCTCGTAGGTACCTACCTACCTAACCTTCTGACACGTTGTTTAAGTTTTATTTCCATACTTACCTAAACCATCTGTGGCGTAATGTAGGTAGGAAGGTAAGTATTATTTGAACAATTGCATTTCAAGAGTAGGTACATAGGTAGGTGAAAACCTAGCAATCATCATTAAAGTATATTGGGTACTTGTATGTAGGTATTACGTACCTACCTACTATTTGGGAATCATTTATTTTATTATGCATGGGTTCTAAGCAAACTAAGTAGCTAGGCTCAGATAGGTAGGAAGATTAAAGTAGGTAGGCTTCTCGTAGGTACCTACCTAACCTTCCGACACTTGTTTAAGTTTTATTTACATACCTACCTAAACCATCGTACAAATTCGTAATATTGTATGTTTTCATCATGCCATGGGTATTTAGTTACTGTCTTAATCTGTACTTTAGTGCCTATTACTTGTACAAAATAATTTCGATGTTTCACATCTGCGAGCCGTCACGTGACGGCTCACATTTTTTTTTATTTATCATTCTTTTAAAATTCAATAAATATGTTTATGTGAAAGTTTGATTTGATTATATTATGATTTTTTTTATTTTCTTTTTCTGAGAGATGGATAAGTAAGCAGAGTAAGACATAGTCACAACAGCTTTCTGAATGTCATAGCAGATGGGTATGAGAGTCCTATATTTTTACATAGGGTCAAAACTGGTATAATAATATCAAATAATTATGTAATGTAATACTTTTAATTCTCATATAGGTACTTGGGTTTTTTTTGTTTTTTAATTCTTCTATTGTGTGTGTAATTAATGTACCTATATTATTATTATTATGGTTTAATTCATAGAAAATAACCTCACCTACCTGCTAGTATGAATAGATTGATTAACCATAACATAACCCTGTATAAAATGTATTAAAACTTTACAACCTACACACATCAAAAAAGTCTAACGACACAACTTTTTTACTATTATTTTTTTTACTTCTTTTTAAACTTTCATGGAATATCAAACCTTCTTTGAATAGTCAACCTCTTTGATAAACAAATAAATACTGGCAGCTTATTGCCGTAAATTATGTTTTTAAACAATAAAAACATTATTTTGTCCATAGGCCAGTCAAAATAGGATTAAACTAAATTTCCAATCCAATTTTTTTTTATAAGTTTATATCACTTACTGAGCATAAAATCACAAAATGCTGACAGATCCAGGTGACGCTTCAAGCGCAATCTTGAAAAAAGGTTTTTGGCCGATATCTCGGAAACTATGCACTTTAGGGCAAAAGTTATCAAAACCATTATTGTAGAGAATAAAATTTCGCATCTTTTGTTACTCGTAAACTTTTTTGTAAAACTTACCGTTTACAATTTATGGTCTATTTAATGAACCGGTTTTTCTATCGCGGCTGATAACTTGAAATATTAGATTAATCAATAAAATGCATCAATCCAATATGGGTATAAAACGTAAACGGTAAGTTTTACAAAAAAGTTTACAAGTAACAAAAGATGCGAAATTTTATTCTCTACAATAATGGTCTCCATAACTTTTGCCCTAAAGTGAATAGTTTTCGAGATATCGGCCAAAAACGTTTTTTCAAGATGGCGCTTGAAGCGTCACCTGGATCTGTCACCATTCTGTGATTTTATGCTCAGTAAGTGATCTTAAATATTATTAAAAAATAATTTTGATCGGAAATTTAGTGCAAAGTTGACCAAAAAAAACGTCTATTTTGACTGTACTACCATTTTAACGTCATTTAATAGATGCGGTTTTATTTCTTATTCAACGAATAAAAGTAGTAACCGCAGTAATCATTGGTTGTGTCGCTAATAAGTCCACGAGTTTTTACTGTGTAATGGAGCGTCGTCATCTTACCACGGAAGAGATGCAAAGAGCTGTAGGGATGCTAGAAATTGAAAACAGTCAAGCCGATGTTGCTCGGCATTTCGGTGTTCATCGAAACGTAATTTCTGGAGGCGTTATTGTGACACAGGTGATCCGTCTGAACAGCACCCAGGCCGAGGGCGTAGTACCATTCGTCGTCAAGACCGATGCATCCAGGTGATATGTAGACGTGAACCAAAGCTGACTGCCCAAGGCTACAGAATGCTGATGGTCCCGTTGTTTGTCCCCAAACTGTGCGAAACAGACTGCAAGAGTATGGTCTACGTGCACGTCGTCCAATCAGATGCCCACAGATCCGTCACGGAAATCGAGCTGGTCGTATTCAATGGTCCAAACCACGCGTGCTATGGCTTAAGAACGATGGGACCAAATTTTGTTCTGCGACGAATTGCGATTCGGGTTCAAACCTGATACTAGAAGAATGAGGTTATATCGTCGCCCAGGAAACGCTGAACGTCTAAGATGTATCCAGGAGGTCCACCCATACAACGGTTCGACAGTAATGGTTTGGGCTGGAATAGCTAAAAACCTGATGGCAACCTAAATACTGAAAGTTATGTGTAACATGTGCTAGCTTCCCATGTGCGTCAATTTTCACAAACATTGGGACCTGAATTTACATTGAAGCACGACAATGCCCGCACGCACACAGCGAGACGGACTCAAGAATGGCTACAGGGTGAAAATATACTCGTTTTACCATGGGCAACTCAATCGCCTGACTTGAATCCCATCAAGCATGTGTGGGATATGCTCCAGAGAAGGGTCCTGAAAGATCTTGATGGGGTTTTAACGGAGCAACAGCTAAAAAACCTGCTCAAGTTCCACTGGAACCAATTGCCCCAAGAGGAGTTCAATAATCTAATTGAGTCCATGCAGAATCGTTGCTGACTAGTTTTGAACAACCGAGGAGGAAACACGCTGTATCCACTTGAACGTCCGAGCGCGGCAGCTGTCTCCCTCTAGAACGTCCGCCCGCGCGATCGTAATTTTGCGGCGCCGAGCGCTTGGTTCATTTTCAACTTCGAGCGTGATAACTAGATAACTACCTACTATAGCTAGACTTCAATAAAAAATACATATGAATAGGTAAAACCATACAAATTAAAACTACGTGAAAAAATAATTTCAACTATGAATCTAAATACTGAAAATATAAATTTAAACTTGACAATCTAGGTTAAATTTCAATAAACTCGGCATTTTGTTTAATGTCGATTTTTTTGCCATCAGTCGATGGGCCTAGAATATTTGTAAATATTTCAATAGCAATAATCTTGAGGATTACTTTGATATATAACACTAATATAAATAAGACTAATAAAACAATCTAAACAACACCCGCACGCACTCACTTCACAAAACGCAAACTCACGCAAAACTTTTTTGTTATTTAATTTTTTTTAAATATTTTTGTGGCCAGGTACGGTTTTTAGGATTCTACCATACGCTAATTTTATTAAAGAGTCATCTAGTGACGTTATACAGCAACTATCAGACGCCAGCCAACAGAACTTCACACAAAAGTCATAGAGGTCCGATGGGTCGAAAAACATACCCAGTCCGGGTATGTTTTTCGACCTACGCAACAAAGTTTTTGGTCGATTTTTCTACCCGGACGCTCAAGTGGGTATTAGATTTAATTTAAATGCCCAGAAAAAGGTTAATTTAAAGGAGGATTCATATTTTTGTTTATTTTTACCATTATTATATAATACAAATTTGTACCCAGATTCACAGCAAACTTTTATTTGAGAATATTTTTTTTTTTAATAAATCTATTTAATTAAAAATATTCAAAATGTATAGGTGTTGCTTAGACTTTTTTGATGTTTGTACATATAGGTAATAATACGGTAAGTTACCGTGTCGTATATGATGATATTTTTTGAAGTGAAAACTTCTTTTAGCGTATTTTTAGATGAGGTAAAACCTCTGGATTCGCGACACCGTTACCGTCTGGGGCGAGACGCAGCTGGCTGCCGCGCTCGCCCCATTTGATTATAAACCTTAATTCACATGTTTACAGTCTACTTTTGTATGGAGAAGTTTACTGAGTAAGGTTCTTTGATATAGACGCGGCCGGCTGCCGCGCTCGCCCCATTTGATTATAAACCATAATTCACATGTTTACAATCTACTTTTGTATGGAGAAGTTTACTGAGTTAGGTTCTTTGATATATTATCTACATTCTGAACAAAAAATATTGCATCATCTGTGTTCGTTCAGTATTTGATTGGCAGTCGCCATAATTACTGATTTTGAAGTGATTTATTACTAAACTCTAACGCGCTAAAATAAGTTTTCACTTCTGTCGGCACTCCCGGAGTGCAACCCGACTTTTTTTTGTTTTTCCTGCAATCTGTTGGAGTGATTTTGTGGAAAAGGACGGAACTGTGTAACAGGAAGACTGGGAAGAGCGCGATATTTGATATGACTAAAAAGCACGTACGGTGGTAGATTTGGCCGCCAGATGGTGCCAACCCTTTTACCGAGAGGTTGGTATTATAATAATAATACCGGACATTTCACACAGCATCATCTGGCCCCAAAGTAAGCAGAGCTTGTGTTATGGGTACCAACATGACTGATATACTACTTACCTACTTATATACTTTTTTTTGTAAATACATACATATTATACATAGAAACACCCAGACCAGAGACAAATACTTGCAGATCATACAAACATTGTCCCGCGGCGGGAATCGAACCCGCAACCTTTTGCGTCTCAGCCGGACCTAAGCCCACTGCGCCACAGAGGTCGTCGAACCAACATTGTCAGCCAACAGTGTGTACGTGTGTATGTGACGAGAAAAATAAAGAAGATGAACGCATCAGCTGTGCGCTTAACATACAGTGTTGTGTAGGTACTGGTATATAGTGTGGTGTTTTGTATTCAGGATATAATATTATTATTATTATTATTATCAGCTCACAATGTCCCATTCTGGGCAAAGGCTTGCCCCATTCTCTCCATTCATCCTTCTCCCACGGTAAGATTGTCCAGTCTATACCTGCATTATGTTTATTGTGTAGGTACTTATATATAATGTGTAAACTTCGTTTATTTCTTTTTTTCTCTTAGAAATACAAACGGAAACTAACAATCATCTCGCGCACATTAATATTTTTGTTCAAGTTGTCAGTACGCTAAATTGACTAAATAAACTCACCTTAGTCATGAAATTATTAACGGAAGAAGTTTCCGTGACGTTGACGTCTGAGTGACATAATTTTGTTCGTTCGTTCTGACTGAGCCCGCCGGACGGCCGCGCGCCGTAACGCCCCGCCCTCCCTCCTTGAGCTTGACTTGACGTGCGTGACGGCTCGCTCGCTTGTTTTGTTCGCTCGATGCTTTTGCTTTTACTCGATCCGTGGTCGGTCGATCGCCATTTTGGTTGGCGTTCAACTCGTGTATTTTTCAATTCGATTCTCTACATAATCGGTGATCAATTGAATACTTTGGCGGCAAAATATTGACAATCGCGCGAGATAAACAAAAATGAAGAAAACATCGTCTCCAGTGTGGAGGTTCTTCGAACGCGTCACAGAAGGAAATAGATGCGTTGCTGTGGTGTGCAAACTGTGTGAAAATCAGTACAAATTCTTTGGAAATACGACTAATTTGCGTGTGCATTTGACAAACAAACATCCTATTCAGTGGGAACTTTCAGAAAGTGGAAATTTAGACGACTCATCATACCCAATTGCTGCTGTTTCGAAAACAGAAAAGGTATCTTTAAGGAAAAAGAAGTTTACGACAAGGAGTACTGAAAAAAACGTAGGTTATTCTGTATCAGTAAATAACAATGCAGATTCCACGTCGGGTGCTACGCCTAGAATTGAAATTCAAAGGGTACTTATTCCAAAATACAGTGATGTTTACAAACAAACCAACCAGGTTCAGGGAGGGCTACCCAAAATCGGCAATCGAACCTCTAAAACTCGATCTTGATCGAATCAAAAATCAATAAATCGATTCGGTTTTCCTGTTGAATGTTGTTGATATCATAGATTTCAACTTTCATGATGTTTAATAATCATTTAATTAGAGAGTTGTTCTGGAATTTTACCTTTTTTGTTCCTAAATAACTTCATGGATTCCTAATATTATGCTATTTTACTTTGTCTTAGTAGGTTTAAACTATGAAATTGAATCATAATAAAAAAAATACTAAACCCCTAAATGAAGTGAAGTTAATAACATTAAGTAGGTACAGTAGCAAATATCTAGTCATCTTTGCCTATCAGATTAGTAAAAGTAGGTTGTTTGAAATAAGTACTTTTTTGTTTTGAACCTAGCTCTGAATTCTGCGGCTGTAAATAACACAATCCTCTTTTTTCTAGGTTGATATCTTGAAAAATAATAGTGATTCAGACCAGGATGATGAAGATGATGTCACCACACTGAACATGGTCCGTCAGATGCACGGAGATGAAAACTCTGCTGAGGAATGGTTAGAAGAAGACCCGTACCAAATAACCCACATTGAAACATTTGAGCCGAAACCTAAGAGAAGGAAAGTGAAGTACCATAAAATAAAAAGAGAAGTACAGTCCCCAACTGACTTGCCGGGCTACTACATTACACCAAAACCAGAAAAAAGATATCAAAGAGAAGAACCATTAGTGAGAAAAGATGAGTACTCTGTCTTTGGGGAATACGTAGCCAACAAATTAAGAAAGCTTCGGACTCCACGAACCCGTGGAAACTTACAACAGTTGATTACAACTCTGTTGTGGCAAGCTGAGTATGGCATGTATGACAGTGCGGAGGCAGTGAAGAGAGTCCTCATGATATCGGTGACCCCTGAGCAGGAACAAGAAGTGGCTAATGCAGTAACTGTTGATTTTGATCAGCCTGCTATGGAAACTGTTATTGATACCACGGAGCTGAACCACAGTAACGAAGAGTTGATCACAGAATAATATTGTACCTGCATCATGATTTAGGTATACCTACAGTCAGCCAATTATAAATAAAAAACTATAGTTAATTTCTTTGCATATTTGGAATTATAGTTACGTGAATTAAACTTGTGGTATATATGGTGGAAACTTAACAAAACTCAGATTATGTTATGGATTAATAGTCATTTGAAATGTAATTATTATTATGGAAATAAAGAACTGTTGTTTGAAATAATTTACTGTACCTACATAATATTATTTTTATGAAATTTTTTTAGAATTTGTAAATACCTAACTAATTAGTGAGTTCTGCGACTATAGCCACCCATTCAAGTTAAAAGCTTTCAGTGCAGTTGAGCACACAAATGATTGATTTATGTTATAATGGTCTTGTCTAAACTAATATAAACATTAATGATTTTATTTTTAGTATGTTTTAATGTACAAATAAGAAAATTCTAAATTATTTCCACTGTATACAGTAGCTTGTAGCTACATTGTAACATGGGCTGAGTTTTATTTAAAAAAAGTTAGAGATCCCTATGATGATTGCAATAATGTAATCCAAGGTAACAAAAAATTATGTAGAATAGAAAAGAACAACCACTCTTAGTTCAAATTAAGTAGTAAAAATTTCAAAATGAATTAAATACCTATATATTTATTCTGTTTAAGATCGAGACACAAAATCACATAATAATGACATCATTCATGATATTAGGTAATCCATATCCTACTGAATAGTTTCATAATCAAAGTCGATTGTGTACCTACAGGTAAATTACACTCGTGCGAAGCCAGGGCGGGATGCTATAGATTTTTAAAGTACCTAGTATGGTTTGTCGTATAGATAGAACCTTTTCAAAGCAAATCGAAAATGACAGTTCACGAAAGTAGCGTTAGCAAAGAAGTACTGAAATAAAAAAACGTGTGCGTCTCACATGTTAAACTAATCTAACTAGCGCTGTGGTGGTGGTGAGTGAGAGAGGAGGAGCCTGCGTAACGCGCGCGCTTATGTAATGAAGTGGTTTACTCACCTATAAGAAGTTATCACTTAAATAATAATTAATTATAGTTTTTAGTTACCTAGGTACAAGTTCGCTATGGAAATTTGAAAATGGTATACAATATTTTTTAATCTTAAACTGAGACATTTCTATAAATCAATAGTAATTCCATATACCTATAGTGGTCGTTATTGTGGAATATCAATTAGTTTATGTAATTGTATTATTTCAGATAGGTACCTATAAAACCATATAGCTTGTTACCTGGACTTGAGTTCCTATTACCCTATACACCCAACCAATTATATAAATTATATACTTACCTACTCAATAAGATAAATGATAAGTATGCGAAAAGATATCTAATTAAGTACATTTTGAATAGTCAATCACGAGAAATAATTCTTGCAGTTGATAGATACGTAGGTATTCCGAAGAATGAAGTATTCTTCTAACGCATTGAAAACGATGACAATATTTTTTGGTTCTGCCAGACTTGAATAATTCCAAAGCTTTTATGCTACCGCTTCTGTGCTCGAGAACTGTCATTTTAGACATAGGTACTTGACAAAGTTCCACTAAATTTCGATGGTATCAAATCAAAGTCATTTATTGCGTAATATGGGTTTGTAACAGTTGTTTGGTGATACATATTAGAACAGCCATAATCAGCGTGGTCCGCATGCAATATTTATTATACATTATACAGTATAATTCAATGAATTAGGTAGGTACAAACATGTTTTCAATTTAATTTAATTAATGTAAGTCAAGTTCTGAAATAATAATGTTAAATGTCAATATTTTTATCATTTAAATAATAAGCCTTTTCTAATAATATTTTCTTCAGCCTTGCTTTAAACACCACTGAACTTGAAGTCTCTAATAAAAATGAAGGTAGACGATTGTAGACACCATCTTATGGTATGATGGTAGGTACCATCTTATTTTGATCGCACCCGGATTGTAAGATGATGATGAGTGACGTAGAGACGGGTCGGCGGATGGTAGTGCACTGGTGTGCTCGGGAAATCCACATTCATACTAATATTTCATTTACCTAATTATTTTTTGTTTTACTTTAGTCTTTTGTTTACTTACTATTATTAGATATAACACGTACTTCCCTCAAACACAAGTGTCAGTTAGGTAGGTAGGTACTTACCTACTCGGATTATGGCAACATGGACTCTAGAAGGCCAAGATACGTACAAGCTCCTCGCTTAGGTTTGGTTTTCGCGTGTAGTTCTACTATATAACTTTGTACCTCCTAGCATCAATTCAAGTCTATTTGTTAAATATCTATGCACATATCTTTACTTGAAATACTTCATTATTATTATTATAAATTCAAAAGTGTTCCTGTCTAGCTGTAACCATTTTTTACGGCTAAACGGCTGATTGTAACTTGATGAAATTGAAAATGGAGATAGATTGTACCTATCTTGAGGACGAACATAGGCTATTTATATGTAAATAACCGAGACAAATATTTGCAGATTTAAACATTTGTCTCGCGGAATCGAGCCTGCCAATCTTCTGCGTCTCAGACGGGCCTTCGCTCACTGCGCCACGGAGGTTGTCATTTTAACTTGATTACAACCCTACCGAAACCAAGCTTACAGACTTTAGTAGAACATTAAAATAATTCTAACGTCCAACATACCTACGACAACATAATAACGAATCATGAAGTCAGTGCCTAAAGAATTTAATAAGCACACTGTAGGTTCGAGTATAATACTGTACGGCCATAAAGAACATGGGCGGTCCTTTGCGATACAGATCTGCTGTCAAATTAAATAGTCGTTTTCAGTTCATGGTCTCAATGAATGCTTGGGATGCTAAAATGTGGACAGAGGGCGGTACCTAGGGTATAAAGCTTTAGCTAAGTAAGTAAGCACTCAAATTAAATACGGTAGGTATTTAATACCTACTCAACAGCAAGCTGATTATGAGTTTTAAGACAACTCCACCAGTGAAATGAGTCGCTCGAAATCAGCTTATTTAAATACTGGTATGAATAACAAACTAAGCGCCCCTAGCGATACGTCGAGTAGACGCTTGTTGCTCGTTGATCGTGGATGCCCCAGCTGATTTTGAGCTACCGCGATGGTACTGTCAAAAAACTCGTAATCCGCTAGCAGTTCGAAGCCATTCTTAGCTAGTTGGTAGGCCATGATAAAGGTAATTTACTCTGTCATCAGAGTTGGTCTGGTCATTGCCTCATACGACAATTGCGAAGTTGTAATAGTACCTACCTAATACTCCGTTTTCATTATGCCCAGGGAGCAGGTAAATAGACAGCGCGAGTATAAACGGGTTACTCCTTTATGAGAAGTTCTCATGCCACTCGCGCTGCCGGGCGCTCGCTCTATATTGACCGACAAGCGACAACGGCAAAGCGAGTGGCTACATGTGGTTAGGTATATAGTGGCTAACTGAGCTATGAAGCCGGAGTCTATTATCTGTTTTATCTGGAACCTACCTGCTCCATTACCTACCTTGCTGTATCTTGAATACGAGTATTACCTACCTACCAACCGCGTCAGTAAGTCTAAGCTAGGTTTCTACCTACTTTGTCATCTGGATGATTGAATAGAGTCAGTAGAATATAAAGATAAAATAAAAAATGCGTCACAGGGTAAAGAACTTGTATCATCCACCAGCTCCTCCGGGGGCGACGAAGTCTCTTTTGTAATTTATATATTTTTAAAACATTGTAATGAGTAGGTATATAAGGCCAAAAGGCAGAGCGTTGTAAAAGCAACGATTTCGACGTCCGTTACTGCCCGAGGTTGAACGCGAATGAAATGTGAAAACACTGCTGGTAATGCTGCCGTAGAAATAATACCGGAATTATGTATAGGTATCCAGCAGCGCGAGTGGCAGCAACAGTGACATAATGTAATGGGGTATAAGTATATTTGGGATGGTAGGTACCCTTTGCTAAATACCAAACTAATTTGGCTAACCAAGTTGCTGGCTAGTAATAATCTGGTCATGAAAAAAAAACATTATGTTCGTTGGAGCGATAAACTCGAAGCTGACCTGTGTGAGTTTGAAGCTGTTAACTGGCATGTGCAGTCTCCTGGAAGTACAGAAGGTGGTGAGTACTAGTTTTGGAGTCCAAGAGTCATTTTGGGTTCCTGCGCCAATGGAGTATGTTCTGTGGGTGGGTCTACCGAAGTCGCAATGGGGGTGTAAGATAACTTGATCCTAGATTCGTTCCTGGCAAAATGTATCAGCTTTCTTAACTATGAAAATTAACTATTATTGCGAAGTATTTAGGTCGTGTTCAGTTCATCTTGCACCAGGATGCAACTTAATTGAAAGTCAGAATGTTGGATTGCATTTCAGCATTCTGCTTATGTATAAATTTTGATGAGAGCTTATGATAAAATTGTGACTGATCCCTTGGGAGGTCTACTGATTAATAGTATGGTAGTGGAGACCCATAGTGGAATGCCTTGTGAACACGACTGTACCTACCCATGTTAGTCACGGTGTTCGTTGTAGATACGATGTTGTCGAATTTTGAGTAAACCAAGTAAGTATATAGAAGGTAGGTAGTTAGGCACTTACTTACATAAAACCTGTGACCCTACCAGGCTGAGCTGTGTGTTTGGTATGATGACTAGTGATGGAACGTGAGTGTGGGTTCGATACCCGTTTCTTAGGGTTTCGAAGTACACAAGGAACCCTTATGGTTTCGCTACGTCCGTACGACAAAAGACGTCTTTCTGTCTTTCTGTCCGCCCTAATCAGAGTTCTTGATCATGCTCGCTGACTATAAGTTTCATCGTGATCAACTAATAGAATGTATTAGTATTAGCCCCTACAAAGCTAAGAAAAAAAAATAGGAATAAGTTTTTAGTAGGTATGTGAAGAAGTGCTGATTTTTAAAAATTTTAATTTTATAGTTAGTTAAGTATCTTAAATTTAAGATAGGTATTAGTTTGATAAAAATTAAGCTTTGACGTGGCAATTTTTGGTAGAGATCAGTGTCGTCGTCCCCTACCGGCTACACGGCTGTTTGGAGTGTTTGGGGAAACCGAAGATGTTTACACAAATAGTTATCAGGGCTAGTGAGACTTTACTAGATTTTGAGTTACAATCTTATTTGTAAACAGTAAGTTCAAAAAACAATCAAACATGTTCACGTCTGTAATCCCCGGGTTCGGTAGACTCCTCAGATCTTTGAGGATGTCTAAACGAGGAAGTTAGACACAACGAGACAGTAGGTAAGTTAGCTAATATAGCCAATAATAAGCATACTTTACCTATGGTAAAAAAAAAAGTTAGGTAGGTATGTCTATACGATCGATGGTTTGCGGATCTTCGTTCAACCATGCCAGATGATAAAAATACATCACGTCCTTATGGGCAATCTAGTAACAAATTAACGAAAAAACTATACTAGATTGATTGATCGAGTCCATTTGAGCGCGATCGAGAATTATTTGATTACTTTGATTAGGGTTTGCATTTCGTTTTCGTTCGCGCGCATGCGCTAACTTTTCATTTTATTCTGTTGCAAGTTGCACCTGTCTTTTTCCAACATATGTGCGGAAGGCTATGTTTTCTCTTTCGCACACGTCAAAGTATTGCCGGTCCGTCTTTCCAACATGGCTGCGCTAGGCAGGTCCTCTAGTAAATTAGTCAAAAAAGTGCAGTTTTCACCTATTATCGTGCGAAATTTTCACAGTGAAAAACTAGGAAAACAAATTAATCGGGTTTTTGGAACATGTGCGTGTATATTCGGTGGCGGTCTGGCGTTTTATGCGGCGCAAAACTATGGAAGAAGAAACACCGTCTTCGCATTGAAAGCAAAGGTATTCTACGGTATTTCTAGGTACATGTTTACCTTGTTACGTGCTGTCGAACATTTTTATCGATGCATTTAGATGCTGCAAATGTTTTGCTAACAGGAAAACCTTCGCGTAAGTCATTATTCGTTTCGTTCACAGCATTTACGCAGCGATGCGGTATTGTTTATAAATAGCATCTCGTTTTGACGTTTGTTTTTGCGCGATCAAAAGCGCGCATGTGTTGTTGATATAGATAAAATGATAAGGGGACATACAGCTGATCTGACACCACCTGAATAGCCACTGACCTATACGAAGTAGTGGTACCTAACTATAATAGTAGTAGGTAGTAGCTAAGAAAATGAGAAAAGACAGTTTCCTATTTAATTATATGCTAATATCAGATGTTAAAGGCAGTCAAAGCAGATATTAAAGGAACTCGGCATAAAGATTGCTCTAATGTGTGAAAATCATAATCTTCTGTAGTACTTCCCAATAATAATACTTAATAGAAGCCTTTCATTCAGAAAATATTAGTTTTACTTAAATCTTTGTGTCTCCTGTTTGAGAAATGCATCTTTAAACTTCTTCCATGCTTGCCTTGATGTTGCCACTATTGTTCAGGTCCCGCCTTTAGTTTGTCTGTCCATCATTTGAACTCCCACATTGTCTTCACTTTTCATTTTACATCTAGGAAACCAATGGAAAATGGATTTAGATCATTTCTCTGCTCCACGTATTGGATGTCTTGTCCATCTCCATATTTTCTTGCGGATTGTGTAAGAGACCAAGCTTGGAAGCCATATGTTAGTACTGGCACACATTTATTAAAAAGTTTCCTTTTTATGTATTCTTTGTTTACATTATTTCTTTGTATGACCAGTATCATTTCCACCCTTTAACAATACTTTCTATTTCTATAGATGTCAAGTCTTTGTGTGAGATAATTTGTCTCGGATAAGTATCTCTTGGGCATATTCTATGATATTGTTGTTTACTACTATTGGCTCCTTTATGCTGTTTGTCTTCCTACTTTCTGTGTCTAGGTTGTTCGATATCTGCTCAAGTTTGTCTTTAATTGTAGGAAGAATTTATAGGTTGTTCACAAACCTAAGTTTTACAACTTTATAAAAATAATAATAACCAGATAAAAGAAAATTTATTCCTAATAAGCAGTTCCCGGTTAATTTTTATTCCTTGGTTTAGTTCCCAGTTTAATTTTTCAAATTAAACTTGTATAATAATGATTGCCTTGACCCCTACCTATGTATTCTTATCTGTAAAGAATAAAGTGAGTGAAGCGAGTGAACTACTAGCATTAAATAGATGGACAAATATTTAGTAATATTTGGCGGAATAGTATTAAATATTTGTCCATCTATTTAATGTTTTGTAATGGATTTCCGCAAAGTCACACCTGAATCAATTATCTATCTGAACTACTAGCACAGATTCCAACCAGTCTAGACAAATACTTAAAGCTTAGTTTTCCTTCACACTAATTACTCTGCAGAAACATTAAGTTTTATAGAAATTACAGCAGCAGTTACGCTTTTGTCACGTGACATCACAAGCTGCAGGGCGATGGAATATGGAATTCTGATACTATCAAAACTTTGATACTAATCCGTTTCAATTACTATTGATGAATTCGTATTACGGAAGGTTGATGTTGATTGTCATACATGCTGCCATATGAATAGAAAACCGTAAGTACGTAGGGTAAACCACCCATATTGGCACTTTAAGCGCTGTGAGAAACAAAAATAAACTGAAAATCAAAATCTATTAATATTGTGAGTCTACAATTACGTTCAGACTTTAAAATATTATTAGAGTAAGTTTTTTAACTTCTAAAAGTCGGGATATTTACTTATACGATCACATTAGGATATGTTTTTTTTTTCTTAACATGCATTATCACCATTTATTGGCATATATTGGCACAATAAAACCAATTAATGGCATAGTGTCAATCAGGTATGTAACGGAGGTCGTTTTATCGGAACCGAAGCCGGAGTTGGAGTTTTTAAATTTGGTTGATCGGAGTCGGAATCGGAGTCGGAGGCAGGGTCAGAAGTGGTGACATGAGAGATAATTTTTATTTAAGGACAAATAAAACATTATCTAGTCAAATTTTTTTCATTTCAATTTTCAATAAAGCACAAACAATGAAAAAAAATTGACATATTTCCAAACAAACAAGAAATTAAAATAAATGAATTTAAACCCAAAGTAGCATATTACATTATATTAAATGAACAAAAGCTTTAAAACAAATGAAATCAAATGAATTGACTCCAAAAGTTGTGTATTATACTTTACGAACTTTGTCTCCGTCCAATCTATTTCTTAACGAGTCGTAGATTAGGCCAGCGCCAAAAAAGTTGTTCGCTCGCTACCGAGCCTGGTGGACACGACAAATATTGGCGGGCAATTGATTGAAAGGGCTGGAATTTTGTATTTCCATTTACTTTCCACCACAATAACGGATCATCGAATACGTCTTCATACACAGTTTACACTTTGCCGAATCTGAATTAACTTCAATGAAGTAGTTCCAAATACAACTTGTTTTAGGTTTCATTGTCCAACACAAAAACAGATCAATTTTATTGATAATAAGCCGCAAAAATCAAAACAAATATCTATAACCTATGAACGTGTCGTGTGCGTAACAAATTAACAACAAGTGAAAAAATAATTGACGATAGAGTGCACGTAGTGGGAGTCGGGGGGATTCCCCGCGCGACATGTATGAACCTGTTCGTAACAGTCGACACAGGCCGCCGCCGCCGCTATGTTATGCTTCGACCTCCGATTAAAACCTTCGACTTAAAAGTGTTGGAGCCGAAGTCGGAACCACAGGTGTAATAATAATCGGAAGTTCCGACTTAACAGAACCGGAGTCGAAGCTCCGTAACATCCCGGCTGTCAATAATGAGTATCCGATGGTAATCCTTTTATTAGCACTTCATACCTGGAGTATTAATAATAATAATAATAAGATAGAGGGGGACATCAGAGTTTATCCGGCAAAATTCATAGGATCCAGACATAGGTTTATTGGTATTAATTATTTATTATTCTAAGCATTAATTAAGGCAAATACTTAAACAGTTCACATATTCCTAGTTAAGGTAGGTACATCTACGAGTACTTAATATTACATTGGCATTGAAATCAGTCTTCGTTAAATCATTAATCATTCTCAATCATCCTTTTCCGCCAATATCTTTTCAAATTCCGATGCAGAAAATGCTTTTAGTCGCCTTTTGTGTTCCTCAATTCTAATTGCTTCATAATCCATTTCAATATCGGTTTCATCTTCATCTGAAATATTTTGGTTTTCTGTTTGTATGAATGATTTCTGTTTGTATGGTATCTCTAAAGTTGCGTTAACCAAATTCATGTTCATTCACCAAATTAATATTTCTATATTTGGTTTAAAATTCATTTCTTTCGTATCTTTTCTTTTCGTATCAAAATAATGGTAGTATTTTGATTATATTTTCCTTTTTTATTCCTATTATTTTTTATTCCTTTCGTTTTTTGGTTCCTTTTGCTTTCTCTTCTTTTTCTCTCAGTTTCTTTGATTCTTGTTCTTATGCTCTAGGTGTGTTTCTGACAGCTTTTAGTTTCATACTAATGCTATTACTAATGGCGCTTAAAGCTTTCTCCACACTTTCTTTACTATAGTTTTTTTTTTTTTTTTTTTCTGTATTTTTGGCTGCGATTTCTTTTTTGGTTTCATTTCTTCTCCTGCCTTCTTTCTTGTCTGAGATTGAAAAAACCGTTAACTCCCATTATTGGCATGCATATAGCCGCTATTGGCATTGGCATGCAAATTTTGGCCCAATGCCAATAATTAAGAATCTAATTATTGGCATAGGGCCAAAATTTGGAAAGGGTATAAAATACATAACTTTTAATACACAAACTTTTATAGATCAAATTGTTATCAAATTAGAATCTAAGATACCAAAAAAATATTATTTCATGAAATCTAATTATTGGCAGGGGTGTCAAAATATTTGGCATGTAAAAGAGACCACATTCCTGTTTGGAATGTGGTCTCTTTTACATGCCAAATATTTGCACAGCTTAAAAACAGAATTCATTGTAATAAATTGAAATCTTTTATCATAAATATGTAGCGAAACTAATAACAAATTCATCAAAAACATTTGCCCTGCGCAGATATAATGAATTTGCCTCAAAAACAAGTTATTTGGTAGCACTTACTAAAATTTAAACTAGATGCTAGATTCACTGGGTTCGTTGCAATGCAAACTTGTAAATGGCATAATGGCGTGTGTTCAGTGTATGTGTTGCCAGTTTAGTGAAAAGTAAACCCAGCAAGTATTTTTTAAATGTTTTAATATTGAATATTGAATATTGAAATGTTTTAATATAGAATAACAGTTTGCTTATTAAAAAGTAAAACCATTGGAGTGCCAATAAATTGGGGGGATGCCAACAACATGGTGGTTTACCCTAATAGTAATCTATCTTGTCCAAACTGATTCTAATTACAATCAAACTAATGATTTAAATTATGCCGATTGCTAATCGAGACTGATAGACATTGGTTGTGTCAAAAGTTCCATAATCGCCATACTGGTGTAATTTCCATACAATTTCATCTTTCCCGCAGTGCAGGTGTAAATGTCAACAGAAAGGGGATCTTGTCTAGGCCCTCGGGTATTATAGCTTTTACAATAAGGTAGGTATACCCATCTGCATAGTTGGTATGTTTTTTATCCTACCTATTCATTTTGTATAACATAACACCAAGATATATTAATAACCAAGATATTTTTCATAGAAATGTTTGAACTGCAGTTAGACAATTGATTCAGGCGTGACTTTGCGGAAATCCATTACAAAACATTAAACAGATGGACAAATATTTAGTACAATTTCGCATAATTGTATTGCACTAAATATTTGTCCATCTGTTTAATGTTTTGAACTGCAGTTAATTAAATAAGTAAATATTAGAGAACAATGCAGACACCACCTAACCCAAAACTAAGCATAGCTTGTATTACGGTGACCAGACGACTGATAGAATACTATATATTTTTAAATTCATCATTTCATCAAAATCGGCTTAGTAGTTGGGTTTTTAAATCAAAATAGCTGGAAAATTTTTGTCATCACATCCAAGTAAACAAAATTTCGATATTTTGCTTTCCTGTGACTTTCCAGTGGACAAATTTCAATTATTGAAGTTGGTTTTCTTTTTAGTTCTTAAAACATTATTATTAAATAATAATGAACTTTATTGAGTACATAAACAAGCAATAAAACTAATGCTACGGCTACAATGTAATGTCCTTAAACGGCGGTCTTATCGCATATGTTGATATCTTCCAGACAAAATACATACTTATGATAGAACACTCAAACACTGATCAAACCAGCTCAAATTGAGTTAGCACTTTATTCCACTTTCAGTTCTTATACTCACAGTATTTTCAGATAACTTTGCTTCACGAGATCACCTAGCAAACTGCCGAATATTTTTCCCCACTCTGACCTACCAGTAAAATCAACCATCCATCCAGGTAGTCCAATCAGGAGACACACGAGACAGCAAGTCTTTTACTAATAAATAATAATTAATTACAAAATAAATTAAGCTATTTAATTGAATCATTAGGTACATGTTCATCACACAAATTTATATCATGTTATATCCATTGTATGCCTGGTTGGTAAAACTGGACACACCCTAAAATGGATTTACATCCTGCCACATATGTACTACAAACTTCTGTGCTCAAGACTCAATATGTGTGCCAAAATAATGGTTACTAGAAAATTCTTAGTGATAACTAGAGAACTAGAGATCAAATGAGTCTGTCTACCAATCCTAGAGATTACAGTTGTGAGTTTTGTATATATTTTTGTTTGTTGCGGGTATCGAGAACTCAATCAACAGGATAACCGCCTAATTAACTCCGACACCAGGCTCTGACATGACAAAACAACATTAATTAATCTGGGCCCAGGATCATCAATTACTTTTATTTATAAGGGGATAACAGATTTGCTTCCACGCCTAGGTACTTATGTTTGTACTTACTAATTAGAGGGGTCTCACACACTTCAGCTGTTTTTTTACTCCCAGATGGTGGGTTTTTATGAGACATACAAGTAATTATTGTGATTTGTATTAACGTCACCAAAATGAACCAATCTTTTTGTTTATATTTTGTCATCATTATCATCATCATCATCATGTCCAGGCGGTCTGAAACCACTGGTGAGCATAGGCCGCCCTTCGTTTGTGCCATCCATCTCGGTCTTGTGTCAAAGTAACTCATGTACGACCAAATTCAAATTCAAATATTTTTATTTTATACAAGGATCACTTTGAAATGTCTTACATACTAGGTGAATTAAGGTGCCAATTCCTCCTAACCCAAATCCGAGAAAAACTGGCACAAAACTCGTCCTGGTTCTAGCGCTTGCTAAAGTCTTGGATTTTAGTCTGCTTCCTAATTTCAATATTGGGTAATTGAACGAGACCGAGTGTTATGCCGAGCTTGGCACGCTCCATAGTCTTCTGTGCGACTCTGATCATGTGCACAGTCTCTTTCGTGAGCGTCCAGGTCTTTGCACCGTAAGTCATAGTTGGTAGGACACATTGATTGCAAAGGGTTCTTTAGACATTGTGGTACCGTGGGTGATTTTAAAATATCGTCTAGCCTGCCAAACGCCGCTCTTCCTCAGTGGGACCCTTCTAGATATCTCCTTTGTCTGTAGATCTGGCCCAAAAGATAGAACATGACTATGTGTGTGCCTACATAACTATCGACTGTCTCCAGAACCTCGACCCCAACAGTAATGTTTTGGAATCGAAGCTCCACTAGCCATAACCTTTGTTTTGGTCATGTTCATTTTCAAGCCTACTTTGAGCTAAAACACGTTAGTCACATGTTTATTTAGTAGATCAAAAGATCAAAAATCAAATCAAAAGATTCTAGCTAGAAAAGTTAAAAAAGATAGAAAAGAAAAGATACTGAATTGCAATCACTTGTTACACTGTTTTCAGTGGCTCAGTGCCAAAAGAAAACACAAATAGCTAAGCAGTATTATCTAGAAATTACAAAGTTAGCTCTTGTTTCACTGTTTCCTTTCCTCAATGAAGTATTAATCTTTCTTCTCACGTAGATTTCAGGTACTTATCCTGCCTATGTCATGTAACAATGCTCTTCGGATATTCCCGCTGCCTGCATGACGTGTGGTCTTCATCAGTAAATGGTAACTGATTTGAATTAGACCACAAATAGCATGACATGGGTGATGATTAAAGAATAGGGGAACGTGACTGCAATCAGATAGTGCCACCGTCATGGATTCATTGGGAAGCTTAGTCATTCGCTGATTTAATTCATGACTATGATAGTTTAGGTCCGAGAATAGGCAACATAAATAAAATACTTGCAATGAATGGTGAACTTATAGGCACAATGATGCTTAAAATGATTCCTATGACGAACGTTGGTTATGCTATGATCCACACGTAGACCAGTCCATATTACACAATAATAAATATTATCATCCAATACCCACTTATGAGCTTAGGACTCCTTTTGACAATCACTGGTCATATTTACTTGTAGTTGACATGTTTTTTTACATATTGTTGTTTTTGCCTATGATTGACGTATGTAACAGCACTATGCTCTTGTTATACCTACCTATCAAAACGAATGTATAAATATGTATGCTGTTGGCATAAATAAATAAATATAATATAAGTATTGTTATCATCTACATGTATGTTTTAAACCGGCATTTTGTTTTCCTTTCCTGTCTCAATTCTTCATTCTGTAATCACCCTACTCGATCTGTCAACAGTTCAATACAATTTTTACTTAAAGAAGGTATATAAAGATCGCTGACTTCTGGCCTAGTTCAACTAGTCCATGTCCGGCAAAAGTAATACTTTGAGGGACTTGAGAGACTTTTCTGGTGATTATAGCCTTTTCGCCATCTCTTGTCTGTATTGGCCTGTGGTATTCTCATCAGCTGCCTGTACTACTACTTTCGCATGCGTCAGTGGCGAATCTGACGAAAGAAAGGAAAATGTTTATTTAAAACACCAAAAGAGAAAGAAAGAAGGAGTACATAAAGGCAAAAATTCCAAAAAGTTTACACTGTAAACGATTAGGTATAATATACAATTGGCATTATCAGTCCTTCCAAGAGAGTGCTCTTAAACAGGCCCAGTCTCAGCTTTAATGCTACTCCCAAACATAGTAAGACAGCAGTGTTTATATAGTTAGTATAAGGTATAGATACTATGCCGCCCAAAGATTAACGTGCTTTCAGAAGCTCGAAATCACTTAGATGAAAACTACTGCGGTTACCCATCCAGGTACTATATATTACAGCAATATTACAGCTATATTGATTTCTATCCTTCCCAACGTTGTCTGGCAGAGATCGCTGTCTAGCGATAAGACTGCCCATTGTACTACCGTGTAGCTAAACATTGTTTCTTATAATTAACCGACTTTATAAAAAAGGAGGAGGTTCTCAATTCGTCGGCACCGATTACTCAAAAACGGCTGAACCGATTTGGAAAATTATTTTTTCGTTTGATAGGGTTCAGTCTTCAGTCTTCACAGGTGGTCCCATATAAATTTTATCAAAATCGGTCGAGCTGAAAAAATCTACGAAAATCTAAAAATTGTATACATCGATGATGTCTTCATGTACTTCGATACCTCGCTGTCTCATTGGAGCGGTGCGTTTATTTGGCCTACTTAGATTATATATATACAAAATACATCTACTTTCCACTAAAATGTATTATAGGCTCAAAGGTCATTCAATGAAGTCGGTTTCTTTTTAGATTTTAAAACGTTATCATGGTCTAATGTATTTGTGGTATGCAATAACGTATTTTCTATCTTTTATCTATCTACCAACTCACAGCTTTGCTTAATTTCGTTGATCTGACTGGAACAATGCTATGCCACTAACGCTTCACTAAGTTAGCTGCCTGTGAATAACCAGGACTTGACCGTGAATCTATGGTAGTTGTTTGACTCATTCCATTGTTAAACAAAACCGTGTTATAAATATATTGCGAATAATAAATTAGTAGGCTCACTGTGTGTGATATCTAGGCCAGCCCACCGCAGGATCATTGCATTTGAATTATGGATGAGAATTACAATGAAATGATATATTTGACGCTTTCCTGTATAGCCTTAATTTGAATTTGATACTTGCTCAACGAGCTGTCTATGCGATGCGAAGTAACCATTCTTGGCTGGACCTTAAATATATATCGATATTTAGTTCCATTTATTTTGTCAAATGTTAATAAATGTCAAATTATTTAATAATTTTCCATTTTAAAGTTCATACTACCTACCTACCTAATACATACATTCAATTTTGTAAACTTGCATAGCATTCGTGTATAAGCGTATTATATCTGTGGTTTTAAGAAACACAAGAATCGGACCAAACGATCGATCAAGACCAAAAGGCATTTCAGATAACGTCTATCAGTAAAATGAGCCGTGGCGTAGCGAAATGGTGCGATTGGTGATCGATTAACAAAATAAAAAAAAATAAACAATTTCTACAATGTTTACTGAGCAATATCTCTATTTCCAGTTTCACAAAAATAACTTTCAGATAACGTCTATCAGTAAAATGAGCCGTGGCGTAGCGAAATGGTGCGATTGGTGATCGATTAACAAAATAAAAAAAAATAAACAATTTCTACAATGTTTACTGAGCAATATCTCTATTTCCAGTTTCACAAAAATAACTTTTGTGATAGTATTTTTAGCAGTTCACTTTTTTGTTTCGGCTGTGTGTATTAATTTAAACTAGTTTAAACTAGACCATAATTAATTAATAATAAATGTATTTTGTAAAAATATTAGCATTCTGCACTCCTCTATATAAACTATAAGTGTGCGAGATTACATACTCCTCCGTCCGCGCAATTTTTGCTTCACGTATTAATATATCATTATCATTCATTACATGGTATAAAACAAAGTCGCTTTCCGCTGTCTGTCTGTCCCGATGTATGCTTAGATCTTTAAAACTACGCAACAGATTTTGATGCGGTTTTTTTAATAGATAGAGTGATTCAAGAGGAAGGTTTATATATATTATACATGCATAATATAGGAGAGAAACACTGATAATTTTAGAGGTTTCTTATGTGGTGTCGTAAATAAATACATTTTTTTGCGCTTACATTGCAAACGCTTGCTGAACCCTACGAGATAGATCAAAATAATGTACTACAGTATTGTACACCTTAAAAAGGTCTACACAAAAGTCCGCAAAGGTATATGTCTATGTCTTAGTCTATGTTATTTTCTTAGATAACGTTGTATATAAAGACATTCTGTAGTATATTTAGTATCAGCATTGCACCCGTGCGAAGCCGGGGCGGGTCGCTAGTAGATAATATAATACGCGATAAATACCCATAAACTTAGTAACGTCAACGAAAATAGCAAGTTTATTTATAAATACGACCAACTATTATTATTAGCTTTCTTTCAGAATGTATGTCTAGGTTTTCTTATTGCGTACTGTCGGTTGGGTACCGTGTTCTTGTACAAAACTATTTTCTTGTAAAGTAATACTACAGTTTGTGAGACTGTTAAGCGAGGTTATTAATGGGTTAAACTTGAATAAAGACAATCGATTAGATTGGTCTTCCTTTGAAAAAGTATACGCTTCTAGCTTGTATAATAATGCTTACAATTGCTTCATAATTGCATATAATTGAACTTCTGAACTGTTTGAGCTATAAATTTATATTAAACGCGTCAAAAGTTTCGATTATTTATGATCAATTGCTATTTGAACTATTTGTGTCTATCTATTTTAGACGGACAGTGATCTCATTGCATACAAATAGAGGGTCATGGTTATTATCGCAATAATTCCAACTTCTGCTCAAGCAATTCATGATCACTGACTACTGACTTGACTACATTGTGTCTGTTCAGTTTCATCTATCAAAGTTGATTCAAACTTACGCATTTTGTACCAATGTTCCTGAACACTTTCGATTTTGAGTACAAACTTATATTTTGGTCTTTACTATCAAAATGACAGGTGCAATTACTCTTTGACCTGTTCTTATGGGTAAAGTCTGGGCAAGAAAAATTGATAATCCATTGAGACAATAATAGAGCTACGAATCTTGAAACTCGATCGCTGTTGCCCGTGAGAATAAAGAATTAACAGTCTGATAAACGACAAATAGTAGAGCATTGGCTGGGCGTAACACAACACTGGACCAAGATCATATCAGGCTCACGATTAAAAGTAAATCAGTAGATGCCATTCAACCCTGAATTGTCACCCCTGCACGCGTTTTGTGTAAGGCCATTTAGTAAAGGGTGATTCCGAGAACGGACCACCTACGTCGCCCATTGATCTAGTTCCATAACTTTGCTGGTCATTGCCTTTTTTGTAGCACCCTGTATAGTTTATGATCGGCGATTATAATGACATAGTTTGTTGTCATCTATTGTTGTGGGGTCGCGTGAATGGGTTGATTTTTGGTATGTATATAAATATTTATAAATTTACTATTTAATGCTTTTAAAATGAATTTATATTTTTTTTTTTAAAGTTTAAATCTTTAAATAAATAAATATGCTGTAGCGGTGACCTTTAAAATTTTAAAATATAAAACCATTATGTGATTGACAAATTAATCTACTCTCAGCTAAACATTTACTTCTTTTACTATGTATGTATGTATTTAAAAACAAAAGTATATAAGTGTTATATCAGTCATGTTGTGCTCATAACACAAGCTCTGCTTACTTGGGGCTAGATGACGCTCCGTGAAATGTCCGGAATTATTATTATAATTATTTACTGTAATTTTTCCAAGACCGTGACATTTCTACAAGTTTCAATGCCCACTTTTTAAACCTCTCCTGTTTTCCACAACATTCCACCCTCGAACTATCCCTGTTCGAGAACATACACCTATCAAAGGCAGTGTCGCTACAAATTTGCTTTTCACTCGATTAGGCAGGCAACTTGCTGTAATTGATTGTCCCTTGACGTCTGCTGTTGAGTGTTTGGCTTCCGACTGTTACCAGAGATTGATGTGCTCAATGGTTCTCTGCATTTGTCATGTAACGACAAGTGTTAGATATAAATAGACAAAGAAGTAGAGGTAGGCCAAAGAAAAGGTGGATAGATTGTGTGAAAAACTATATGAGTAAGGAAGACGCGAGTACTGAAATGATAGAGGGATATAGAAGAAAAAAACATGTACCGATCCTACTTGGCGTGGAATATGGTAAGGGCAAAAAAAATAAGGGGTTTTCAGCAAACCAAGTCGATCGGTTTCTACTGTTATGTGTGGTATTCGCTCTTCTGTATTGTACACAACACAAAACAATACAAGTACAAACAATTGTGCGGCTTCTAACTACATAGATATACAACTATGCAAGGCTTAATTTGTGTCTTTAAAAATAAACAATACCCTTTATATCCACAGCTCCTTATTTAGAAATAGCAACACATTCATAAACTAGTAGCCCTCCGCTGGACTGTCAATGACAATCGAACAGTTTAACTTAATCCCCTCTTGGTGTTATTCTATTAGTTGCTGCCGTTTACAAGTGTGATAATAATTGTACTTAACGAAATCTAGTGGTCGTTACTACATTATCACATCATCACATGCAGGCCGTTTCATCCTACTGCTGGGCGTATACCTCTCTTCGTTAGTGCTTTTCTTCTTTATCTTACGCTGATCTGACCCATGTACGACCTGTAATTTTTACTCCGAAATCTGTATCGAGGCCACCACTCGGTCAGCATCATGTTTCACTTGTTATCATCGTACCAGGCGAGGTGCCCCGCCCAACACCACTTCAGCCTTAATATTCGCTTGATGACCTCGTGTACAATTTCGAGTGAAGGACTCGGTGCGAAATATAAGTAAAAAACAAGAAATTAGGTGGGAAGTGAACTGAAGAATTTAAAAGTATATAGTACTATCTTTTGACGACCTCTGTAGCGCAGTGGGCTTAGGTCCGGCTGAGACGCAGAAGGTTGCGGGTTCGATTCCCGCCGCGGGACAAATGTTTGTATGATCTGCAAGTATTTGTCTCGGGTCTGGGTGTTTCTATGTATAATATGTATGTATTTACAAAAAATAATAATTGTAAGTAGTATATCAGTCATATGGTACCCATAACACAAGCTCTGCTTACTTTGGGGCCAGATGATGCTGTGTGAAAAGTCCTGGATTATCTATTTTATTATTATTTCTACTTCAGATATCTGGAGAAGGTACTTTATTCCAATTTCCAATATATTCCACAGTAGAAGAATAAAAATGTCCTACTTTCCACTTCAATTTAGAAACTCTGTCACGGTTTGCATGTTGAGGAGTTTTTATATTCAGGTTTGTTCTAAGACGTTTTTTATTTTTGTCAATATATTTATTTGGCAAAACCTTTATTTACAGAAATGTTCAAAATAATAATAATAATAAAGTACACGTGAACAGTAAAGCTATATAAGGACCGTTTAAAACGATCTTAGCATCTTTAATTTACTTACGTAGTAACTTTTACTGCTTGTGACACGAACATGTGATTATTTCATCCTGTTATGACATACTGAGAGATAACAGAGTCTATTGTAATTTGTTACAATACATCACCAACACTGCTTCTCACACTTAATCAAATAAGCCTTCCTACTTTTGTATTCATGAGTCAATGTTACTCATCCCTTCGTTAAATCTGTTCATACATCGATAGGTCAAGCCACACGCATTGTTTACTGATAGCATCTCGTTTCGTCAATCACTTGCTTCACCTACCCTCATAAAGTCCCTTCCAGGTCCCACTCAATATTCAACTGTATCACGTAGAAATAGAATGTGGATTCGTCTGGGGGTTGGAAATTAATTTATAACCATTAACGGAAAATAGATGGAATAGATTAAGTGGCAATGTGTTTTAACATAATGCTATCTGAAATTCTGAATTGTCGTAACCTGTTCTTCTAAGTGCTAATAAAATGGCATTTTATTTTCTGTCTCAGTAAAATTATTTTGTGCCATAAAATCTGGACTCAAATGTAAAGTTAAGGTCTCCTTTCATCCGACCTATATTTTTAAATTTGGTACTAAATAAAAAAAATACGCTGTTACGCTATTCAGTCTGTATAAAACCTATTTTATATTGGTCTGCTTTTTTTTGGTTGTTTTTAGAACTTTATTTCAATGTGTTTTGTTTGACTGCC
The DNA here is from genome assembly GCA_948098915.1 of Lampropteryx suffumata. NCBI lineage: Eukaryota > Metazoa > Arthropoda > Insecta > Lepidoptera > Geometridae > Lampropteryx > Lampropteryx suffumata. The sequence continues at coordinate 10,060,451 of OX402565.1, forward strand.
CTTACAGCTCAGTAACAAAGGTAGTAACTCTGTCTTCTTAGTGTTATAAAGTACTAACTTCTGCCCGCGGCTTCGCACGCATAGTACATATTTAAAAAGTACCCAATCTCGGTTCCTAAGATACAATCTATATATCCATACCAAATTAGATAGTTGAAAAAAAAACTGTTGATCTGATCGCTACCAAACTTCACAGGATAACTCGCTAGGCCAATCTGAAGATTTCCTAAAAATTTCAACGTAATCAGTCCGGTATCGGAGTCTTTAAGAAACATACATACACACATCGCGTTATTGTAATGATAATGATCTTCTATATATATATATATATATATATATTTATATATAGAAGATCATTATCATTATTTAAATATTTACAAAAATAAAGTATCCCATAAAATTGGTTCCCATATAAGCTGTGCTTAATTCAGGGCTAGAGTGCTGTGTGAAATGTCTACTAACATTTATATGTATTTACCCCATTGTCTCCCAATGATGTGTATATAGGAAGGCAAAGTTTATACGCGGCTGAAACCGCTGGAAGCTCTTCGCTAATATTTCGATCACTTGTCCGGGTCGTCTTTCCTACGAACACAAGTAAAATATGTAATGATAAACATCAGAACTTACCGAACGAAATCCATAAATCACTTTTACTTTAGCCCTTACTCTTACCTCACCTCCAAGTTCATCAAACCTTAAAGAGCAGTCTAAGCAACCATGACAATGAAAGGGCGTTTAAAACAAGACAATCGCTTCATTACCACCGCAAATCTTGTTACGTAACAGACCAGCGTCAACGATCGAGATCACAACACACCGAGTCCAATCTGAGACTGTTTATGGACAAAATGGCCAGGCCAATGAAAATCTTACGAGTATGTTTGCATGCATCGAATGCATAAGTCGAAGAACATCGAAGAACACTGCAATAAAAATATCTTTATAATATATATGGAATATTGATTTGTTGATTGTTATTATATGTATTCTATCAGTCATGGGATTCCCATAGTAAAAACTTTACTATGATAGATGTCAAACTTCATGTATTTATTAATTTGAGTATTACAGAGTGATCTGAGTTGATCTGTTTAGAAATGACAGCCTTTTCGTCAGCTAGGTCTAGATCACGGGTGTTTCGTCCGCTTGGTGTGTACCCGGCTTTCATCGGTATCTGTAGGCGCCGACGACCAGCTATCATATCAGTGATCTTGATTGAGATTTATTACGCGTATAGACTTGCCTCGGTAAATCGACCATCTCTACTCTCAGCTATTTTGCCGTCGGGCTTAGATTTATTTTGAAGTGAGTTAGTTTTGTAATAAATTGTAGGTTACATACAATACAGGAGCGGAAATTATACGTTGCCCTACACTGCAGTGAGCCGTTTCGCACTTTGTGCTTGTTGCGCGGTATTGGCGTTAGATTTGGATACGATTGTATTCGTCTCGCTATTTGCATTATGGGACGGGGCCATGCGGCTCGACACTACCACGTGTAGCTATGCTAAATTAAGTTGCATTCTTCGTTCAATCTGTTCCATTTCAACGCAGAAGAGCTATAATAAAAATGTATTAGGATGATTTATATCTCTCTGTTATTTATCTGGTTACGTTTGCTAACTTGAACCTCAGTTCTTCGCGTCCATTTCGCTCTTAACATGATGGTCTAAGAGTTAAACGTCAGTAACAAATATTTCATTAATGATTAACCCAAGTGTCTCAAGTCCCATACAATTCTTGTCTTATCTAGCCTCCGCAGGAACCATACAACGAACGAAATAAAAGTGGAATATTGACAATGAAAGGATACGCCACAAATGATGTATTAGGAGATAGGATCGATGGAATAGTTGGGGTATAAATCACGGAGATGCGGTCGAGGTTAGGAGTCCAATGAGAATAGCATTGGGAGATTTAGTGGCGCTATATTCTCCATATCACTCTTCAATAAGTAGCTCAGTTAGCAATACGAACGATTTACTTTCTCGCGAACACCTTTATTAGCAATTTTTTCGAAGAGTGATGTCATAGGGCTTGTAACAATAGTCAACATAGCGATTGCGTATTTTGCAACTCTAGTTGTAATTTTTGACTTAAAATTTGAAATGTCATAGCTTATTTTGTAAGCAGTTTCAGAGGTCTCAAATTCAGGTCAAATTTTAAATGTACTTTAGTTTCAAAGACGGCAAATCTCGAACTAAAACATAAGCGCCCGCTAAGTCATAGATCAAGTATCTTTCAAAGCTCGTCTTTAAAGTATATCTCCCTTGTGGTAAGCAATCCTTTTAAAATGGTATTACTCCACTCCATATCATTCTACACGATGGTCTTATCACCGCGGACGTGTACGATTGTCAATAATTTATTTACGGGGTCAATCTGACAATGTACGAGTAATTTTTGAAAGATTTATTGAGTTGGATAATCTATACATTGTTATTTGCCCGTAATGAATACTCAGGAAATGGTAGTGCTTCTTCGATACTACTGCTCGTATTTAATATTACTAATAGTTAGCCACTAATTCATACGATGTAGTAGTAATAGTATGTCTAGGTTTTACTATTTTATCTAAACTGATAAAATAGCATAAAGTTCTAAATCTGTCAAACCAGCATATTAGTTTATTAGTTTATTGCACTGTTACAGCGTGCACTTGACCCAGGGACCTGACAGATTGATCCATTAATAAGTACCGGTTTGAAGATTGCTCTTAATTTGCCGGTACAGTTAAGAAGCTGTTCTTACGGAACTTTCGTTGTAACACTCAAAACATTCTTTAAGAAGCTACTTTTTTTTTATTTAAACACTTACACTTTTGTAAATACCCATCGCTCATCACGGTATTGTGTATAACTTTGGGTTAGCTCGCATTCCATAGTCCGAGTTCCATAATCGACCTGTAGTGCGATTATGGAACTCTTGATACAATCAATGTCTATCAGTTTCGATTAGCAATCGGCATCAATGTCTATCAACTTCGATCAGCAAAAGGCATTAATTCAATCAATCATATACTTACTATGTATTTAAATGCTTAGTACGCTAAACACGGTTCTTACTACAATCGTACTTTGTAAGTTGGTCGAGTTATAGTTTGACACCATCTTCATATTGTAACTAGCGATAGAAGCCGATAGAAATCGCAGCGATCCGTAATACCAATTCATCAATAGTTACTGAAAGCTATTAGTATCAATGTTTTGATAGTATCAAAGTTCCATAATCGCCCCACTGATTATGTTAGCAAAATCTTGCTGTAACTGAAATCTGTGTAGTTAACCTATTTTAAAAAACATGCCGATTAAAGTGATGCAGTTTAATGTGACATGCTCTTGTTCCGCGTCTGATATCTCCTTAAGAACTACTGTCTTAAATGCTCCAGTTTCACGAATTCGATTAGTCTGTTAGCCGACGATGCTTACCTTAATTTCTTTATGACATCTATTTGGGATTATGCTAAGGGCTTTATATGACTTAACTGTTACTGTATTTCGTGGCCGTATATGTGAATATTTAGTGGCTGTGGAGTTTATAATATTCAAGGTTACCTTCCCACTCTGGGAGTACTCTTGAAAATTTTCGGTGATTTGGCGAGCCGGCCGGCTACAAACAATTTTAAAACTTCATTAAAACCTACAAATTTTCCCACCATTCCACGGAACCCATAGAATTCACCTTGACTCTAGTTTCTAGTGCTTCATCAATCAATCACGTCCTGACGTAAATTGGCAACAGCCGTGCCCAGACGAAATATTTATTAAAATCATTCTAGAGCCTATTATTCCTAACCGATTATGTCAAGGGCAAACGTCTTTGTTATTTTTATTTCCATTGTGTTTCGGCTGGTTCGTTACTACTTGCATGGTCATGGTTATACTTAAAATAGACATCGGGAAATTTCCGGGCACACTTCTACGAGTATATACTTGAACAGTTAAAAACAGCTTATTCACTGACGTCATGACATCTCTTGCAGCGATCTAGTGCACGTGCTTTGTGCACATAAAATTTACATAAAATTTTAATTTTTATATATATAAATCTTCTGTGCGTGTGTTTGTAATTAAACTCCTCCTAAACGGCTGCACCGACCGATTTTGATGAATTTTGTTGTGTGTTCAAGTGGATTCGAGAAGGGTTTAGATTTACAATTATATTTTTTTTTATTTTTTATTGATATGATAACTTGAGCTTTGTGTTTGGTACAACGTTTTGTCCTACCTGTCGTAAGGTACTCGAAGGCGTGAGAATCCTGAACGCCTGTCGGGTCAACAAGTATCGAACTCGGACGACAAGACCCACATACCCAGTGCTCTTCGACCCCGCATTAAATCTCGCTGTACAAGCGCGTGCGCATCCAGAGTCACGAGCTCGTTCATCACAGGACCCCCGGCGACTGATTCAAATAAACCGCATAGGATGACCTTGCATTGGCTGTATTTCATGGTCCACAGGTTCATGTTTCGATATAATTGTTCTGTCAAACCAAGGCTTGTTTTTTTACGTCTATGAAACCACTGGTCTCGACGTCTCGAGGCTCGACATCTTGTTTTATGGGTAAGTCGAGATTTCTTCATTACATTATCTGGTTTGCGACAACTATATTATTAAGCTTTGCTTGTAGCTCATCTGTATTGAATTATTTCTTTCAAATGAGCCAGGGTTTTAAAGATAATGAGAAATCAAACTATTTAATAAACAGTTATTGATGTCAAATATCAAGTAACATGTTTAAATATAAAAAAAAAAGTATAATATACCAAGGTTTTTGAAGTTCACCAAAAAATCATCATTCAAAATATCGTTGGTTGAGTCGGTAGTCCTGCCATTGCTGCCAAATTAACGCCACGTCTGTTTGGACATGATTTGTGACTGCCGGACGACAATACAAACTGTTGTTGGTTTAGTTTTTATAACCCATTCTGTCCTTTCGGTAGTAAATTTTCTGTGTCCAATATAATGAATTATGTACGAAAAAAGGAGTGTTGGGCTATGTTATATTCATATTTTGTGAGTTTCAATGCTGTTTGATGCTTGCTGTTTGGTCGATTCTGTATTTTGTTTCAGTGTTATTTTTAGAGTATTAAAAAAAAAAGAGTATGAGTACACTACACTATAGGAAATCATCAGAAATGTCACATACCATGTTAGAATGCGTAAGCTTCTGTGAATTCCTTTACATAAAAGTTCAACTTGAACTATCGTTCTATTTTATTTGTAGTTGTTTTATGTTATTATTTATTATTATAATATTATTCTTACCTTTACCAAAATTCAAAATTTAATATCACTATTCTATACAATCACAAGGACCACTTTGAATCGTCTTCTTACATGCTAGTGAATCTAGGTGCCGGTTCCTCCTAACCCCAGTTCAAGAAGAATCCGGCAAGAAACTTGTCTGGTCTTAACCCTTTTTTCTAACTTTTTTTGCACTATTGTAACAATAAACAATAGTAATGAAGGACCTACATTATCCATACACCAGTATGGATAATAATAATAAATTCATCTGTTTATTACTTTTTACGGCTAAAAGGCAAACGAATCTTAATGAAATTTGGTAAGGGAATTGTATCTTGTAGACGGGCATAGGCTACTTTTTATGTAGGTACCATGCGTGCTAATCCGCGGGCAGCAGCTAGTTTTGATATAAAAACATCAAAGCTACTATTATTAACAGTAGATCCAAAAGCCCTTGCTGCGTAGGCGCATTCGATCAGAAGAATTCACTTAGAGAGTGATTGACATAAATAACTTTCTCTAACTTTACATGCAATGCAAATTAACCGGTGCGTATGCTAACTGACAGCTAAACAAAAGTTTTTTATTTATTTGTATTTCTCTGCAACTGACAAATTCTTAAAGAGATTAACTCCTTAAATATAACTTACAGATGTTCTTTTCTTTCTGTAACCATGGTATCCAATGACTTGTAAACACAGTGTTATCAATAAATATCTGTATAACAAAAACATGTTTTAATCAGGAAAAAAAAAGTTAATCAAGTTAATGTCAAGTAAAATGAAGTTAATGTCTTGAGACAAATAATAAATAAATATTGGCGTACAATGCATACAGTGCATTGTACACCATGCACACCATCTAGCCCCAAACTAAGCATAGCTTGTATTATGGTGACCAGATGGTGTTGATAAAATACTTATATATTTTGAAATACATGTCTCTTTATAACACTCAGACACAGAACAAATACCTATGTTCATCACACAAATGTTTATCCTGGAAACGAATCGAACCCTCGACCTACAGCGCAGAAGGCAGATCTATTACCAACATAAATCCTACTTATTATATAAATACGAAAGTTTATGTGGATGTTTATTTGAGGCTCAATCGCGTCGTAACTTATAAAGGAATTGGATGAAACTTGGTATAGATGGAGTCTGTGAATAGCAATATTTGATATAATATGTGAAATAGCATATAGTCTACTATGTATATAGGTACCAAGAGTGTGAAGCTGCGGGCGGCAGCTAGTATTTAAAATGTTGTTCATCTAAAGCTTTTGTACCCTTGTCACTATTTCATTTTGTATTCTCTTAATTACACGTTAACGTGCATTTATCACTAAGACTACAATGTTCCGATCTTCAACCAAGCAACTTGTTACCTTTACGACAACAAATATCCTCGTTGCCATCAATTATTCAGACAGCCAATTTCCACCAGACGAAAGTAAACATTACTGATGGTACTGTACTGCCACAGTAGTTTTTAAAAAGCTCAGTCAGACACAATGATACTTCGCATACATGAATAACGCGCATTCCTGCTGTGACGTTGATCAGCCAGACTGAAGTGACATTTGAACCTACATTCTACATGTTTTTTTCTATAATATCACATCGCGTCTGGCATGCTAGCCTGACAGATGACCTAAAGCTCTGCTAGCTACCGTAGCAAGAAGGAAATCCCTTAATCTTCTTGTAAACCCCCCTAGTGGGAGGTTCAGATGCGACCAGGTTATGCCTTCATCTGCTTCTAATGCAAATGTTTGAATTCGTTTAAAATTGTGTACTTCCCTATTATTTAGTGAAAATCTTTGTTTAAAGAAATATACAGAAAAGTTGGGTTAACTACCCAACTTGTTCAGTATTTGAAAAAAACCTCCTATTTCTAACTGAAGTATGTGCTGGTATCAGCACGTACGTAAAAAGATTTTAGATTTTTCATATAATTTTGCTAGCAAGACTAACCAAGCCGTTCATTCGATGAGCTTGAAATGTCTCGCGTCGCCACCCTTCTCGATTCTTCCATTTCTTATTAATTAAAGGCGATCCCCTAAACTCTTAAAAGGATTGAACGCTATCTTTGTTTGTCCATTTGAAGAGATCTCTCTAAGACGCTATTGTGAAAGGGGCTCACGATTCTCATAAATAAATTAGATGTCGTCTCTCTTTTTACTCTTGAGACGGGACGCTTCGGGAATGTCGACGCCGATTTACTAATTCATTTCGGCAAGTGGATCCACTTTCTATAGACGACATATTGATAGTTCACCTAGTTTGCACGCTCGTGCCATAGCTACCTTATATAAATGATAGACTATCTACCTTAGTCGATCCTAAGAGATCAACGAAGTCAAGCAACGTCCTGCTAGGCCAGTAAATAGATGGATGTCCCCAGTAGCATTTTCACCTAAACTCCATTTTGCTTCGAAGGTAACCTTAAGTTGTCGGACCCGGTTTTTCATTAGACCATGACAAAACGGTCTTTTAACTCCGTCGCCAGAGTTGACCACTGCCTTATACGAATGTAGTAATAGCAAGGGATAAATATGGAAAGTTTTGGGTATTTCAAAATGATTTCATTACTGGTACAAAGGGCACAATGCAAGCAACAAACACTTTTGTTTCTGTGTCCATACAACAAATCACCTGCAAACAAATACAAGGAAAGATAACTGTCTGGTTCGCTCAAAGAACACATTTCTTATCTACTGCAGCCCGTAGTACCTACATATAAAGTAGGCAATGTCTGTCCCCAATATATAATCTATCTCTGTATCAATTTTAATCGAGACCCGATCAGCCCTTTAGCCGTAAATAGGTAACAAACAAACAGGCCGACAGACAGACGAAGACACTTCAATTTATAATATCAGTTTGGATGGATATCTTTAATGACCTGAATATATTGGAATTCCCTATCCTATTTGATCTTGACCTACTTGATCGCGCGGGAAACGTTCAGTAATCATGTAATGATGTGAGTTAATTATCACTCGTCTGATGCGCATTATCTAAGTATCGTGTCGTATAGTCTAACGAGTTTAATTTAACGGTATTCGTTATCCTATATTTAAGCACTAGTGTAGTAGAACAAACGGTGGCGAGATAACTTTTTGTTGTACTCTGACTTTCAATGCAATGATTAATTTCGATGACTTTAATTATCACTCGAAAAGTTTTGGAATTCGGTGAAGTCCCGCTGCGGAGCGAAATATTTTCATGGTCTGTCATTGAAGACCCTCAATAAAATAAATAAATAAAAAGGTAGAAAGTAAGATATACTTTAGTAGAGATAGGTACAAAATTTGTAAATATCTTAAGTTCAGTTGCTAGGCTTACTAAAGCATTGGGTGCAAATTCAGCATCAGCTTTGTATAGTTAGGTATTAGCAGCTCTGTTTTTCAATGTGCCCCTCTCGGATAGTTCACCACCGAGAGTATAAGAACAAGCGGGGTAACAAGTTTAAAAGCGTAAATTGTTGTGATTTGTAGCAATGTCTAATAAATTTATAAGTACTACAGATATATACTTGTAAAAACGAAAATGTACTATAAGTAAGTATTCTGTCAGTTCTCTGTTTCTCGCGATACAAACATTGATTAGTTTGGAGATGCGTGTCTTCGAACATTTGCTTTGGGTGTTCTGGCAATCTCAACTTTAGCTTGTGGTAACTTTAACTGGCCTGTCAGCTCAGTTGGTATGTGCCTTCTGCGTTGTAGGTTGGGGATTCGATTCCCTCCCAGAACAAACATTTGTGTGATGAACATAGGTGTGTGTTCAGTGTCTGTGTAACACCACAGTGCCAGATAGTCTGCCTCCAAGCAGTAGTGTGCAAGCATTACGAAGGGTACTGAAGCAAGTTATATTACTGGGTAAATATATATAATTACTGCCTTAAGGTTGGCAATGCGCGTTTTTATCTCAGGTATTGCATGCGTCCATATGTTACAGTAACCACTTACCATCTGATAGGCCATATGCTTGTTAACTTAGATAAGAGTTACGCAAAGTGTAAGCTAAAAACTATTTTCATGTAACTTTATTCATAAAACCAATTTGTAGTTATTTAAGCTTAAAGAAGATTATAGCAAAGCATTACAGTTTTGTCTCTAATTTACGATCAATGAATCTTTAAATAGTTTCATTACAATTATAGTTAAAGAATCTCAATTGCTCTAGAGAATTCGAGAAGCTAAAAAGAATCCGAAACGTAAATTGTATGACATGGAACGTTTCACTATCGTGGTGATATCATCGCCATAATGTTTTTGTGGAATTTGTGAACGGAGGGTGTGCTGTGGGTGGTCAGAATAAAATTAAGCAAAGATCTTTAAATCAATTAAGTATGCCTTTTCACTTAAACTTAAATCACTTTGCGCATAATACATATAAGACTTGTCATGTAGTCAAATTCCTATTTTACGGACCCCAAAGATGTAGGTAGCCGTTTGTTCATATTGAATGGTTTAAAGAGTCCATTGAATACCTAACTAAGCTACACGGGCATTTATTTAGCAATAATTACTCGGCAACTAGTATGGACAAATCTGGAGCGATTAGTTTTCCTAATTTAAGTATATAATAAATAATGCTGGACATTTCACACAGCATCACCTGTCCCCAAAGTAGGCAGAGCTTGTGTTATGGAAACCACATGACTACTTATGAAGACTTTAAAAAAAATACTCATAATGTATATAGCAAAATATTTGCAGATCATACAAACATATTTTATCCCGCGGCAGGAACATTTTTCATCAGGCAACACTTCGTCCTCGGCGCTATAGAGGTCGTCAAACTAGAAACTTCGAAATAGTTTTATATCGCGAAGCATGGTGTGGCGGTTTCCCTATAACACTGTTTGATATTGTCTGAACGTCTTAATTGGCAAGTATTACCCAGCCGGCTAACAAGGCACCCGCGCCAAAAGTTTTCATGACTGCCTGCTGGGTAGAGAAATATATAACCCATGCATTACTTATGTAAGTCAATTTTGACGTTTCTCCGTATAGATTTTTGTCGCAGCTACCCTGTTAGCGCGACAATATCGAGCAATTTAAATTGCCGTGTAAGCAAACCTTAGTAAGTCGAGCATCGGTAATAGCGTAATTGTACATGGACATACATCATTTTGACCTGTGGGATCGTTTTGTAGATGCCGATGTTATTGAGAGACCGTAATGTTTAAATTGCTAAATTTGGGAACGTCTGGCTTTATCTTTTCGCAGAAGGTTAAGGTTCATGCAGAGTTCAATCAAATTTTGAACACAATGTACTTTTTCCATACCCTCTGCCGGTCTATTAACTCCCCTATCAAATTGATTAATGGCCATTGAACCATCCGTACAAATATACTTCGAATTTTTGCTGCTTTTTTTGTAGGGTTCCCTTCTCAGTAATAATCAGTAATATTAATTTTATTGGTAAATCGTATGTTTATAGATCAGTTTAAATTATAAATTGAAAATACATTATAACAATATTATAATAAATTATCTAGTCGTGTATTAATATAATGTATAATTTTATTTATGTAGCTCAGTTTATTATATAAAATCTTCTACATTGTAGAACGCCTTAAAATGTATGTGTAGGTATTAATTTTACTACTACTTTCGTATAAATCAGTGGCCAACATTGATGACGGAGTTGATAAACAAACTCATAATTCAAACTCAAATATGTTTTTATTCAATACAATCACAAGGATAAGTTTGAAACGTATTACTTACCTACTAGGTGAATTCAAGTGCCAATTCCTATTAACCCAAGCCAGAGAAGAAACTCGTCCTGGTCCTAACGCTTTTTTGTATGATCTTTCTTATAACTAGATTAACTACGAAAAACGAATACAAGGTAACAGTGGGTTTAACATTGCAAATCTGTCATTAACTATTAGAGGGTAGAACAACATGAGGCCATGCATGTCATTTATATTATACGCTTTCTTCGCAAGGCTACCCTTTATGTAAGCTTTATATTCCCTAATAGGTTGGTTAGTTGGAGGCAGTACGAAAGCCTCCGTCGTTGCAAAAAACCGGGACCGACAGCATAACCTCGAAGTACGGAAGGGCTCTGATGACAATGACAAAGACATTTTGTCATTGCGGTCACCCATCCAGATACTGACCGCACACAGTGTTGCTTAACTTATTTGATCTGTATAGCGCCATTATGTTTTTATTTGATACAATCAATGACTATCAGTTACAATTACAAAGATTAGCAATAGGCTTTATTTGAATCATTAGTTGATTGTTAGCTGGATTGGTATTACAAACGTTTGGTTTCTATTCATTATATCATATGACAATATGTGTTACAATCAACTGCAACCTTCCGTAATACCAAATAATTAATAGTAACTGAAACTTAGTATCAATATTTTGATAGTATCATAATTACTGGTATGAACAAATAAGTTAAAAAAACTAAAAAACACGCTTTATATAGAAAACCAAACTAAAAAATAATAAAATAAATGTAATAAATGTAAGTAAGAAAAAAATGTTTTATTTAAAAAAAAGCGTGGGGTGCATGGTGTCAATAGTTATAAATATTTCAATGACAGATATGAAAAGAAGGATTATCATTTCGATAATATCTTAGAAAGCACCCCACGCTTTTTTTTAAATAAAACATTTTTTCTTTCTTACTTACTTTTTTTCTTAGTTTGGTTTTCTATATAAAGCGTGTTTTTAGTTTTTTTAACTATTATTTATTTTCTACTTTTTAGTTTTAGGATAATCGGAAATTTTAATTTCATTTTTTTTTCGAATTATTGCATTGTCATCGGTCTTTGACAGGTGTGCAAAATTTTAATGAAATCTGGCCGTTTAAAGTGGGTCAAAATCGCGTCCTAAGGAGTCGGTTACAAACATACAAACAAGTGAAGCGTATAAAAATAATAGTAATAATAATAATTCTGGACATTTCACACAGCGTCATCTAGCCTCAATGAGCTTGTCTTATGGGTACCACATGACTGATATACTTTTGTACTTTTTATCATTTACACGTGTTGTTGAACGCTATAGCCGTACCTGGTGATTTGGCAAAACAGACTGAATAAATGACAGCCAATTTGACAGATGTAGCTTCAACGATATGGCCCCAACCAACTGTCAAAGTTCGAAGGTCCCATTGGAAGACCCTTAACATAAAAAACCCAACCCAAGACAAATATTTGCTATCAATACAAATATTTACTCCGCAGTGGGAATCGAACCCGCAGCCTACTGCATCTCATGCAGAATTTCGCCCACTGCACCGCAGAAGATTTCCGTTATATTTAAAGTGCATATTTTTATAATAAATATTATTTCAGAATATATCTTGCTAATGTTTGATTTCTGTCTGTCATCTCAGCTCCGTTGTAATTTAATTTATGAACTCTGACTTTGTGTTCGTAACGGAATTGGAGCACTTCCTGTTGTCGTGCAGTCTGATACAAATACAGCTAGGGCTCTAGACAAATTCTTCACTCTTAAGTTTCCTTAACGCTAAAGCTTTTGCGATATTTTTGCAAAAGCTGAAGGAAGTCTAAATTGTATAGAAATTACAGCAACAGTCATATGACTTCATATAAGTCATCATCAGAAGAAGTTCATCATAAGAATTTGTTTAAAAATATGTAAGTATTCCATCAGTCATCTGGTTACCATAATACAAGCTAGCAAGCCGAGGGCCTTAATACACACGAGGTAGGAATCGCACTTTCTCCCGAGTGATACATAGTGCTTTATACTATACCTACGAGGAATAAAATCTTCACTATCACTCGACGACATTCTGTAGAATTAATAAAATTACCAAACCCAAATTCAAATTTCGAAGAAATTCCCGCGCATGCTTTTATTACTTCAATTTTTATTAGGGGTTCTTTTTTCAAAATATTGTTCGGAAATCGGAATAGGAATAAATCATTTGGTGGACTTGGAGTAATAGTAGATTGTATCATAAGGTAGCAAAATAATATTTTTACGGCGAGGGCGCTTTTTTGAATCCAGAGCAAAATAAAGGATTCTTTAGTAGAATTCTGAACGTAGCGAGGGATTCAAAGTACGTCGCCCGAGACAAAAATATATTTTGCGCCCGAGTGATACATAGATACACTCTACTTTTCATCACCCACTATGAGGAAATAAAAGGCGCCTCATATTTTATTGTAATATTATTATTTAATGAAACATAGAGTAACAACTAAATTGAAATTAAATAGTACCTAATAATAAAACAACTAAAAACTATTTTTTTCATTTGAGACATTTTCGCAATTAAGAAAATTTATTGTTACAGTTTTATTATGATTAGAGATTGTTGTAGATTTTATATTCTGCGTGTTTGAAATAATGTCCGAATCTGGCTCATTTTAAGGAAAATGTGACGGTGAATCTCGTTGTTTGGAGGTAGATGGGCGCGGTGACAGTGGCATGGATGGATTAACTGAAGGTTGCACCCTAATGTTTTCCACGATGCGCTCACATGTTTTGTTACTTACTTAGCAGGTAATAGATTATCCAGCACATTTCTTGCGTCAGTTCTAATACTTTCAGGAGTTAATTCTATACTTTCACTGTCACTTGAAGAATTCATTTTTCAAAACAAAACCATGAATTTCTAACAATCCGTGATAATTGACGAAAACGCGGGCTGTAGTTCGCGCGTTTTTAATTTGATTTCTTTTTTTTTATTCAGCTGGCGGCGCGACTATGGGCCGTCGTACCAGGCAGTCTTTATTCAAACAATATTTGCGTTTGATTTCTTTAGCGCTGAACACTATGTTCCAAATTCAAAAAGTTTTAAAAGCTAAAAGTTTCTTATGGAAAACACCACCTTTGGGTGCACTTAAAGGCGAACCTAGTCGTCCTTTTCGAATAGATGGGATGAAAAAACTTTTTGTCGTTTGACCTATAATGAAAATAACCATAGCTACCGGCCGATCTATAAAGAAATAAAAAAAAACACGGTAGAAGTGGATTTCCATACACTTTTCTCTCCCGCTAAACGCGTTAGAAATGAAATTCCATAGACTTTTCCGTCCCTCATTTTAGTAGGCCTGAAATGATGTACTTTCTAAGTTATATTTGGAAAAGGAATGGGCAAGTTTCTCAGTAGGTGTGGTGTAAAACTAATTAGACTTGAAAACTATTTTCATTCAACTTTGTTACATTATTTCCATGTCAATATAAAAACTAGATGTTGCTCGCGACTTCGTCCGCATATTTTTTGAAAGGAATTGTAGGCAGCTTAAATCCTTAACCAGGATGCAATTTATCTCCTTACAATCACACCCACACCCACCACCCGTTAAAAAGTTACCATACAAACTTTGATACCCCATTTTACCCCTTTGTTAAGGTTATTTTGAAAAATCCAGGAACAAGTGTACATTTATTTTGCATTTTATTTATTCATATCAAGTTTCAAGCAAATCGCACCACGCGTTAAAAAGTTTCTTACATTCGTTTTCACCCCTTTTCACCCTCTTAGGGATTGAATTTCAAAAAATCCCGCCTTAGTGGGTGGCTTTGCTGTAAAAGGAAGCTACCTTCCAAGCTTCAGCGGTTTCGGCTCGGCGATGATGAATCAGTCAGTCAGGTTAAGCTCTTTTATAGGTATATATTCATTAAATCAGTAAAATTAAATTCATAGTACTCATCTACTGAGTAGAATGAGATGTGTATAATAGCCACATGCGTAGTCTTATTTTTAATACCACTGTGGAAGTTGCATCTTGTCTTATACTATCCGGCAGCCTATTTATTATACATTGTGAGGGACCCATTATGTACACGGACCTCTCTGATTTGGTCAGTTCATGTGCGGGCGTGACAAGTTGGTGAGCCCGAATTTTACTGCACAGGGCCGGAGCGGTTTTAACACGTAGGTATTTATGTAGATGCCTTGCGTGTGAAGCCGCGGTCTACAGCTAGTAATAGTATAATTATTCATCGACGCTATTCAAATTTGTTATCGCTAAACAAACACAATTACTTCTAAATCGTCTAATGTCTCATTTTGGCATCAAAAAAAACTAAGGTGAACTTAATCGTGCGGATAAGAAAAATCACAGAATAACCAATAGTTAGTGAACAGATATATTATGTTAATTTCCCCTATTAAGTCAATGGGCACTGGACACAAATTATAGGTGGCCATGCTATATCATTATGGCTTTTTAACAAATTCATTATGCGTTGTTTGTTAAACTTTAACATAATTATTGCAGGGACGATTTGTTATACTTTTTTGATTTGATGACTTTATTAGTTAAAATTGGTACTTGACTGATTACTTTTGAATGAAGCCGCAACTTGTTGTAAATTTTATGAAGAAGGCCTTCGGGTCTACCAGATTTGACTACCAGCTCATACGAACTTATTTCTATTATTTATAGATTATGTACTCGTACTGATAGCTCAGTCTCTCGTTTATGAACTTTCCTAAACAAACTGACTTATTGTCCCTTGGGATGAGTCTGTGAGGCGCACTTCAATCCTTTATCCACACAGGTTGCGAATGATGATGAAACATGAAACACAAAACATCGTGTTTTTTTTTCCACGAAAAAAAAACATGTTTTAATCTTTTTTTTATAATGTTTTAATTGACATGTTTCAAACATAGTTTAAAACACTTCTTGTTATAACAAAAATATTAAGTACGTACCTACTTACAAAAGAAAACAATAAAAGAGATTTTAATAGTACCAATAAATATCTTATCTAATAAATCAGAAGTATTTATTAAAGTAATTTTTAACTACTAATCTTTAATGACTTTAGGAAAATCAACATGTTTCATTTCACCTTCCTTATTCTTCGTCAGCTACGTTTAAGTCGTCCACAGTTGATTGTTTCGGATCGAGCGCTCTCATGATCGTGACTAATTTTGCTGCCTTCTTTCTCTGTGCCAAGTCGGTTGCGTGTTTTTGAATGCACTAATCCAAAAGTCGAAAATAGTCGTTCTATTCCGGCGGAAGAGGCAGTGGCCGTAAACAATTGATTCGTTAGATCTATGGTTCCGGAATCTAACTTACCCCCTAAAGATTTCCACCACACGGACGCATGATTTTTTTTTAATAGGTCATCCTTGAACATATAGTCCTTAAATGGAAAAGTCATCGCTCGGTACGTGAGGACATCTTTTATGATGCACAGAGGCGCCACAACCTCAAAATGTAATGCAAAGTTGGCAAAAAAAAACTGTATGAAATAAATGAATAAGTGTAAGTAGGTATAGGTTTTTTTTTTTAGTGTTTTAAACAATGATTTAAACATCTGTTTTAAGCATTTGTTTAAAACATTGCCAACCCTGGACCTGGTCCATAACATCCAGCTTGCATTGTATAAATGCAAGAACAGTGTCAATCACAATAGTGTCTGATCTTTTTGGACTAGCCATTATACGTCGCGTTGACTCAAGCGAATAATCTAGGTCAACATTGAGATAGCCACTACGAAGCGACCGTTCAAGCTGATGGAAACGATGCGACTGGAAAATTAATTATTGAAAGTGAAATGAATTAATGAAAGTTCCTTACAAATTGCTCCAATAATTTAGACAGAAATTCCTAAAATGCTAGAATTGTGTTCTGCTAATGTTCTTAAGTACTCCTACCCATTATTGTCGTTATACGTAATACCAAATTTATGATGCTGTATCATCATCATACATTTTGATTACAAGTTGTTTGTTTTTTTTTCGCAGGTAATTTTGATGAGGTCATTATTTTATGACATATTTTGTATTTCGGGTATTTTGTGCTTCGGATGTGTATATCCTGCATAATTCAAAGTCTACAATACAATCAAGCATAGCTTTTATTTTAAAATAATAACAGAAATGTATAAGTAGAATAATATAAAACACAAGTGACACTGTTCAGATATCTAAGGACCGTTTAAAACGATCTATAAATAGCTCAACTGATCCAGATCGCTGCCAGAGAGCAGCGTCCCCAAGACACTGGCGGCATTACCACGTTGAATGGCAATGCTAATACGCTGGGCCAGATAGGAGCCAGCTCTTGGATCACGCGATGTCTCTACCAGACAAATAAAGAATTATTATTTTTATTTAAAACGAACTTATGCTTGCGACTTAATCCGCGTGGTACGTCTATAAAAGGTTGCCTATAAATATTAATCCAGGTTCATATTAATTGATTAATCAAAATTTTGCACTTTTATATTTTGATTGAATCTGTCCTAATTCTTTAATTTATTAGGAATCGTCTCAAAAAACCTCTGCCCGTATGTACTTTAGAAACAATAGACGAAAACTAAGTGCTTAATGTGTTTTTTATTCGACAGTAGTTATTGTATTGGGCTGTATTTATATCATTAGAATTTAAATCGTTAGGGGCAAAAAAAATAATGGGCAAAATCAGGTGTGGCCCGAGGCAGTACAGCGTTTTATTAAACGAAGCTGGAACTGGAACTAATTTTGGTTGAATATGATTTGCGTATGTTTTTAAAGGTCGTTTATTTTAATCAATTTGTCCAATAAATACTTTTGGTGCGGCCGCTTTTGATTTGAGAATTAAAAACATATGATTTAGATTTGAATGTTGGTGGTATCCGTATATTATATATATCATCTGGTCATCATTATACATGCTATGCTTAGTTTGGGCTAGATGGTGTTGTGTGCATTGTCCATCAATATTTATTAATTGTTTATTTATTAACATTTATGTATAATTCTTACAATGTTGCAATTTGATGACCCCAAGTTGAACTTATGTTTAGTCCAAGTATTTGAGCATGTTAAAGAAGAGCTTCTTCTTATGACATTAGATATTTCTAACCAGTGTGGTGAAAGGATTAAAGTGCGCCTCTGAGGATCCTTTTCGTGCAATTGGTACATGTCTTAGATTATTTTCAGGTTCTATGGCATGCCAGTTTCATCACGATGTCCACCGTTTGAGAGTACTGGTATAGCGCACTTATAATTTGCGAGCAGAAAATTTATTGGTGCTCGATCGGATTCGAACCCGCGACCTTAGGGTCAGAAAGCGTGGTCAGTACCACCTAGACCACCAGTGCTCAAAGGAGCGCTAAGGATTGATGTACTTGAATATGCTTGAAAAATAAAAAGTTCTCGTTTTCATTACTAATATTACTTTTTTTCACACATTAAACTTTTAAATAAGTCTCCATGTTGATTATAATCTTAAAACGGATTCAGATTTTACTATAGGCAATAGTAAAATCTGAATCTGTATCCGTCGAAAGATTCTATCAAAACTAACTAATTTAATACAGCTGTTAAATGTTAACAGGTCATAAACAATTCTACATAAAGCAGGGAACTTTGAATCAATGCAATGCAGAAAACATTATACTAACTAGCTATTCGTATTAAACGAAAGTATAGCCACTTGAAAAAGCTTACGTATCAAGTAGTGCCTGGACTGCCATGGGCTGCTACTGAGTTTGGTCAAAGGTGCCTATGATTAATTGTAAATATTGTTTCTGGATTTAATTGTGCCTGACTGTCTGTAGCGTTTATTCGCACTGAAGCCTTCTTTTCCTTAAGGCGACTCCCTGATCAAATTATCTTGACGCGTATTCATGGCGCTCAAATCGCGATTTTTTTATCAGAAAACATTCGTTAAGGATTTCTGAAAAAATCATAACAGATAATGTATTAATTAGCTTACTTTCCGCCTATTAGTGTAAGCTGCAAGATAAAACGACAACTTTGTGAGAAGATATGGATTATTGCATATTTTAGTAATATTTCATAATGAAAATATAAAAGTATCAGTTACTTTATAAACAATTTAAAACGAGAAATTAGGAGACAAAAATATTGAAAATATATACATTATTTGATAACTGTTATTCCTTCATTTACCGAGCGTATAGTCAATAAACAGCAGTAAAATCTCCTATTTGTTCCAAAACCAAAGGTTAATTTGCTGTGGGTACCGTCTTAAAGAGTTTTCTCATCTCGAGGCCTACGTTCTTGATATTTTTGTTCTATTTCATTGTCATTAGTCATCTTTCTGTTTGACCTGTACATCTTTACCGCTTTAATCTAACGATTCGATCTTCTTCTTGCCCACTCAGTACCTTTCCTATTGCCTCATTGATTTCACACGTGACTTCATCAATAAACATTTAGTTCATTGTATTTTACGACCATCGTTAAATTAGCATTGACAATTATATAATTGAAATTTATACCGTGCCAAATTTTTTATTGGTTTGGTTCCTACTAATGTTCATACAAGGTCGGTTATTGTCCTCATTTCTGTGACGCAGGGTTTTTCGAGACAAATATTGTTCCTATTATGCGGCGCAGTGGGCCAAGGCACGGCTGAGACGCAAAAGGTTGCAAAGGTTTGATTCCTGCCACGGGATAAATGTTTGTATGATTTGAAAGTATTTGTATCGGGTCTCTATGTATAATATGTATGTATTTACAACATGTTGTTAATAAGTAGTATTGACTGGCCTGTCAGCTCAGTAGGTAGTAGCTCTGCCTTCTGCGCTGTGGGTTGAGGGTTCGATTCTCTCCCAAGATAAACATTTGTGTGAAGAACAGAGGGGTTTGTTCTGTGTATGGGGATTTATAAAGTATCATAAGTATGTATTTCAAATATATAAATATTCGATCAGTCATCTAGTCACCATAATACAAGCTATGCTTAGTTTGGGACTAGATGGTGTTGTGTGCATTGTCCAGCAATATTTATATTTATGTTATATATTAAGTATATCAGTGATGTGGTACCCATAACACAAGCTCTGCTTACTTTGGGGGCTGAATGTTGCTGTTGTGAACTGTCCAGTATTATTTATTATGAAAACAAACACGTTGTCTTAGATCGAAGTAGCCAAAATAATTGTCAATGGTAAATATTATTTTGTCTGCTTGAAGCTGCGTTGACTTTACAGTAACAGTTATGTGGGTGAAAGTCTAAAGTGGTTTTTAGGGTTCCGAAGTCCAACAAGGCCGAACAACCCTTATAGTTTCGCCATGTCCGTCTGTCTGTCTGTCCACCCCTAATCAGAGCTCTAGCTCGCAGACGATAAGTCCTAATTCAAATTTGCACGGTAATATGTTTTGGTTATAAGTTACTAGCGACCCGCTCCGGCTTCGCATGGGTGCAATGCTGATACTAAATATACTACAGAATGTCTAACGTGATTAGATACCTTAATTATGAGTGTTTCTCAACTACATTTTTCATGTGTTATACATATAAACCTTCCTCTTGAATCACTCTATCTATTAAAAAAACCGCATGAAAATCCGTTGCGTAGTTTTAAAGATCTCAGCATACATAGGGACAGACAGACAACGGGAAGCGACTTTGTTTTATACTATGTAATGATAAAAACAGGACTGTGAATAAATTAATTTTAGCGGTACCTTCCCTACAAGTAAAGTGGGTTGTTTGTTGTTGTTTTTTCATGAAGATTTATAAATCTATGTACCTGTAGATTAAAAGTAGCTTATATGTTTGTTATTTCAGGTCCATGGTTGTTTCATTATCTTTATCTATACCAAGCTAGCTAAACATAAACCACATTAATAATTTATATTAGTAGGATAAGAAATCAAGCCTACCAATATTCCAATCCAATCCATAGGAACTGTGCAATAGAAAGTTAAAATGGTTGAAAATGCTGCAGAACTTGCTTTGTGCTCGTAGGGGGAATGTATAATTTATAACTAAACAAGCTTCGGTTAACATTGGATTGCGCTACGCTATCTAGCACTAGCAACATCTTTTTAATCAAACTGAATTGTCGTAGATATCGTTCGTGACATGAAAAATACCTTTATCCAGCAATTGTGTTACGGTAGAATGGGAGTTGTAAAACAATGGCCTCAATTCTGTTGGCACCAACCTAGCTAATTTTAGCTAAAATTAGGTTTATAAGTGTCAAATGAAACTTGGTATTCAGCTGTTACCAACTTATCCTAATATAATTTTATATAATTTAATTTGTTCCTAATTTAGTTAAATGGTACCAACCGAATAGGTTTTACAAATGCTATGACTAACTAAAATATATTTTAGACAATTCCTAATTTTAGAAATGAACCAACCGAATTGCCACCACTCACATGTATCACATTTATAATATTATTATTAGGATTATATTAGTGACAATTAGAACTCTATACCAATATTATAAATGTGAAAGTAACTCTGTCTGCCTATCTGTTACGTTTTCATGCCTAAACCGCTGAACTGATTTTGATGAATGAAGTATCGAGATGGACGGGACCTTAGAGAAGGACATAGGCTACTTTTTATGTAGGTACCTCGCGTGCGAAGCCGGGGGCAGCTGCTAGTGGGTCATATTTTTATTGTTGATTTTACGCCATTTATTAAAATCTAGTATTATACCACAAAATACTATCTTAGAACATTACTAAAATCGATTTGTGTATTCTACATTCTGAACTTTGCAAAACAAAGTTTTAATGGAAAAAAATATCGACGTATATAAAATTATTTTGCTATTATCTCGCAGAGATCTGGATCAGTTGACCCATCTAAGATAGCTCAACTGTTTCACATGGATTTTATATTATTCTGTAAATTTAATAAAATAAGATTTTGTTATTGCAACAAACAAATTTATCTCCGAGATGTGTGGTCTAAGGGTTCTTCCAGATAGACGACTGGCCTCGCCGCCCACACGGCCCTAGACGTCATCGCGTGATGATACAGAGACACCGCGAAAGCCTTTATTATGGTTTCGCGTGGCTTGCTAATTAGCACACGGGATTATATCTTCTGTTAGTTATTCTTCTGCCATACAGTAATACCACAGAATAAATAATAGTTGATGATACAATATACCATGATTGTTATTAGTTATGATGATGGTTTGGTTCTAGGAAATTAAAATACAAATTCTTTAACTACTTCATTTAAAATCCGGATGGTGGATATGTGGCAGCAGAAGCAGACGTGCGTTCGGTTCGTTTGATGTTCGGTTATTATTATTATGTATGTAAATAGTTAAACCCTGTAAACCCTAACTATAGAAGCCTGTCAACCACAGTTTTGTAATTTACAACATCACACACACACAGCATTTACTGAGGACCTCAAAAGACGCACATACTACGGTCTTGAAGAGGCTTACATATTAGAGCCATTTGGAGTCGAAACCCTGGGTCTGTGGAGAACAGGAGCCCACCGCGTTTTCAAAAATATTTCACGGCGTCTGGTAGATTACATTGCGTGACCCAAGAGCTGGCTCATTTCTGACTCAGCCTATTAGCATTGCCATTCAATGTGGCAATGCCGCCAGTGTCTTGGGAACGCTGCCCTCTGGCCGTGATCCGGACCAGTTGCTATCTATAGATCGTTTTAAACGGTCCTTAGATAGCTCAACTGTTTCACATTTATTTTATATTATTGTATACTAGTGGCTCTGTGAGCTGTAGACCTCGCGAACATTTTTCGAAATTATTGAAATATAACTATTTTTACGTTTTCAACCCCCAAATCACAGCCATTTTGATTTTTTTTAAAACAGAATCAACAAAAAGAATCTATATAGTTATAGATCTTGCTCACAAAATTTCACGAGAATCGGTTGTGGAACCTGTCGAGGAGAACATCCGGACACACGAAAGCATTTTCGTCTAAGCTGAAACGGAGACACTCGGTTTTCTCGGTTAATTATTCTGTATATTTTTGCATATATTTGCTGACTTAAAAAAGGGCCTCAATCAAAATACGAAACATGATAAACAGAGCCTATTAATATTACAGCGACAAATTATTAACCTAGTAAACAATAATCAATATTAATTGCTTCCTCACCTAGTAAATAGGCTTAGAAATCACTGCCTTTCTATTTGGTCAGCAAGAGAATTAATCTACTGTCGGCACAGCAGTCCATGAAACCTAATCCGAATGGGAGCGATCCCACAAATAACTGTGACTCAAAAGCTGAACTGAGGGGGTGGGTATCTAAGGCCATTGTTGCCAATCGGTATCAGGCTTTTGAGCTACATTTGGCTTGTTTCGGGGTTTTTGTTAAACACAGTATTATTAATATCCCCGTGACCCCACTATTTAGGCATTTTAGACCTAGTGCAGGGAAGATGCACTACTTTGACAATAAAAACGACAATGACAATATGATTATTAGGGAAGCTGCCTTTGTACAGTGATCTAAATCAGTTGAGCTATCTATAGATCGTTTTAAACGGTCCATAGATAACTCAACTGTTTAACATATTTTATATTATTGTATACTGTGCGTTGATCCCAGATTATTATGTTCTTTTATGTAAATAAATGTATATATTAACACATTTATTTACCGTTTAAAACGATCTATAGATAGCTCAACTGATCCGGATCACTGCCAGAAATCCCCATGACACTGGCGGCATTGCCCCTTTGAATGGCCAGATATTGATATGCATTACATTAATACGAGTATGTATCGGAATGTCTAAACATGTTTAGCCCTAAAAAGCTAGACAAAGCTAATATTCAAAGTTATACAAGGATCACCTTGAAACGTCTCACATACTAGGTGAATTTAGGTGCTAATTCCTCCTAACCCAAGCTCGAGAAGAACCGGCAAGAAACTCGTCCTAGTCCTAGCGCTTTTTTACATGATCCATCTTATAACTACCTTAACTACGAATACAAGAGAGTTTGTTCATTTCAAATGTGTCGGTTAACTGTCTGAGGGCAAAGCGACATGATTAGCAACATGTTTAGCCCTAAAAAGCTAGACAAAGCTAATATTCAAAGTTATACAAGGATCACCTTGAAACGTCTCACATACTAGGTGAATTTAGGTGCTAATTCCTCCTAACCCAAGCTCGAGAAGAACCGGCAAGAAACTCGTCCTAGTCCTAGCGCTTTTTTACATGATCCATCTTATAACTACCTTAACTACGAATACAAGAGAGTTTGTTCATTTCAAATGTGTCGGTTAACTGTCTGAGGGCAAAGCGACATGAGGCCATGCATTGCTATCAATAGTATACTTAGTCATTTATATTATTACCAGGAATACTAGCTGTAGGTATGTGTATTTTCTTTTTCGAAGACAAATAAAGATATGTTTATTTTTATTATAAAAACTATTAATAAGGTAAACACGTCCATAGGAAAATAGTAACTTGCCACTTTTTCTTTCAAAATGGCTAAATCTAGCCCAAAGTTACCTAAACTGGCAACATCTGCTTCGTACCGGAACACAATGTACATTGGTGATTTACTATTCGGTAACGCGGTATCGAATTAAGCCATCACTTGTAAAACAGAGTGTACATAAACACGTGGGCCACTAACTGCCTCGTAGATCCGAGACCCTATGAAATAATATGACATAGAACCGTTAAAATTATGTAGTTGCCGGGATATGGGCGAACATTGTAGGGAAAATTAAGTTGTATTTTAGAGGTAAATTTGATGTGAATTACACACATTGTACTTGCCTTGCCTATGTACCGTTATGTAATAACTTGGTTTTGCTTATAAACTTAATCTTGAACGTGACCTAAGAAGACAAAATTTAAGAGCTAGCTTCTTAATTTCTTACACATTCATTTTCCAAAAACATTACACGTTCCCGCACTATGGCCTGGACACTCGTATTCACGAATGCCCGACCAGAATTAACCAAATGACGTTTAATATAAACTTACAGAAAAAAAATGCGAAGAAATCTACTTACTATAAGAACTAATATGAATAACAAACTAATACGGCTACAAATTTATAAAATTATTTACAATTTTAGAAATAATCTTCTTTACCTCAAAGTTAATTTTTATTTCGTAGCTTCGTACAGTAAGTAGGTCGTTCGGTCTTTCTTTATCCATTATCAAACATTTCCATTCTTCAAAAACAATCAAGTGATAAGGATCCTGCTTAATAAATCTCACACCTCGTTCCGCGCCTGTCAAGATGCGTGCGCTGGTGCATCACTTGTCAACAATTTACATTTTAATAAAATAATAAAGCCATCGTATAAACTCTTCATATTCCGTTATGGCTATGCTTCTAATACTAACCCTAGTGTTGGGCCAAGGGTGTTATCTGTCGATGTCGATAGTTACAAACGCAATATACAAAACAAATGTTTATTTCGTTTCCAAAAATACATAAATTAAAACAATGATAATACCTACCTCCTTTTAAGTAAAGAATACTTGTCATAGGAGATTTCGCTCTTGCCTTGGTTCATTTAACAAATCTTTGAAGTAATAAAATCTTTAAACATTTGAAAGTTGTGATTAGAAAAACATGAAGGCTTGAATTAAAAACAACAAAGTGTAGCGTAACGTGTTTATTTCTAGTTAGATAGTTCTGGTTTTATATATTAGTATTGGCTGTTGACTGGTTCGTTTGACTGATAAAGTTTAAAATTATTAAATCATATTATATGAATTACACTATTATTTAATTATTTTCACTTAAAGAAAATATTAAAACTGACGTAATAGTTGGTAGTGCGAGTAACTCTGCTTTCTGCGTTGAAAGTTGTGGCTTCTATCGCCATCCAAGGCAAACATTTATGTGACGAAGTTTTCTGACTATAGTATCATACTATATTTTTTATACAGAAAATAATGGTTATATATTATTTATAAACATAAATAGACTGCGACATAGATTATCGATAAAAAAAACAGAATCAACAACACTAACCATCCCTAACTCCCGTT
Source organism: Lampropteryx suffumata (assembly GCA_948098915.1). NCBI lineage: Eukaryota > Metazoa > Arthropoda > Insecta > Lepidoptera > Geometridae > Lampropteryx > Lampropteryx suffumata. The sequence continues at coordinate 10,086,399 of OX402565.1, forward strand.
GTGATTGTGTCTATAAGATTATGTTGATTTGATGGTATGATTCTTGTTTTGTTTTAAAAAAAAACATTCACACTATTTCTAACAGGTCTTTTGATTTGATTTTGGTAAATGGCTTTATTTGAACATTCAGCTTATGTATTATTATTTCAATATAGATACTTGAGCAGAAAAATGAACAAGAAAAAATGCTTATTTTGTTCTGTTCAAATATCAAATCAACTTGAATATAGTATAAATTCACTTAGTACAATGTTTAAATGAATTCAAAAAAATCCTGTAGGTTAGCAATATTGTTTTCTGTCAATTTCTCTACATTACGTATCCTTCTGCATAGTTTTGGTCGTCGTATCCGATCCTTCCTATTGCTACATTATTGAAGACATCTGTGGCGCCGTGACTAAAGGCCCGCCTTAGACGCAGAAGGTTGCGGTTTCGATTCCCCCCGCGGGACAAATGATTGTATGATCTGCAAATATGTGTCTCGAATCTGTGTGTTTTCTATATAATAGCATTGCCATTCAACGTGGCTATACCGCTATCGCCGTTGAGCTATCTTTATATCGTTTTAAACGGTCTTTAGATAGTTCAACTGTATCACATGTATATTATATTGTTGTATATGAATCTGTACATTTCTGTAATTATTTTTGTAAATAAAACTTAAGTACGTACTTTTATAATATGTATGTATTTACAAAAACAATAAGTATATAAGTAGTAGTATCACCCATGTGGTATCACCATAACACAAGCTCTGCTTTCTTTGGGGCTAGATGATGCTATATGAAATATCCAAACATCATGTTATTATTTATTGCGTCGAAAAAGACATAGACTTATCGTGAATTTTAAGTTACCATTTTCTTTTGTTTCAAATAATAATAACTTGTGATTGTGATTTATTGTAGTGGCTGGTTGTATAATTGCTGTCCAGCAGTTATTCAAATACGATGCAATCGACACATCCGACGACACCCAAGTTTTATTCGATATTCGGTTAATGAAGTCCCAATAATGTATTATAAATATTGATAGTGCTGGAGACATTCATGCCTTGTCTGTGGTCCCATGCATCATGCAAGATGATAATAGCGGCCGTGCGCGCGCGGCTAATCGAATCGTTTTCCACGCTACGGGACGTGATTGCTTGGAACAAGGAAATGCAATGAGCTTATTGAGAGTTTGGAATGGGTATTTATCGATATCTTTTGATGGTCTGATTTCGGGTATCAACCATCGTCAAAAGGTTTCAAATATTGTTAAAACTGTGCTACATGTTTCTTTGGATTTAGAAACGTTCATTTGAGTTTATCCATTTCGGGCGTACAATACAAGATAGGCGTATCTTGTCCGTTGATGTAAGCTTCCCTAGGGCTAGTAAGGTTGATACGATACGGAAGCAATGCCATGTCCGTGGTAAATCAAACGGGTGAAGGAGAAGTTAGAGGAATAACAGCGTTTTTAATGACATCACATCGAAACGCTGCTCTAGAAAGAAGAAAATACATCCGTAGATCATGACTGTACACAATAATAGCACAACTATCATAATAAGATTAGTATGGTATACTATCACAAGACCAATAGCAATAAGTAAATCTTTGTGTGTATGTGCTTGAAGTACACTATATTGTATAAACATTGATTGTAGTGTTAACCCTCTCCAATGCCGCTCTGTTCTTGATCAGATTACTTTCACTATTATTGTTTCTATGATAATCACCTGTGCTAGTGTCAATGTCGCCAGCGCGTTCCAATGTCATCTGCGTATAATAATGTCATAATTTTGAACAAACTTTTTTACTTGTTTTGTATGCGCGAGTACAATCATAAAAGACAGTTCAATTAAATTCCTACGATTGAATTGATTCTATTTTTAACTATCTACGTCCTATTTATGACTTAGCTTAGCGAGTGCGCTCGGTTATGTTAGATCGCATGTTGTTTTAAAAAGGTTCGACCCAATGATCTACGTAGTTTAATCTCATACAAAACTGGAGCTTTCAGCTTCTGAGGAGTAAGAGTAGACCAAAATGCGCCTTTGGGCTTGTGTAAAATATGGAAATACCTAAGATAGATAATTGATTCAGGCGTGACTTTGCAGAAATCCATTACAAAATGTGTGGATTGTGTGTGCTTGCCCTTTACTAACTCTTTGGGAATAGATTAGCGGAATAGTACTAAATATTTGTCCATCTATTTAATGTTATGGAAATACCTGTCATCATGGATGCTTGATTGCCATTTCTAATCCTAATTTCCGAACAATCGAGGGTGCCGGACGTTACTTATGCGAATCATCACGCTCTTTTATTTATTCGAGAACTATCGTAGGATATTGACCATGCATTTGCTCTCACTCTGTATTAGACGTTTCGAGGGTTCTTGTGTAATTCTGTCATTTATATAACCTCCTTATTTTAGGGAACATATTCATCGTCAGTGGGTGTGGCACATTTCACGTATTGAATACAACATCATGTCTAACGAGTGTATACAATTATTTCAGTGTATTTAGCAAGATCTGAAAGTAAGAAATAACTGTCACTTGTCCCATATATGTACAAATTATTGAGGAATCTTCAACATAATGCTGATCACGCAAGTGCGCTCTTGGGATTAATCTGATTTTAGGCCATATTTTCGCACTCCAGGCTTAGCCGCTCTTTCACTGTACCTACTGCTTTATCAAAAGTGACTGCTGAAAAAATCTATAGCGGATGTTGAATAATTTTTGGCCGTTTTGCGGAGTACACATTGAGCTCTTATATTATTTATTTTTCCCGAGTTTCGTACTGCCGTACATCTGGTGAATAGTTGTTCTATGTCCTGTGCTTTCTGCGAAGTGTAACTTGACAAACCATCTGACCTCTATCTGTAAATAGTTCTTCATAGTTTTTACTAAAATTTATTTTGGTTTTTGTGGTATCTTTGCCTGTTAAATAAACGTAAGCTCGACACTGCAACTTACGCGTAGCCATATAGTTGACTCACTTTACTCTGGCCCTCTTATGCAATCAAAGCGTTTTAATTTACATTAAAAAGCTTGTAATAATGTCTGCTTTGGTATTCATATAGGGAGGCATAAATTGTTTATCGATAATCGATGTATAAATATATGTATGGCCCTTCGCGTAGGCGTTGTCGCTTGCTCTTGTTTATTATGTGATATTTAGATAATCGATTTTGAATATTATATAAACATTTGCATAGATATGCGGTTATTTTCCGGGACTTTTTTTTTTTTTTTTTTAAATCTCAACTATTGTTACTAAAACACATCGCCGATGATAAAATAACATATTATGATGTGCATAAAAGAGCAGCCATGAAGCCTTATACAATGTTCGCGTGAGCGCAACATTCTTATTACTTTGTGATGAAGTATAAGTATACGTAAATTATACTTTATACTACTGTTCGTTCTGTGAAAACAATATTACCTACCTAGAAAGGTTTTTCCCTCATGCGGATTGACTATCTCCAAATTAATTAATCACAGTCAAACAAAACACAACAAGCAATTACATGCAATTTGTACTTATTTAACTTCCAGGGTAAAAAAGCAAAAACTGCATACATACCTCACGTGCGTCGCATATATTTCAATGTGCCACAAGATTGTAATTTACAACCATACAAGTCAGTCAAGACAACCGACGCATGCGCAGGACCATACGCAGAGGTCGCTAATTGAGACGTTTCCACGATAAACACTCGCCAATTAACCTCTACACAGTTATGGATAAATCGATAAACATCGATATAATGGCTCTCCCTAGCGTGTAATTTCATACTTTTTTGCCGCCATGTTCTAGTTGAGGATGATTGATTGCAGTTGTTATTGTTGCATGTAATAGGCTGGTATGGAGTTGTATCGATAACAATAACTCGATATATTTTAATATAAGGAAAAAATCTAACGTTTTCTCACATTCATGAATTACACAAAACCACAAGATTTGTATTACACTTGTTGTAGTACATATATAGTTAAGAGTCTGTACTCTAAATTCGCTGATTTTGCCGATGTCAGTGTCAGATGACAGTCATCGGTAGATTTAGACTTACTGGTATCTTTATAGGCTATATGCGTTCAGGTCCTGCGATAGCTGGCTTTGCGGTCGCTTCGGGGAACACGCAAGCCCTTTTATAAATGTTGCCACATACTTGACATTTTTGTAATGAACATTATAAGTAAACCTATATGCTTATTTTATAAGCTTTAGCTCTCACGTTTGTACTTTGTAGAGCCAGCATGGATGACACTGAGTCATCTGATAGTTTGATTATTTCCCGCAGTTTATTTTCCAAAGATCGAATTATCGTATATCAATTGAATTGCTGTTTGTGCAGCTTCTTTGCTTCAATTGCTTCCTTGTTACAAGTTACATTTTTACTTACCAGAGCAGTAAATGATGAAACTCCATTAATAGTGAAAGTCTCATTGCACGCGTGAAATATTTGTCTAAGATTACCAGAAGCAGGCAAACAACCCATTATCCTTTTAATATTATAATTTAAACTTTCACAGAATCTTAGCATTAGAATATCCCTTACTTTTGAAACTCAGATCTTTTTTTCATAGAAACGCCCCCAAAATTTTAAGAATTAAGGCATCTTTGAATAGTTCGTCTCGAACGATGTCCGTATCGTAAATATGGTATCGTTCGATAAAGAAGTATATAAAAGACAAACAGTATTTATGAAAGAAAGCTAAGCGCGAGCTGATTCAAATGAGCTCAAACATGGGTGGCTTTTCTGCTTGCATTCAAAGAAGTTTCATTATCATCATTATTCAATCGAATAATTATATTGAAAATAGGCAAGTACACATACATTTTAAAATAACTATGTTATACATTGATTTATCATCAGTGCTTTTTATCGGGTTCCTTTCCAGCATGTTGCGTGTATATATGTAACACTAGTTCGGCAAATTTCACAGATTATTGTACACAGTATATTTATGTTCTTTGTGATTCCATTTGTGGTTTTGGTGTCCCTAAGATAATTTGTAGTAGTTTAAAAAAAAGTTACTTTGTTCAAAAATGTTAAACAACAATTGCTTGTGCCATCCTTTAGAGTTTTTCATCATCAATAAAGCTTGATTAAGCTACAAAAATGGCGAAGTGAAGAGTCCCACATTCCCAATGATGACTTTGGTTACTGAAATATGGATAAAGGAAGAATTCCGTTTACTATTTCAGCAACAGTGGCATTCGCTTTTTCCTTGTTAGCCTGTTTGGTTTCCTACTCAATATTCCAGAGCCACACGCGCCAGTTTGCCGACGAATTGCTGGATATCTGTGTCAAAGGAAATTGTGATAGCTTTTAACAACTTAAAAACCGAAAAACCCCCGGCGCGAGTTTCTGAAGAATAAAATAAGAAACTCAACTTCGTTCGAGTTCCCTTAGTTAAGTTTCTTACTTAAACAGCATCCTATCTACTGGGAGTTAAACCACCGTTGCAATGGAGTGCCATTTCTTACTGCTAAAGGGGGCAAGTGATAACCCCTCGCGCTCCGATACGCTGTTTCCATGAATGTAAATTTCGCAGGCAGACGCTGCGCCCGGTTCCGTGTGGCGCGAACCTTAATGTAGATTAAAGGTTCGCTTACAATGTTGAAACATTACTTATACAATACAAGTGTTTTTAGTGCGTTATAAACAAGAACATACATAATCACATTAATAAAACATCCTTTTAAGTAAAAAATACGTCTAGGAGATTTCTCACTTGCCATGGTTCATTTTACATAGCAAACCTGACAGTTAACTGACATATTTGTAATGTGTAAACTACTGTAATCTTGTTTTAGTTTTTCGTATTTAAGCTTGTTATAAGATGGATCATACAAAAAAGCGCTAGGACCAAGACGAGTTTCTTGCCAGTTCTTCTCGGTCTTCAGTTACGAGGAATTAGCACCTAAATTCGTCTAGTATGTAAGACGTTTCAAAGTGATCCTTGTGATTGTATTGAATAAAAATATTTGAGTTTGATAGTTTTTGACAACTGTTTGAAGATTACCTGTCATATAACCTGCAGTATTACTTAAATTTCAAGCCTGAGTTTTACCTCATTTAGTGATGAAATCTAGTCAGAGCTATATTAGTTATCATAAAAACATCAAAACGATGTAAGGTCCTAGAAATCGTGTTGTTAAAACAATAAACGTATCTGTATTTTAGGAGACATTATATGAAATCGCTATTGTGTGTGAGCCCTAACGGTAGGAAGATGCTCGTATTTCTATGTAAATGAGTTTAAAGCCGTCCATGACTTTGACCCGCTCGATTTAGTTTTCCTAATATGTTTTGATTATGTCGGGAATGTGTGTCTACGCAATCATTAAAATAATTAATTACTATAAGTTTTTTATTCAACAATGAATAGACACTGTTTAAGGACGATATTTTGCAAACAGCTTTGTAGTTAAAACTAGGCTTCGACGTATTTCCTATCCTTCTTTTAATAATTATAAATACGAAAGTTTATTTAGGTGTTTTGTTTTTGTGCTTTGGATGAGACTTTGTAAAGATATAGTCAGCGCCGGAATAGAATATGGGCTATTTTTTATGGAAGCACCAAGCGTGCAAAGCCGTGGACAGAAGCTAGTCTATATATGCGGGCTGACCGAGACCGTGAAACAAATGGATTTGCCATCTCCCAGTGAAATTGAATACTGGAATAAATCAGCGTTCAACCTTCGTTTACCGATGTGATTTGTAAGAGAGTTTACTTGACATAATGTGATTTGTTCTCTCTACTTTCTACTATATAGTAACCGTACCGTGCCGATCAGTTAAAAATTTTGTAGTTTTAATGCTACTCTGGTTCTCATATTTTTTATAGTTGTATAGGATATGCTTCCAGAATTTCTACGAATGGCGTCTAAAGTTTTCATCCAAAGTCAATGTTCTCAGAGTACCTATTCACGACTCAATTCTCTATCCGCTGGACGCCTCCCACGCGTTAGCAGTGATGGTATCGCGCGAGTTACGACCCCGAGGCTGAGGCCTGATCGGCTTGTAGGCTCGTGTTAACTACCCGTATGTGGATGTGGAGTCGGGAATGGCCATGTTTTAGGTGTAATTCATACGAGAAAATATGAAATCGTAAATCCAAATGGCTTTTTCCCAATACATTTTGGGGGATACATAGCTAATCTACTCGGTCTACCTAAAAATAGGACCACTTTAATTGAAACTACACTTTGATATAAGATGTGCAATTTATTGGATTAGTTTGTGGCCACTGGCCAGGTGACAAAAAGGTGTTAACAGTTCCTGTTTTTTCCCCAGTGTGAAAGTGAGTTTCTCATGGTACCTTCCTTAGTATGTATGCTTTAGTAAGAGTATATGTTTCTTCACTATGAGTATCGCATACTTACAATATTCATCTTTGTGTAGGTGGACCAAATAGTCCACAAAGTAGTTATCTACCACATAATCTGCAAGTACGGGAACACCTTTCTTTGCAAACAGGTTACAAACTATTTGCAATGGCAAATCTGTTTGATAAAACGTCAAGTACGAGTAATGTAGTTTGAAAAGTGCAGTGCAGTGAAAATGTAAAATGTAAAATGTGGTCAGGTATATCGTTTCTACTTCCTCTCTACTTCACAATATAATTTAATTAATACCAGCTACAGCTACGAGATGTGGATCAATGAGATGGCAAAGAAATGCATACGGCTTTTTATTTTTGCTATTTTTGTTGTGAATCTGAATTTCTGTTGCCACAATTTTTACGGACTTTTTCAATGGTTTATTTTATTATGGCATTTTTGATGACAATAATCTGTTGGTAATCAAACATTGATCAACTTAAATATATACTTACTCACCAAACTTGCCCAATATATAGAATAGTCGCAGGTTTTCTAAATTAAAAAAAATAACATCTAATTCCCGATTTGACATGCGCCTCGTTGTACCTCCAGTACTTCCGGTGACAGGAACACGGACTCTGGGAGTTATGAAGGGCGCTTCTGGTGTAAATTCGAAGGTATTAAGATAAGAGAAGCTGCGGCATGGTTGTTGTGATGTAATGTAGTGGGAACAGTGTAATTTACATTATTCCTTCAGTTACATTAGTGAGGCCATCGTGATGCTCAAACAACCTTCGTTTATGCAAATTGTATGTCTTCTAATAATTTAAAAGCATTCAAGCTCTTGTGGGTGATTAATGCAGGTCTTTCCATATATACCTCTCCAGCGCAGCCTCCTTGATCTCATCATACTACACAACAGCTAGCTTCTTCTTAATTTGACTTCTAAATTGTATGTACTTAACTTAAAAGTCTTGTGTCGTCTTCAATTAATACACATGTTACTTGTTATGCTGCAGGGTCATTTCATCTCGTTCAACTTGTGATCTCGAAGGGTTCTAACTGAAAATCAGTGTTTGCTCTTTGAGCAAAATTATGTGCTGAGCTATGACCTTTTTGTCTGACTGCAACACACATGGATTTATTTGGACAGCTATGTGAATGTTTTGTTTTAAGTTGTTATGTAATTTTTTTGTATTGTTTTGTTTGTATTTACTAACTTCTTCTTTTTCTTTTGTTATTTTATGTATGTGTGTGTTTTTAGCTATTACAAATAAATGCCTTTATCTATCTAGCAATCAATCAATTAAGACTGTATGAGTAATATACACCGCATAAAATCCTACCGACCTAGTAGCGGTGGACGCAGTTATCGACATTTGACATATCGGTTGAATTAACGCACTTATGCCGACTTCTCTTGTAGATTTTAATAAGCACTGGTTTACTCACGTATTATTTTGAAGATGATGGCTCAGACACATTTGACATATCGGTTGAATTAACGCACTTATGCCGACATCTCTTGTAGATTTTAATAAACACTGGTTTACTCACGTATTATTTTGAAGATGATGGCACAGACACTGTTTGATTCATCTAGTTAATCAGTGGAGTTTGATCTTCGGCCCGCTCGTTCCCGCTTGCGTTCGGGGTTCGCGGTTCCTCTTCTATGATGATACTCCAACTGGTAGATTCAAGTTTTTACTTGTTTAGCAGCTAAGCGAAAGTAACCAGATGTATTACATCCGAAGACAAGTTAGTAAGAGCCCTTGCGTGGCGCTAGACACCGTTAATTGACCGCCCGTGGTGAGTGATCCTTCACCGTTACCCGACGCCTCGACGGTATTTTATAATCGCTTTATCTAAACCACTTATTTTAGTTATCCAAAGCTAAAAGAGCGGGTAGCTAAAGGTTTAAAAGAAAGTAAAGGTCGCAGTTTCAGTTCTGTAAGCTATAAATAATTGCACGCCGATAAAGGGTAGATTACATTGAATCTATACAGGTTGTAACATCTTTTTAAACATGTAATGATGCAATAAATATATTTTGACTTTCTAATAGAAAGAATGGTTTTAATATCGTTTAAAATAAATTAACGTATTTTTTATAATTGTATAATCTGGCTGGACTGTTTATTTTTTATCTTAAGTTTAATATTTTGTTACGTTGAAGCGCTTGTGGCATAGCTTAGTTCGTAACAGAATAACGAAGTTGTAACTGAAACGAAGATACCTGGAAACCTGGATAGTGACTGCAGTTATTTGTGAGCTTCCGTGCTTTAGAGGACACGTTAAGATGTCGTATCCGGGTTTTCAAAAGATATCTCCGTCATGGTCTAATACCATGACGGAGGTCTTTGGGCGACATATTAACTCCATCTTAGCCACTGACTTATACGAATATTGTTGTAGTAATACTTTTTAGTTTGTTGTGTTCTATTTAAGTTCCGTATGTTTTTTCAGCCTAGTTCATTCGATACCACTCAGGCCCATACTTGACCGTATTACGTAGCCTTTGGCAAGCTTATCTTAAGCTTCTCGATAGCGTTGCTTAAAGACTACAAAGAAAGTCAAAGGATTAAAAAATTGTTTGATGGAAACAAAAGCTAATTATGTTGTGTGAGTAAGTAAGTCGACTGCAAAATCGGTTGCAATTCGGCATAGGATATAGGAACGTCTTGAACGGTGGTCTTTCATTATGCTGCGTATGCTTATAATTCTGACTGCAATGGCCTAACCCTACATGCCACTCTCGCGCATGTTTTGTGTTAAAATTCACAGAAGTTATTAAGTACAAAATATCATTTTAAAAATACAAAAGGCTTGGTTCTAAAAAAATTGTAATGTTGTGTTTTCCTTTGGGCAAAAATGAATAAATATGTACAAAAAATGGGAGTCGTAGTATGTTTTGTTATAAGTAATCTGTTATTCACATGATAAATTTTAAAATTGTCTGCACACCACGCCTTAAGTAACACCTTTTCTAGTCTGTCCATAACCTATCGACGTACCAAGCGAGCAAAGCCGCGTGCAACAGCTAGTACCTAATGTAATAAAGTAAAATATCTTTTGACGCCAAAGTCACATTCACTTTCTACAAATATATAAAGAATTCTTCAAATATAACTGAGTGTCTGATCATCCTGTAGTTTTTCAAATAGTTAAAGTGGCGGTCTTGTTTATGATCATTAAAGTATGCAAAGGTGGCAAACTATCTCTTGAAAATGACTACCACCTGTGATCTACATACAGTTGTGGTCATATAATTAAGAACGATTTGAAGTTATAGAAGTTTTTTATTTAAATCGTGTCATACACAGAGATGTGTACCTTCTGAGAAGCAACTAGTTTTGTTATGAAATAGCCACATTAATAGAGCAAAGTGGATTAGGAATAAAGAATAAAATCGCAAACCTTTTTTTCACTTTTATTTATTTTACCAAAGTAACACATTCAAATAGTACTGAAGCTGGACAAATAATTAAGAACGATTTATTAAACTGCTCGGGAATTGTTTTGTTGACACTTACATTTAAAAAATCACATAATATGTAGCGCGGAAAATTTAAAAATCAATTTAATATATTTTTAACTAAAATTAATAGTTAATAGCATATCCACGGTTTTTAATTACTGCTTTACACTGGCGAGGCATTGACTCTATTCATTTTTGACATTTCGCAAGAGAAATAGAGTTCCATTCTTCTAAATAAACGTCGTACAGCTCTCTTAAATTCCCACACTGTGTATTTGAAACCTTTTTCTTTACTTCGAACCACAGATTCTCTATTGGGTTTAGATCTGGGCTGTTAGCTGGCCAGTCTAAGACAGAAACTGATTGCGCTGTAAGAAATTCCTTTACGGTGCGTGCAGTGTGCTTTGGATCATTGTCATGCTGGAATGTCCAAATAACCGGTAGAACGTCTTCAGCATAAGGTAACATTGTATCTTCCAGTATATTTTTGTATTGGAACTGATGCATATTACCTTCTATCAACTTTACAGATCCAACACCATGTCCAGAAAAGCACCTCCAAATTTTCACATTTCCACCACCGTGCTTTATATCTTTCGTGTACTTAGGGTCGAATGCTGTATTCGGGGGACGTCATACATATCGTTTTCCATCAGAACATACCCTGTTTATTTTTGTTTCGTCAGAAAAAAGTTCATTTTTCCACTGTCGCACAGTCCTGTTTTCATACATTCTCGCAAATTCAAGCCTGTGGCTTCTGTGGCAAAGTTTCAACATGGGTACCTTTCTTGCTATCCTACCGTGCAATTTTTCTTCTACCAAACGTCTTCGAATAGTGCGTGCTGAGATTGCTAAAGGGTTGTTTTCACCATATTATTCTTTTCTCAGCTTATTGGGCCCTTTAAAAGGATTTTGATTTGTCATACGAACGATGTTTTGGTCATCTCGAAGAGTTGTTTTTCTCTGTTTAGGTACACGTGGAACATTCGAAGTAGTTTGATACGTAGCAAAATGTTTTACAGCGTGGAAAACCATCGTTTTTGAACATTGCAGATGGTCGGCTATCTTTTTATAAGACGAAAGTTTCCGGCGAAGTTTTATTATCACTTCCCTTGTAGATTTATCACAACTTTTATTTTTCCCATTGTTTTTTCAAAAGAAGCAATCACTTTTAATCTTTTACAGCACTAAATGGCGCCAAAATTATACAAACAGTAACAAATCGACTGAGTGTTCTCTATTTAAATTTGAATAAAGGTATAAACTATTTAGCGTTCTTAATATCTTAGTCTGGTACGTGACCAGCCAGTAAATAGGAATACTATGTTTAGAAGTAGTGTAAAAAGTTTGTCTAATAAGTTTTAGCTAATCATGTGGTATTATGGAAAAGTTTTACGACACCGAGAGAAATAAAAAAAATGTGCATGCAATTACTTTTGCGTCTTAGTTTGAAAAAAACTTCCCTTTATATCAGCGTTCCTAATTATATGACCACCACTGTATATCTTACCACGGTGTATGATGACTTTGATAACTACGTCGATTATTTTTGGCCGTCTTGCAAAGCAAACATTGCATATTATTTATTTTCTTCGAGTTCTTTCTGGTTTTATTTGTAATTTTAGTGATTTATTCAAATAATGCGATTGAGTTATTGACTCAGGTGTGAATAATTTGAGTAAAAGTCTTGTGTTTCTTTGTGAGTCCTGTAAAATTGTACCTATATAAAACATCAAATGACGAACAACATACGGCTCTGTGATACTATAAACAATGTTACTTAAATTTGGCAAGATTGAGATCATTATGACATATGCCACTAACGAAGAAGAAGACAATGACTATGTAAATACGTTAACCTACTCTTACGTTAAGTTTTGTAAAATTTACGCACTGCCTGTGCGTAAATTTGACAAAATTATCTTATTAAATTCTTAAAATTGAGATCTACCTATGTGATCGTAGACGCATATCTTCGCTCGCTGTACAGATAAGTTCTATCAGTTTATAAAGAAAATTCGTTAATAACCGATCCCATAGATAAACATCACGGTGTTGATAAAACGGGTGACGGCACCTGCCGCACCACAGATTAATAATTACTGACTTTCACTTTGGTTGGTGTTGGTATCAGTCTGGATGATAAATCATTCCACTGGTGCGCATGCGCATAGTGCGCATAGCAGTGTTTCACTATTTACAGAGTAATTTAAAAATTTGTCACTGTTACAAATTATCTTCACTATTATTGTGTAACAATTGTATATACATTATTTACTGCAACATTTTAAAATATATTTTTATGCGTTGTATAGTTAAAAGTGACAAAACAGATAGCAGATAATAGATAAGATTTGCAGATAACAATCCATACTATACATTTCTAAATTCGAAAATGTCTCTATTTATTTGATTTCACGGCAAAACGGCTGTATGTATCTTGATGGTTTTTTTTTCTTCCGTTCAAATGGCACGGAGATAGATTGTATCTTGGGGAAGGACATCGGCTACTTTTTATGTTGGTAGGTACAGGCAAAATCTATTTTAAAATATGTTAAAGTAAATCGTTGCATTAAGTCTCTTTGGTCGCCTGCCTTTTGGCTTTCCAAGCCTGGCGATATTGTAAATATTTTCCGCAAATAGTCATGTGTTTATTAACAGTAAATTACGGTACGTGATTTACCACTAAATACGTCTCTTAATGCATTTTTCAGAATTAAATTGGCGTTTCTGATTCTTAAGTCTTGTGTCTAATAAGTACCGTAACGCTCTAATGTTGTTAGATTAAGATGTTATAATAAATCCTGTTAGGGCACAGCAATATTTAATAAGGAGCGTTATTAGTATACTTTAGTAACTAATTTCCTACTTTCTTAACTAATCATTTATTACAACTATTAAATTGATCGAATCAATTCGGGTACCGTATTTTTCAGTAACCGAAATATCTTTTCGTACGTGTTTCGTTTTGTCTATTTACGTAACAACTGTACCAACGATACTGCATTGATCTTAGTTCCATTACTCTCAAAGTCTCCACGAATTGAGTTAATTTGTTCACACGGTTCAGGACATGAACCAATGTTCCGTCTACCGAGTACTTCACACGTGATTTAAGGCTTCTCGGCCTTTTTGCGAAAACGTTCCTTTTTCTCCGTCATCTATCTATTAACAATATATCGTTCTGCACAGATTCCACTAATTCGATATCTTACACTTTAGCGTAATTACTGGTTTTATTAACTTTGTAGAACTGGTTCTTTACTTGGATGAATGTCGAGATTATTTAAATAAAGTCCGCTAATTTTCGTTATTTTTCTTTTTGCGAAAACGTTGCTTTTCACCGTCATCTATTAACAATAAATCGTTCCGCACAGTTTCCACTAATTCGATATCTTACTCTTATAATATATAATACACTCTTATCTTATAATATAATAAGTATTAGTGGCCGCTACAAAGTTATAAAAGTAAAACTGAATAAATCAGTGTTTTTTTTACTACCTCAACGTGTGGTATATCGTTAGACCGAAAATACCTCACTGAATGAACTGATCATTTCACCATAAAGATCTAATATAATTCGTTCCAGACACCAAGATGGTTCCTATATCAGTAGATCCATAATTTCTATACTTTTCAATAAAACATTCTGAAATAGAAATTTACAAAATATTTATAAAAATCAGCATAGTATTTGACCCTATCATATCATATCATAGTATTTGAATCTACAGAGCTCAGCCTCAACAATGTTAAATGTGGTGTCGTATTCGAGTGTTATGAGAACGTCTCTCTCACATTTGTAATATTTCTTAAAAACTGTATTCGTTAGATGCTGCGTTTTCTTTTTTCTGTATTATTTACTTATTGTTCTTTCTCTGGTAGAAACATCTCGTTACCCAAGAGCTGGCTCCTATCTCGCCCAGTATGTTAGCATTGCCATTCAACGTGGCAATGCCGCTAGTTATATTGGGGATACTGCGTGCGTTTACGTTTAGAGCAGTCCCTGAACTGTTTCACATGTATTTTATATTATTATGTATTGTTATGTAAATTTTTGTAAAAAAAAATTGTTCATTAAATTTAATTCATTCAGATTACGTCTGTTGGGTACCAGCATTGGCGTAACTCAGTAGGCGTCAGCAGTAAACTAATAACGAAAGGAATTTTGATTGAGTTAGTCGCCTCAATGCTTTCCACTTTTGGGTTGGCCCAACCATATCTCTGCCTTCATAATGCCGACATTGGACACCAAGATTTACGGAGATTTATCGATCGTTCATCTAATGATGCAACTCTAATAGCCCACTGTTTTATCAATTCTGATGTAATATAATAAACTGAAGTGATCCAGTGATGGATTTCTTGCGACATATAACTTGTGATCTTGGACGACCAACTACGTAGCATATGTATTTAAATTTTTAAGTGTCTTGAGTGATACGTCTTAATCTTGCCGTAACTTAGCAAAGTGCTTTTACAATGAACATACATAATATTCCCATTTTTTTTAGGGGGAAAATTCCTTCGTGGATGCAATTTACCTTTGGATTGACAAATAGGTATGTCAGACTCCTACTGACTAAAAACCTCAAATATCCTGCGGAGCGCCTTCGTATCGCAGCTACAGGAACACCATTTTACACTACCGCGACCACGACGACGCTGACTCGTTGTCTAAGTTCAGCTTCCAAGCCGAAACACCTCTTTTGAGGCGCATGTGCGCTACCTCGGAACATTAGGGCAGTGTACCACCCTAGCGTTTGTTATGGAGGCTGAAACTTTCTCTATTACCTGGCTTGACAGACGTTGTCCTGTCTTAACTATGAATATTGAATTCGAATAGGTATAATCTATAACTGTCAAACGCTATAAGGTTATATTAGAAAAGTTTATATTTTCAGAAGCGCTAAGGTAACATTAGAAAAGTTAATATCATGGTCAAGTTTCTTTAAATTTTCTAATTTTCCACGCAACTTTCTTATTTTTTTCTTTCATAAGAACCATCTCCTGACTATAATAAACACAACAAAAAAATCATTAGCGAAATCGGTCTAACCGTTCACGCGTGATGCCGTGACCAAGGGAAATAGGGATTCATTTTTATATATAGATTTAATTTTATTTAATATAATCTCGCATTTATAATATAAAAAAGCGAGTTATTATAAAAAAAATACATGTATGCGTAACAAAAATAATGTAAGTTATTATAATGCAGCAAAATCTGGTCTCTGACATATGAGTGATATATTGCTGAAGTATACACATGAATCTAAGTCGGTAATGAAATGAAACAGAGCGGTTGGACATTTGGAATGAGAGCGATTTCATGTGTAATTTAAGGTTTTGGCGGTTCTTTATACTCTGTATTCTGGTACATAAGAGTGTTTTTAATACCTCACCTACAGTAAAACGGCGTAGCTATGTGATGTTATATCCTTCCACAACTGAATTAGTTATAGTGGCAACTTTCCCGACTACTTGCAATCTTTGTTTTTTTCTTCTTGAAAGTTAAATTTTTCATTCGTTCTGAAAATTGTGTTTCTATATACTTTTTTTAAACAAGACAATGACTGATTTGCAACCGGTCTTCAAAAGTGATGCTTTTAACGAAATTAGCGCTTTGTTAAATAGATGCGCAAATAATGTTTTAGCTAATCCCGTAGAAACAATGAATCTTTGTTGTAGGCGAGTAGGACGAGGTTAATGTGCTTTTATTTTAAGTTTATTATATTTTCTGTGTATACTTCAGGATAGGACTAACAACCTGTAAATCTGAATTCACGGAATTCGTGGATAACATAAATGTAATCCTCGTATTTAGTTCCTCTTCTAATTCTGAAACGACTTGTGCTTTATCTTGAGAGAACTCCTCAACTCCTCCTATATTTACACCATTCTACTGAAGTTGTCGAAGAACCTACTCGTGATTTCGTTACAAACGAATCAGCCAAGTACAGTTATACTATTTTAGGAAGCAGTCATTTCTTCTCTCATACCACCTGTGAGCTTCAGTAACTGTCCTTAGGACTTTTGTCGTAATTGAATTGAATTAGTTTATTTACCTTTAAAAACCTTTCAAAACGTTGTGAAAAAATTTCATTATTTAAGGCCTTAAATATTGAAATGGTAATATTTGGTGATATTTTTAATTTGCGATTCTCCGATTTTTCTGTTCATGTCGTTAGTTTTTAAATTCTGAATAAATTTGTGCTTTATCTTGAGAGAACTCTTTAGTTTCTCTTGACGACTATTAATAATGATTCATAATAAATCTTGAAAAAAATTTTGTTTATTTATTATTTGATTACAAAATTGTGGGGTATATAGGTGGATAGGTATTTTAGAAGATATTAGAAGGTTTCTTAAAAAAATCGATGCAGAAATTCGTTACATAATTCGTTTTGTGAATTTTATCCATACTGACTTCGCGTATTTGCGTATTTTTTATTTTTAATAATATTCTGAATGAATTTGTGCTTTATCTTGAGAGAACTCTTTAGTTTCTTCTGACTCATATTTAAAAAAAATATCTTGGGTGCCATTGAATTCACGATTCTCATATGCTTTTTAGTTCCTCTAAATATTCCGAATGAATTTGTGCTTTATCTTGAGGAAATCCTTCATCATCCTGGTTTATATTTAAGGGCTACCGCTTCTCACCTGTGAACCTTTGTTCGTGTTGTTTACATCGTTTTCATGTATTTCTGAAATGATTTGTGCTTTATCTTAAGATAATTCTTTACCTGACTACTAAACTCGTAGGAGAACCACTTTCTATGTGTACCATTTATAATGATAGTGCTTTAGTCATAAGCTTAAGTTAATTATCATGCTGCTCGCTTACTAAACTTACTCTTGAGCAAGCCATATAAGCCTATTCTACATCCTTGGTTGGGCCTCGGTGACTGTTTACCCTCTGTGGAATCCTTATCTATTATCCTTTTTCTTCGTTGCCTTTCTGTCTGTCTGTCTGCATGTCAATACCCATTTTCTCAGGAACGCATAGAAGTATCGAGTTGAAATTAATATCAAATACTAAGGGGTCTGTAGTACCTTAAAACTTAAAATCAAACTTCTAAGTTAACGCAATGAATATACATGGTCTTTCATAGAAGTTTCGAACTCGCCTATAAATCAAAACCTATGGGGTTGACTACTTCGTTGACTAGGTCAATTATTAAATTTGGCTAAAAGCAAGGTCTCACATCACAAGTAAAACCGTATATACTTAGAAGTATATCACATATAAAAATATTTTTTGTGATTACAAACGTAAAAACAATGTTCGGTTATTACATAACGACGGTATAAGTGGACTATTACTAATAGTAATCGGTCGTAAAATACTGCTGCAACCACGATGCTGAAAAAAGTAAGTAGGTACCTAGGTACGGCACCCTCATAGGAGACTTTCGCACTTGACTGATCTATTTTGGTATTTTTTTAATTTGAGAGAACTCTTTAGTTTTTCCTGGCTACTGAAATAATAAATCCTGAAAAATAACTTATGAGGGGTTGTTTTTTATTATTTTACTACAACATCATGGGGTATATCGGTGGATAGGTATCTTTAAAGATATTAGAAGGTTTCTTAAAAAAAATCGATGCAGAAATTTGTTACTTACATAATTCGTTTCGTGATTTTTATCCTTACTGACTTCGGAAGCCAATACGTATTTTTTTTTATATTCTGAATGAATTTGTGCTTTATCTTGAGAGAACTCTTTATAGTTTCTTCTGACTACTGACTCATAAAACTTGGGTACCATTGAATAAAATATTTCAGTTATTGAACGGTGATATAATTATGCATTTTAATTCACATTTCTCTAAATATTCTGAATTAAATTGTGCTTTATCTTAAGGAAATCCTTCATCTTCCTGGTTTATATTTAAGAACTATTTTGGTTTGTCGCTATCGCTTGTGACCTGTAAACCGTTGTTCTTGTTGTTTACATCGTTTTTCTTGTATTTCTGAAATTATTTGTGCTTTATCTTGAGAGAATTCTTTATTTGTACCATCCGTAATGATAGTGCTTTAGTCATAAGCTTAAGTTAATTATCATGCTGCTTGCTTGTTGAATTTACACTTGAGCAAGCCATATAAGCCTATTCTACATTCCTACAAGCCTCGGTAACTGTATATCTTCTGTGTGAAGCATGATCTTCAGAATTATATCTTTTCTGTTGATTTCCGTAGTTCTGATGGTATAACCAAAACATTTGTGCAAATTGTTTCTATTTGTATTTTAGACTAGTTTAGACCATCATAATGCTGCTTTGCTACTTGAAAGGAATTCTCCTCATCTTCCCTAAAATAATAACAAATAGATAAATTATTCTAAAACTCACCGCTAAAGGGTGAAAGTGTCAATAGTGAGGGCTTTTACTTACCGTCCAGGATTTATTATAGTCCGTTTCGCTCCCTTAGTCCCGTGGGATTGAATTATAAATTAGATTCTAAAAGCGTGTGGGACTTGTCAGTCACCCGCTATTGAAGACATGTTTGGCTAAGATGTTTTGGGCACATACGACCCATTATAAGTACGAGTATGTATGTATGTTCGTCCGAAGAGGGCAAGTATAATATGAAATGTTTAAACATCAGTATTGGAAAAACAAACATTTATTATGCTAACATTTCCATAACTATTTAAAGATTTTTTTCAAAATAAATAAAAAAATCTTTCAGAGTTACATATTTATTATGTAGTGTAGACATAGACACTAGTTTCTATAAATTTTGAATGATTTCATGCTTTATCTTGAGAAAATCCTTCATCCTTCTGGTCATTTTATAGTCGCAATTATTATATGTTATTTTGTCTTTCTAAAGACAAAATTGAATTAAATAATTTCTGAATTAAATTATTTTCAGAAAATCCTTTATATTTACTGTTTATATTAAGAGCATTTGCTATGCTCTTCCGTTTCTGACCTGTGGACCATGCTCTGATTGTTTCTCTTATAATACTGAAATGATTTGTGCTTTATCTTGAGAGAATTCTCTTATTTCATCTGACTACTGAACTCGTGGGAGAACTTCCTTATTCGTTGACTGTTCATATTGATAATGGTTTAGTCGGGAGTTGTCGTGGTGGTAGTAGGTACACTTACTCTTGAGCAAGCCTATTCCATTATTTGCAGGTGTACGTGCACAGTCACGGAGACCGAGACGAGGCCTTGTTTATTCTGTCTTGATTAGAATCTTTAACTTCTGGATCATTATCCTTTTTTGTTGAACTCCTTAGTTATAACAATGGTATATGCTGTTCTGTTACTTTCAAGAAATTACTTTCCTCTCTAAAATAGTAACGAACAGATAAATTGATCTAAAACTCTCCGCTATTTTATTTTATTTTATTTTCTTAGGAAAACAAACAGTCTACTATTACTACAACTATGAACTAAATAGATAACTAAAGACCAATAAGAAGTTTTCGCTTATCGAGTCTAAAGCTTGCTTACATAAAAAAAAAACAAAATATGACTTAAACAAAAAAAAAAGATAATGAGAATGAGAAAGACAATGAAAATGTTTTCATCTAAATAAAATAAAATAAAATAAAATAATATAACAGATAAAGAGAAAATAACAAAATTATCGTAAAAAGAGTTAAGAAGACATGCTAAACCAGCGTTCCGCTAAGACATTTTTTATTTTGTGTGGTTTACTGTTGAATAGGTCAAGTTCAGGGATGTCAGCCAGGTTGTTATATGCGCTTCCTGCTCTGCTAAAGTATGAATTTTGTCTATAATTAGTCGAACTAAATGACACTGCTAGGAAACAAGGGAGTCTAACTGATCTGCTTGGGATTTTCAAATTTAAATTTTGAAGTAGCTGTGGGGAGTCTATTTTACTTTGCGCTATTTTACTAAGGAAGATTATATCAGCTATTTTACGTCTCTCTAGGTAATGGCAACATGTGGTGTCTCCTACACCTAGCGGCGTAGTCAACATCATGGCACTTACACTTATATTGTAAAAACCTTAAGTATCGACGTTGTATGGACTCCATTCTTTTTATATAAATATCATACTGTGGGTTCCACACCTGAGAACGGTACTCGAGAATACTGCGCACATAGGCACAATATAATATTTTTACAACCTTTATACAGGAGAACTGTGAGCTAACTCTCATGACAAAACTAGTGCTTTATTTGCTCTGGTGAAAACATTTTCGATGTGTTTGTCAAAGGACAGCTTAGAGTCCTGTAAAACACCCAGGTCCCGTATTTCATCTACTTCTTTAAGGGTGGTTCCTTTCAACACGTAGGTGAATTTAGTAGGTTTTAGCTTGCGGGTGAATGTTATGGTGAAACACTTGACGTTGCGACGTTGAGATCTAACTTGTTTTGTAGGCAGTATTGTTCGAACCGAGTTAGATCTTCCTGTAGTAAATAACAATCATCAATGCAATTTATGTGCCTGAAAACCTTCATATCGTCGGCGTATAATAAAACGCGAGAGTGTATAAAACAGGAGTCTATCGTTAAGAAATATTGATAAAAGTAGGGGTCCGAGCAAGGATCCTTGAGGTACACCAGAGGGAACACAGGTCCAAGTGGAAGAACAGAAACCTTCTGAGAACGATTTTCGATGTATGATTTGAACCATCTGAACAAGTTACCATGAATTCCAGATTATAAGAGCTTTTGTAAAAGCAATTGGTGGTCTATTCGATCAAATGCTTTACTATAGTCACTGTATACAGCATCCACTTGTCCCCCTGAGTCCATGTTTACGGAAGTATAGTCGTTAAATAAGAGTAAATTAGACGTGGTTGAGCGGTTCTTCAGAAATCCATGTTGCTCAATAATAAAACAAGCAGAAAGCGATAATAGACCCTAATAGACCTTTTAAAAAGTATAGTCAGCGGCTTAGTTCGGCTTGCAGCACATTTAACTATAAATGAAGGGACAATATTATCGGGCCCGGCTCCCTTTGACACGTCAAGTGACTTGAATTTTTAAAACAGAAGCTGAATCAATTTCAATGTCACCAATAGAGCAAGGATATTTGTTAGATGAATATTCATTATCAAAATCAGTGAGACCGACTTGGGAGGACTGAGACAAAGACAGAAAAGTTGATTGAAAATAATCCGAGAAGAGATTACAGATACCTTCTCCGTCGTCAGCCTCCTGCCCCTCAAAAATTAGAGAAGAGGGTTAAGAGTTGTTACCCTTTTTGAGAGATTTAACATACGACCAAAAAACTTTAGTATTTTTCAGAATAGAGTCTTCAGTGGTTTTTATAAAAGCTGTATAGCACGATTCTTCAAGAGTAATATAAAATATTACTCTCTGTCTAAGAAGAGAAAAAGACTCGTAATCTGAGACGTTGCCGTAAGTGTAATATTTGCATAGGTAGGTACTTGTATTTTTCTTTCAGCATTTTCTTAAGTGGGACATTATACCATGGCGGAAAACTTGACGAACCAATAATTTTTTGAGGTATGAATTTGTCACGGACTTCATATAAATGGTCATAAAACAAATTAACAGCGTTTTCTAAAAACGAATTATTCAATAGTGTGTTCCAATTAGTGTCCATTAACTTAGAATTAATACCATCATAATCTCCAGAACGATATAAATATTTGGTACGTGAATTTTGTGCGAGGGGCATAGGTGCTTGTTGGTCTAGAACAACTACTAAGGATTTATGGTGCCCATCTTCAGGTACCAGTGGATCGTCACAAACTGATACGGAAACATCAGCATTACACAAAACGTAATCTAGAATATTTTTATTAGTATTTTGATTTATATTAAATTGAGTTAAATTGCACACTGACAATGTGTCAAAAAAATAAATCTGACTATCCCCTGCAACTCCAGTAGGTTGTGGCAACCCTCGGTTACAGAGCCAGTCAACGTTACTTAAGTTAAAATCACCTAATATAATAAAAGTATCATTGGGACTATAGGGTGAAGTCGTCAATAATGAGGTCAATACTTTTACTTACCATTCAGGATTTATATTCCGTTTCGCTCCCTTAGTCCTGTAGGATTGAAAAGATTCTAAATGCGTGTGGGACTTTTCAGTTACCAGCTATTGAAGACATGTTTGGCTAAGATATTTAGGCACATAACACCTATTAAAGTTCGAGTATACTCGTAGTCTATATACACTTACTCGTCCGATGAGGGCTAGTATAATATCAAATGTAACATCAGTGTTGGAAAATAAGAATTTTAAGCATTTATTAAAACTAACTTTTTTATTTTTGTTGGCTAATCTAAAGAGTTTTTTAAAATAAATAACAAATTCTTTTAGAGTTTTGTACTGGTATCTTTGGAAAATAACTTTGTCTCGTGCCTTGCAGCTTTACCACATGGACCCGTTGCAAAACAACTCAACCCAACTATCATATGTTATGATCTTGTTAAACAGCTAGGCTCTGCTGGCCAAGATATACTAATGGCAACCGCTATCTAAATGATGATTAGAATAGTCTCGTTTGCATCATTTGTAAGTCTTACTATAGAAACCAGTGTTTCTATGGTAGAAAATATGTATATATTTTAAAAACCAAATTCAATTGTTGTCATAACTTTGAAACAAGTTAAGTTAGTTCAGCTTAAATATTTCATTTCATCACACTCTCATCAGAACTCTCCGATCATACAGGATCTTGGGCTCTGAGTATAGATTTCGCTTCCTTCTGGTTCCAGAATGTATGCGAAAAGCAAAATCAAGTTCATGAGCTTGTTTATAGCTACCAGTGCCACCTGGAGCGTTAAAAGCCACTTTTGTTCCTTTTTAGGGCATTACATCACATAAAAGTTATGAGAACTCATAGTAAACTATGGTAATAGCCGCCGCAGATAATGACAGGCTCGCACCGAACGTGTTTAACTGACAACAGTGATAGATTGTGATAGCCAGTTACCGTGATAAAAGTCCGGAGTTGTTGACTTCAATGAGACTAGAAAATATAGGAGACGCCTTGCTTGATATCCGCGCGAGATTGCGTGTATGAAATTGCTGAACAAATTGATCGCTCATTTATTTATATCTGATGGTGTCATAGCGTAACGATTAATAAGATCCTGTAGTGGTTAATAGTGAGATGAGTAGAGTCAAGCTTACCTTTGAACACGATTTCTATTCTTGCTTATTTTTAAAGTTCCGTAATTCAAAAGAAAAAAAAAAAGAAATCTGTATCTCCTTATCTATTATCCTTTCTCTTCGTTGTCTTTCTATCTGTCTATATGTCAATACCCCTTTTCTCAGGAACGCATAGAAGTATAGAGTTGAAATTAATATCAAACACTCAGGTCTGCGATCCCTTAAAACTTAAACCGAACTTCTAAGTCAACGCAATCAATATACTTGGTCGTTTATGCAGCAGATTTTGAACTCTCCAATAAATCTAAATCTAGGTTCTACTTCGTTGACTAGGTCGATCATGAAATTTGGCAAGCAAGGTCTCACACCACAAGTAAATTCAACAACCGTTAATTTGGACTTATATCACATGTTTTTTTGTGATTACAAACGTTACAACAATGTTTAGTGGTTACATAATGACGGTATAAATGGCCCAGTAATAGCAACCACGATACTGAAAAATGTAAGTAGGTACCTAGATACGGTACCCTCTTAGGCAACTTTCGCACTTGACCGATATATTTTGGTATTTCATTCATATGCCCGTAAGAGATTTAATTATTATTACATGTGTCAAAGTTACTCGTAGTATTTTCGATGAAAGCTAGGCCTTTCTGCTTGTTTGAATTTTTACTATGAAGAGAAAACATGTTTTTGATAAGTTCAAGGACAGGGTTATAAGTTATTGATAAGTCCAGGATAACCGTGCTACAGAGAGTACGTTAAGCTGTTAGATGACGGAGGGCCTTTTAACTGCGTCACCACTGACTCTTTAAAATATAATCGTAGTATGAATGAAACTACGGTTGGACCAAGAGTGACGTAGCCCTAACATGCTTGTGGTTGAAGTCTAAGCTAGGTGCTAGTTATTGCTGGCTCTATGGGCGCATGGATGTAGGCCGATGGGAAATTGGAAGCCGAGCGAGATCCTGTAGATAAGCTCGCTGGCAAATGAACAGTTAACGTGCCGGGACGATTTATGTGTTATTAATGAAGTCAAATTATCTGATTGTAACTTGATCGGTAAATAGAAAGTGAGTATTGAAGCCTTACAGGGCTGGTTGTTAGCTAAGCAAGGTGTTTCGTCGTGAACTTTTCAATCTTAGTTATTGTGAGTGTTAGGACTTAGGTACTCGTAGAGATAATAACAAGTTCCGCAGCAGATGTAGGTTTAATTCCCTTCCAGGACAAACATTTGTGTAATGAACATTTAAGTATATAAAGTAATATATCAGTCATGGGTACCACATGACAGCACATGAACGCAAGTTCTGCTTACTTTGGGGCTAGATGACGCTGTGTTAAAAATGTCCAGTATTATTTATTTATTTCAGTGGCTGCGTGTTATAAGGTATATCATACTGTGTATTTAAAAATATATAAGTATTCTATCAGTCATCTGGTCACCATAATACAAGCTATGCTTTATTTAGGGCTAGATGGTGTTGTGTGCTTTGTCCACTAATATTATTGTTATTATTTTACTTAGTTCATGGTTCGTGTCAGGCCAGATAGGTTTTGGTCCATCATGATACATCGAATAACCAAAGTCACCGACATAGTGCTCAAAATTCGCAAGTTGTAGTGGCAATGGGCAGGCCATATAGCTCGCAAAACTGATAACCGTTGGGGAGTAAAAGTTCTCGAATGGCGATCAAGAACAGGAAAACGAAGCGTAGGACGACCCCCCACCCGATGGACTGACGACATTTTAAAAATCGCAGGAAGTCGGTGGATGGAGAGACCTATGTTCAGCAGTGGACTTCATAAAGGCTGATATGATGATGGTGATACATCGAATAAAGAACCTAGTAACAAAATACATGACAAATGCGCGTGTGTATTTACGTAACACTTGCTTAAAAATGTAAAGAAACTGTTAACGAAAATACACACAAATACACATACTGAATGAAACCAACGCACTATCGCTACTATAATATAAAAGGCACGTTGCAATACAGCTGATATACAAAAGAAATTCCAAATAATAGTGCCTTTTTTATGAAACACAAATCGAATCTCCGTCTTCAATTGTCGTTTACCATTCTCACACAAATATTATCCACTTTTTGTGGTAATGAGATATTGCATAAGAGATGTTGATTCTGTCTATAAAAAAAGCGAGTTTGTTACCTTACTTTTGTAACGCATTGTGATATTTGGCTTTACTACTTCATTTGTATATTTATTCGAGCGCAGCGTGGAGTAATAAATATGAGTTGCAATAAAGTGGGAGCTATAGTCGTAAGTTTGCATTTACAGCTTTTATATCGTTTTTACGCCACATTGCTGGTTCTGTGGGTCGAAGAGAACTGAGAGTGAACTTATGATTTCGTTTTCTGAAAACTCAAGTACAATTCGCTTGGTTATCTATTAAAATCAGACCGTTATAACCATAATCAGGTAGCGTGACGCTTAAGCTCTTTTTGACATTTTAATGTCAAAGAATAGATGGCAACAGATATAAATAACACCTTAACTAGTGTGTGGATATTGTTCAGAAAAACTACTAAACATTATAGTAGTATCTTTATGCTGGCAACATTTAAAATTAGATTTTAGATGGCAACACTTTTGCCTTCCCCTTTTTGTGTGTCTGCGTCTCCTCAGGAAACATGTGAATCTAAAACTATTGTAAAAATTTAATAATACAGTCCATTGAAGTTATAATTATACGCCTTTCATTGTACAGTTATAATTCTTTTTGTAAATTATTGATGATGAAATTTGCAAGCCATTGACTAGTATGTAGCGCAAATGCGTATTCATACTTAACAACTTAATGAAAGTGCGTGTCGAGCACAGCGAGGGCTTTCACACATGATTTACCTCCTCATTTTCTGAACAATATTTCACAGGATCCTGAACCATATCGGCAGCAGATCTCTAAGTCCTCTTGAGTCTTCGGGCTAAAGATGATAAATCGGTATAGGCGAGATTGCAAGGCGCTTCTAATGGAGCCCTTTCGATGACGGATGCATGGATGCATGGATTCATTCCTAATATTGGATTGGAAATAAACGCAAGGCTCTTTGCCAATATATTTGTTTGTTCTTCCCTATGGCTGTGGGGAGTTGCGTTGCGATTGCGATATACTAGCGAATTAAGTAATAAGCACTAACATACAAATTTTACCATCGTTTGCAGCGCTTACCCAATATTTATTTAAATTTTATTTATATCATTACTTTAACTGGTACTAATTTATCAATAATATATATTGCGTTATATGGTAACATTTCCGGAACTCAGACAGTAAAAACTTACGCGGCTAGTATATTCAACCCACGTCCATACACGATAGATCGGTGTATTTCTGTTTAAACCTGAGGTGGTTCCACATCGTCTTTTTTTATTTTTCAACCCACAGAAGCAAAAGAACCTAAGTAAACAAAAAGTAGTATAACAAAGTAGTTAGTAGGTATAACTAAACAAAAGACCTAGTTGTCTATGTGATTTAAGTATAAATCACAGTAACGCCATAACTTTCTGTACGGGTAAGACGTCACATATATTAATGGAGCCAATTTTTGTAAACGGTGACCATCTGACATTTTTCCAGAAGAAAGGTTAAATTTGGATTTTTCTTTCTTTCTTGAGTGTCTCACTTTTCTGTGGTTTTAGCGATGAAGCCTCCCTCGATGACATAGAAGAAATGCGAGTGTTCTATATTTAGGCCAGGCACCTCTATGAATGATGATCAGAAATTACAGCATTTTTAACATCATCTATTGCATCACATCATTCACGCTTTTTTTATTTATTTTGTCAACTTACTAACGATTGTTAGGTCGGGCAGGGGCTTATTCCAATGTCATTTTATTCGCATATACCATATCGATACGGCTGTTACTGTCTCATTTAGTGTGCTTGCACTCATAAAAGTGTTTTTTGGTTGATATTTTATGTCATAAAATATGTCATACCAATGATAATGCCTATACATATATGGCATTCGAGTGTAGTGTAGTGAGGTAACATTGTTTATTTAAGTCTTTTTGCCGTATTAGCATGTACACAAAGCGAGCTGTGGCCGTAAAGCGTCGCAGGCGCCGCACCCGACTGACGCTGTACCGCGAGATGGATTTGTGGGAATCGCACCGCAGACCACTGGGTCGGACCCAGGTCCGGGTCATATTATTACTACAATTGTTTAATCAAAAATATATTTAAAAAATACTGCAGTCATTTTTTTTACAAAGATGTCAACGTCTGATTTTCTAAGCAATTTTTAAGTAAACATAAGTAACATTATTGGCATATCGATACTAATGTCTAAAATAGTGCCCAAGTATTCGTCTTCATAGAACTAATCTTTTCTTACTTACAAATACAAAAAGGTTTATTTCTAATTAAATATTTTACAGGATTACGTACTAAAATATTTGTACACTTCTGGGCGTAATTTAGCAATTGGAGTAGACTCTGCACTATATCTGCGCAAACATGGCAGAAAGTTCGAACTTAGGTGACAGTAAAGCAATACAAATTATATGTAACAGGGGGATCATAATCATACTTGTGAATATTTGGATGTTTGTTTGTTACCCAATCACGCAATAATAAATAAATAAATAATGCCGGACATTTCACACAACATCATCTGGTCCCAAAGTAAGCAGAGCTTGTGTTATGGGTACCACATGACTGTTATAAGTACTACTTATATACATTTTCTTTTTTTTCATAAATACATATTACACTTAGAAAAATCCAAACACAATAATGGCTGTAAATGGCAATAATCTATATCTGTACCAAGTAAGTATGTGATCAGTCATATGGTTCTTATAATACAAGTAATGCTTTGTTCGGGGCTCTGTGTTCGTTAATATTTATTTATATTTATCGTATAGAATTACAATAAGTTACATAATATATTTCGTAATATTTTTAATCCGTCCCTGTCTACCATTGCACTACCAATAAATCAATATGCGACAGTTTTAAACACTCGTCCATTGTACAAATATTTGTTTCGTATTAGGCCGAACACGTCTGGACGCAGTTAATGGAGGGCTGCTCGTCTGATTTACTGCTTATGCGTTCCCGGTACCTTTGACATATTTGTGGTGCTCTGTGACCGCGGGTTGCGTAACTCTATGTTGGGTTACAAATTTACCAGTGATTATAGAGTACTAGCTTCTGCCAGCGGATTTTCTTCGAGGTACGTAGATAAAAAATTGCCTATATGCTGTTCCACGTGACAGACTACATTTAAATAAAGTTTCATCCGAATCCATTCAGCCGTTCGGCGTAGTTAAGCCAAAACAACTTATAAACATTGGTTATATAAGTTTTATGTATACTATTTTTAAGAGCTTTGGATTTTGTACAACGAATAAATAAATAAATTCACACATATTTTCGTATTTGACGACCTCTGTGGCGCAGTGGGCTATGGTTCCGGCAGAGACGCAGAAGGTTGCGGGTTCAATTCCCGCCGCGGGACAAATATTTGTATTATCTGCAAGTATTTGTCTCGGGTCTGGGTGTTTCTATGTATGATTGTATGTATTTACAAAAAACGAAGTAGTATATTAGTCATGTGGTACCCATAACACAAGCTCTGCTTACTTTGTGGCCAGATGATGCAGTGTGAAATGTCCGGGGTTATTTATTATTATTATAATATTAGCAATTTTATTATGATCTCTTATAATATAAGCGTAAAGTATTAGTGTAGACCTTTTTAAGCTAAAAAACCGATCATTTTGAAAAAACCAAACATACTCGTGATTATAATCCCTAGGCTTGGTATACCTCAGGTCATTAATTAAAAATGAACACCAGTCGCTCCTTAGTATAGATATGACAAAGAAATGGAATTACTTAAGTAACCATTAATTAATCTGAGTGTGGCAGTAAGATCTTTGATGTTTAAGGGACGTCAGACGCACGTCCGAATATTATTTGATGACCTCTGTGGCGCAATGGGCTAAGGTCTAGCTGAGACGTGGGTTCGATTCCCACCGCGGGACAAATGTTTGTATGATCTGCAAGTATTTGTCTCGGGTCTGGGTGTTTCTATGTATAATATGTATGCAGTTCCAAAAAAAAGTATATAACTTCGGATATAAATTAACAAGGTATTATGAGATAAATACCCGTTCACTGGTCTGTTAGCTCAGTTGGTAGTAGATCTGCCTTCTGTACTGTAGGTTGAGGGTTCGATTCCCTCGATTCGATTGAAATTAGTATATCAGTCACGTGGTGCCCATAACACAAGCTCTGCTTACTTTGGGGCCAGATCATGCTGTGTGAAATGTCCGGGATTATTATTATTATTATTATTTATTTGGCAAAATCCTCATTTAGCTCAGTAGTTCTTACACCTTTTCTATAAAACTGAGCAGCAGGAAACTTTGCGCCGTATGTTTGCCAATAAGTTTGAAGAAGGAACATCATCTGTCGATGCGAATCAAATGATAAATCAGACTTGTTATTGCTGCTCTTTGATCTTAAAGCTCAACACCTTACAATCTAAATGTTATGTGGTCGTGTACCTGTATCGATTAGTTTCTGTTTTTGAACTGTTACAACTTAGCGAAGGCTTCCTTGATGTTAAGGTTATTCACTTCACAAACACAGTTGCGTTTATTAAAACTAGTGGTCGACCATTGGTCGAAATTCCATAACAATACCATAATCAAATTTAATGTATTTTTATTAATGCATAATTCAAAAAAAATATTCGCATTCTGCACTCCTTCACTATATAAACTATAAGTGTGCGAAATTTTTAAAAATTAACACTTTTTAGTATCGTTTCTTCCTATTATTGCGCAACTTTTAAAAGTACCGTCTTCAGTATACACATAATAACGTGCTGACGATGCAGTTGGGCATTTGGCAAGTTACTAGTAATCTGGCCTGTGATGTCTTGATCTCTCCCAGCATATCCAATATTTGTTTTCCCATTCATTTATACAGTTGATGCTATTATTAAAAGTTTAACAAAACATTACCGTCCATTAACCACTAAAATTACACCATTAAACATCGTAATGGCCACGGTAATGGCTACCAGTTTTAATAGAATTATTGTTTTACCGTTTACGCGCGGTGTGTGATTTAATAACACCGTACTCTTTAGAAGTGCCATAAATATTGTTGAGAAAGTTAGTTGAATCCTTTATTTACTTTCCACACAGCCATTTTTGAGTGCATAACATAATATGTTTTACTATTGAAATGTTAAAAGACGTGAGACGAGAATGCTCCGTTGCTGCACACATTTTTCAGTCTACTCGTCGTAATCGCCCCTGTAGCTACATCCTAAAAACTTTTGTAAAGTTTGTGCACCATTTCAAATAAAAAAATTAATCTTCAAACAAAGAAGCTTGACATATTCAGAAATCGTATGTTTTTTAACTAAAATTAACTTTTATATCTGCAGTGTATTTATCATGATAACAAATCCGAGAGAATCTATTATGATTAGAATTAATTAGGAATGTTATTTTATACTATAACGTAAGTAGAATTATAATTTCATGAACATCAAGGGTGTCTGGCAAGGGGTTGCCACGATGTTAAGTGTCTGGCAATTCATAACGTGATTTTTAATAATTTTCTGAAGGTAATACCAAAAAATCACACATTATTATTTGATGAATTTAGAACGGTACTTTACAAACCTTTAGTACCGGCTACCTGCCAAAGCCACTGTAACCCAAATTTCATAATGGTCAACCGTTCTTACCTGTGTTTCAGCTTTATAAAATAACGAAGGTCTGGGGTTCACGGGCTCTTAGACTAATAGTAAAACACAAGAAAACTGTATACATTGTAGAACGCAAAATATACATAGAGAAAATTAGGGTTTTCAACTGACACAAGTCAGTTTGGTTTGGTTTGGTCGTTGTTTGGTTGCCTAAAGTCTTGCATACATAGCTTATTCCAACACTCCTTAAAACTAACTTTGTTAGTTTAAGAGCTTTGACCTAAAAAATCTAATTCGTTTTGTTTGTTCAATATCACTTAACTCAAATGCTACTCTTAGTTTTAAATTTTTATTTTCCTAGATTGGCTCCAGAATTGAGGTCAATCGCAGCGCTATAAATCATTAAAACTTGTTTGAAATTGTATATAAAACGCACTAATAGTTTAATTGAAGTAAAAGTTTGGATAATGTTGATAAATGCTTTTTTATTGGGTGGTCTTTAGTGGCGGTACCTGATATGGTGGGATAAATATGCCAAGACTGGTTGTGGTTTGGTAGATCCCTTTATTAAAAGTAGGCACTTGATTTACCTTAGTTAATCCCTGGCTATACCAAAACTTAGACACTGGAGCTAACCTATTTTTGTCGTCTATTGTCTTTGTCTTTCATGTCAATAAATTCTCAAATAATATAAATTTACTTTGACCAAAATATTGCTACCGCTATAGCGGCGTCCGAGGCGGTGTTGAGGTCAGCTCTTGTAAAGGGGGGGCAAGTGGGGAGTATATAATCAAGTATATGGAACATAATTTGGGAAGGAGCAATAGTACATATACTTGTTCAGTCGCACTGCACACGTGACGCGTCTAGCATTCCCCACTTATACAGATGATATCTGCATCTCCCACATGTGCTCACAGTCTGTTGAGGGATTTCTAGATTGCGTAAGGTTGATCATTTCCTGGTGGTAGTCGCTCATCAGGGCTTCAAAGGTCAGGAAGAAAAGGCAACCCTGTTTTGCTAGGGCTTTGCTTTTGTCTCTTATCATCACACTAGGAGGGTATGTTACTCAGTCATTAAAGTAAAGACAGTCAACTTCACACCACCACGCACCACCTATATTTATTTATTTATTTAAAAAGCGTATAATTATAATTAGAATATTAAAAAATACATAGTAGCTAACATTTGTCCTTCACCGAGATAAAATCTATTTCCTTACCAAATTTAATCGAAAACCGTTTAGCCATAAAAAAGTAACAAACAAACAGACAGTTACGAGTTTATAAATATTAGTATGGAGTGTTTGGATATGGATTCTTACTGTTTTATTGCGCTGACGTCACGTCACCCTTAGACTTGGAATTTCTTATCTCATCAATATCAATAAATCAGGGTAGTAATAAAATCAGTTGCAACCCGTCTAATAGTCGTATTGTCAAATATAGCTATAAATAAACCGACCGAGTGCCACCCCTAAAAGGAGTTATAAATCCTCTCGAATGGGGTAAACGTCCTAAATTAACCAAAGACATTGGGCATTTGTAAACTTGAAATATGCATGTCGGTCTCTTTTCGGTTCTAGTAATGTAATAAAGTTTATTTTTTATTTCTTAAGAACATAAATATTTTATTTTGTTTAGACAAGTGGATCTTTTTACTCATTTAAACTTTAGGACGTGTCTTATGGACAGTTCATATTCGTAGATGGCGTTGTCCAGAATTTAATGTTCGAGACTAACATAGACGATATTGATATTAATTTCAAACGAAAATCTGTATCGAAAAACGAATAGAATAGAATACGTTTTTATTTGCAACAACACATTACAATAGACGAATAGACAAAAATACAATAAACCTATACATACTAACATAATAAACGGTTGCCGCAAAATGGACCCTAACTTAGCATAATGCGGATTGCAGTGCTAACAATCCGCGCTGGTCTTCAGTTAGGACCAATTCTGTTTACCGGACATAAAACGATATTTACATAATAAATAAACAAACAAAAGTTACAAAATATACAGACATTATATTATAGACATATTATATTATACTAGCTGTTACCCGCGACTTCGTACGCGTATGCTTAGAACCTTTTTTTTATTTTTGTAATGAATGCATTCTGTGAACATCTCATATGTTTGATCCCCCATTTTAACCCCTTCGGGGAGGGGATGATTTTGCAAAAACATTTAAACACGTATTTCTTTATTTTTTACCAAAAGCCTAAATTCGAATTTTCAGATCCCTAACTTAAGAAAATATGAGCTGCCCAAACAAACATTCATCCCCTATTTAACTCCCTTCAAGGTTTTTTTGAGACAAAAAGTAGCCTATGTTCTTCCCCCGAATGCAATATATATTCTCACAAAATTTCATCAAGATCCGTTCAGCCGTTTAGCCGTGAAAACGTAACAAAGACAGACAGAGACACTTTCACATTTATAATATTAGTATGGATTATTAATGTATATTATTATACATTATATTATAGATATTAAAGACAGACACAAACAGACGGACAGTGAAACTACAAGAGTTCCT
Source organism: Lampropteryx suffumata (assembly GCA_948098915.1). NCBI lineage: Eukaryota > Metazoa > Arthropoda > Insecta > Lepidoptera > Geometridae > Lampropteryx > Lampropteryx suffumata. The sequence goes on from OX402565.1 coordinate 10,120,565, forward strand.
TGTGGACTTCGGAACCCTAAAAATGAACAGTGCATGTGCATAAAACTTTTTATGTTCTTAGCAAAGCGATGCGTGGTGCTTTACACGTATAGGCAGCTATTATTGTAAATGTGTGCTACACACATTAAGTGTAACACTTAAAATAGTCGCGTCCGTGTTAGCGAACGACTTTGTTTGCTATTTTACATCGCTTCTGGGGTGACCACATATTTTTTTTTTACAAGAGTACTAAAAAAATTATTTGTTTTCATAATTTTTTTCTACAACTTGTAAATTTTAGTCCTGGGATTTTAGTCCTGTTGTCGCAAAATCTCTATTACGGTGTTTTTATCGCTATTTTAATAAAAAATGAAAAATTGTTGTTTGTAATTTCTTGTTTTGTTATTCTTGAACGTCATAAAAAACACACATATGATTGAAGGCACTAGATCTGTTTGAAGACATTTTAAACTTCTAAAGTAATCAAGGTGTCTGTGTCTGGATGCTACAAATAACCATAGTATTACATCAGTCAACTTGTTCCCACAGTGCATACACGTTTGGGGCTAGATGGTGCTATGTAAATTAGTAGTAATCTTATTAAATATCTATATTGAAACAGAAAAAAGGACAACCACAATTTTACTATACTCGTAACGAGAATCACAACTAGTATAGTCCTTTAATTAGAATCGGTCAAACGGAATTAAATACCTATAAGATAAAAAAAAAACTTGGTCGAAAGAGGAAGTACCCATGATTAACAAGGGTTAAAGTTAAGGCGTTTTTTAAGAGTACCTACATAGTTAAACTCTGAATCAGAATCTATGTATTATAAATGTAAAATATTTATATAAGCAGCTACTTTTGCTAAGATTGTTATTATTATTATTAACTCTACGTCTCGTCTAGTGCGATACTTCTTTACGAATTTGCCAAACAGGTTAGGATCGCCGATGTACGAGTACTAAAGTGCGGAGTACGCCTGTTCTGTCAATATTAAATATACTATTATGCCTACATACATCAATATCTGTAGCGTAACTTTGATCATGGTCACCCTATACTATTCGTGTTTGAAAAAAATATTATTTTAAGCGAAACGGGTAAACGGTTCCGGGTATCTTATTCCCGATGATTTTGTTTATTTATAGAAGGAAGGGATTCCTGCATTCCCTATTTGATTATATCCACCATCGGCTGTTGAGCGAGCGGCTCCGAAAATGGCTCAGTGGTGATTATCACTTCTCGTATTGGATAGTAAACATATTGATTTAGTTTTTCTATTTTGCTTCTTACTTATCAAAAGATTAATAATATATTGGATGGGTGGTTTTTAGTGGCATTTACTATGCACAATTATTGGTATTTCGGATATGGGCGTGATCATTCGCGACAGTTTATAAAATCTCTGTGTAATTTTATTTTATTTGTTTATTCGGACTTAAATACATTACCGACAGCCAATAACGGATTTACATCTGTCTATCTAACTAATACCTTTAAACGAGCAATTCTTGTATATATGTATATATAGATATATAATCTGATTTTCAAGAAATTTAGTATGCAGGTGGTTTCGGGGGCGATAATTCGATATAGCTAGGTTTCATTTTTAGAAAATCCGTTTTATCCGTGTTTTATACCGAGCAAATCACCCAGGTACTTATAATTAACAAAGCAAACCGACAGTTAAGGTGTAAGAGTTTGTATGTGTAAGTGCGTGTGTGTGTGTGTGTGTGTTCTTCCAATAGTGTGTATGGTTCTTTCCACGTTTTTGTTTATCATTGTTTATACTCCCAATTAAATATATTTGATTTGAGTTTTGTCTGCGAAAGTTATCACTTTAGTTGTCAGCATACGCCCAGCCTGACTCTTGGTGACGGAGTCAATAGGCTGCCCAGGAAATTAGCAGCCGTGAGGAACTGTGAAGTTAGAACTCAGCATGTGACTGTTGAGATTTTAACCATGTACATATTCCTCTTCCAGCCGGACGAGCTGGCTAAGTCTGTGAAGCTGACATCACGGGAGCGACGCTTCATCAAGTTCGCCAGCGTCGAGTACGGAGGCCAGCTGTACATGACCCCGCAGGACTTTCTGGAGTCTGTTGTGGAACAGGAACCAAGACGTAAGTGTTAACTGACAATCTGGAACTGTCTTGCACCTTAATACTTTTGTAAGGGAGTATGATACGAATGGTGGACCTATGTTAGATGGATAGATAAGTCTTTAGTGATATACCACACTGAAAGTTACAAAAACATTTATTTTACAATAAAAGCCAATACAATGAGCGGCCTTATTGTTAACGCTGTTAACAATAAGGCCGCTCATTGTCTGTGGACCTATGGATGTAAATAATTATAAAAAGCGCCATCAAAATATCCTTAGCTTTATAAACATATAAGTAGAACGCTCCACGACTTTGTTCTCGTACTAAGTTTGACGTCCCATTGCATACCCGTGAAAGTTGTTTTAGGGATACGATGCATATCCTATATCTCAATCCAGGTTAAAATAAATCTACTATATTACCTAATATTATATTACTAGATATATATACCGAAACGGTGGTGCTCTTTTTTGAAGGTTAGGTCTTAACCAGCCTTTCATAATTGCTTCCGATTCCAGCGCGATTAAAACGACGCATACTGACCACCAAGGAAATCGAATACCTGCGCGACCACACGCCAGCGCTGAAGAAGGGATCCTCGCAGATGTTTCGCAACATGAGAGATAGAGGTAACAGACTTGTTTTATTTATCTGGCAGGGTTATTCTAAGCCATCTTATAATTTGACTACTTTTTTAAACTACGTTCGTATGAGTGACAGTGACTTACTCTGGTACGGAGTTGATAACCCGCTCAAAGGTCTCAAAAGTCTTACAATTTTGTAAGTCGACAGGGATATTACGTAGCAGTAGCGACAGTATTAGCTACGCGATAACAGCTTCTGCAAAATAAGTCACAAGTCCATTAAAAACTCTTCTTACGGAAACGAGCCGTAATAGATAGCTATTACTTGCCTGCTGTCCAAAAAAGTCAGATGAGGCCAGTCTATCCAGGTATTGACCTCGAAGAGCGTTGATAACGTCGCCTGAGAGGAACCTCTGAGTTGGCAATACCACGGTGATTAACCACTAGAGAAAAGCCTTTTTGCAGGGATTTGGTAAATCTTCTCAATACAAAAACAAAATGTTTTATTTCTGTAACAGTTTTTAACTATTAGGTTAGGGGAAAAGTCTTTTCGCATTATAGTATGTATGAACTTTTAATAAAATCTCTTTGGCTATACTATTTGTATCTTTCTGGTTTTGGTATCATTAAAACTTTAAATTTTAAAGAACATAATTCCAAATTCAAATTAGGAAAAAGTGTGATTTTTATTTGTTTTTCGGACTGTCAAGATGAGTGAATCTGATGAAGAAATATGATAAATTATAAAATTTTATTACAAAAAAGGTAAAAATGCAACGCAGGCCTCAAAATTAAATTAGCGATGTTTATGGACCTAGTGCAGTGTCTGTGAGAGTAGCACAAATTGGGTTTAATCGTTTTCAATCCGGAAATTTTGATGTCAAAGATGCACGTCGCTCTGGTCGCCCTATTACGGATAAAATAGAGGCCATTTTTGAAAAAGTGGAGCAAGATCGGCATACCAGTAGTCACGACGTAGCTGAAGAACTGGGAATTAACCACAAAACAGTTTTGACGCATTTGAAAAAAACTGGGTACACAAAAAAGCTCGATATTTGGGTACCTCACGAGCTCACTGAAAGAAACCTAATGAACCGTGTACTCATTTGTGATTCTTTATTAAGACGTAATGAAACCGAACCATTTTTGAAGAAGCTGATAACTGGTGATGAAAAGTGGATCACGTACGACAAGAATGTGCGAAAAAGGTCGTGGTCAAAGGCCGGTCATGCTTCACAGACTGTGGCAAAACCCGGGTTAATTCGCAACAAGGTGATGCTGTGTGTGTGGTGGGATTGGAAGGGCATTATTCATTATGAGCTGTTACCACCAGGCAGGACCATCGGTTCTGAACTCCACTGCGAAAAACTGATGAGATTAAAGCAAGAAGTTGAGAGAAAGCGGCCGGAATTAATCAACAGAAGAGGTGTGGTTTTTCATCATGATAACGCTAGACCTCATACATAAAGATGGATGTGGCTAAAGAGCCACTCAGCAAAAATTAAGAGAATTTGGCTGGGAGGTGTTAATGCATCCGCCGTATAGTCCTGACCTTCAGATGTCCACCTGTTTCGGCTTCTTCAGAATTCTTTAGGCAGTGTCAGGTTAACATTACGAGAGGACTGCCAAAACCACTTGTCGCGGTATTTTGATCAGAAGTCCCAAAATTTCTATAGCAATGGGATCATGTCCCTACTACCTACAAGATGGCAAAAAGTTATCGAAAAAAAATGGTACCTACATACTTTAGTTAAATGTAATTAAACTATATTAAAAAATGTTTTAAATTTTCTTAAAAAATGCGAAGAAACTTTTTCCCCAACCTAATATTTCATAAGTGAAACCACCTTATAAGTAGAAGTAGTGTACTTGTGTTAGATGGTCTCGCTCTTCCATATCTTATGGTAGGTACAGTAGCAGGTAGGTACTATTTACAAAGTAGATACATGCTTAAACTAGATAGTGCCTTTAAACAATTTAAAAATATATAAAATAAAATGCTGCGAATCACGGCGCATTTTTCGTAAAATTGTCATTTCACTGTTAAACTAAGGTATTCAATAAACAATTAACATATTACTGTGTAACGAGCACAATTCTCTTGAGTTTCTCTTGAGTCCTTAATCTCGATCCTACAATACGAATTTCATTTATTTTTCAGGAATAGTCTCCTACACAGAGTACCTGTTTCTCCTCTCAATTTTGACGAGTAAGTAATTTCCTATTCTCCTTGTTTTGGTAAATATAATCTACTGGTATAGGACTTGCAGTATTTTATGTTAGACCTAAGCCGAATGTACAGTCAGCTGCCCTGGAATATATATATCTTTGGCTCAAAGGGCGAAGGCCCACCAGAGACGCATAAGGTTGCGGGTCCGATTCCCGCCGCGGGACAAATGTTGGTAGGTAGGAAGATCTGCAAATGTTTGTCTCGGGTCTGGGTGTTTTTCAATGTATATAATTATGTTACAAAAAAAAGTATATGAAATAAGTAAATAATCAAATGTTAGTGGACAATGCACACAACACCATCTAGCCCCAAACTATGCATTGTTTGTTTTATGGTGATCAGATGACTTATATACTTTTATAAATACATAAATATTATACATAGAAAAACACCCAGGCCTGAGACATATTTGCAGATCTTACAAACATTTATAAATAAAATAAAAAATATTGTTCTGTTTTTTCAGAACCAGCGTCAGGGTTCCGTATCGCCTTCAACATGTTCGACACGGACGGCAACCAAAGAGTAGATAAAAACGAATTTCTAGTCGTGAGTACTGAAACTAAGTTAAAGCGCGATTGCTACAAGATTAAATCATCGGTTTTTTCATAGATAATCTGATGGATGCTACTAAATAGGCACTGTATAAGCACTAGACATTATTCTTATAAAGCACCTACACGAATGACAAAATACAATCCTTATGCAACAAGGAACAAACAACAACATAGTATTACAACTCCTTTATACTACAAGGAACAAATAAATTATATATATTTCGTTTAATATTATTTATATTGTCTATTCTTCCCGTTTTTAATAAATATTTAGATACAACGACTCCTCGGTGGCACGTTCAAGGAACGCAAAGATTTGGACGCGAAAAGCGAAGAGGCAGTGAGTTAACTTGTGGACCCTAACACACAGTGAATAACTGCTTCTACTGACCGAGTTTTATATCCGACTTTTATATACAAATATTGATGAACAATTCACACAGCACTATCTAGCCCCATACTAAGCATAGCTTGTACTACAGGAACCAGGGGGTCTATAGAAGATCTAATTTTTGTTGGCCGTTCACACATACGTAAACATCAAATTTTAATTTTGGACACATCCTCCAGATTCCAAATTAATATAGAATGTGGAAGCTATAAATCAAAAATATTTTAGTTTAGCTTGGTCATTGATGACGAATGAAGACACATTCGCCAGAGTTATGTATCTAGACAGACGAACTATATTCTTCTGACACTTCGACGGCCGCTGCCGCGGCACGCTCGCTTTGCTCGCTCGCCTTGCGCGTTGTTATCTATACTCTAACATAACCTAACCAACTGGTTTCGATACAAACGCGAAATCTGCCGAATGAGGAATCATGAATCGATAAAAAAATCACGAGGTTGAAAAATTCAGATGAATGCGGAAGAAATAAATGATCGGAAGAATGTGGAATCTGGCGGATGTCTCCCGAATGCAAATTTTATAGAAACCCAAAATTAACAAGCAAGATTTGAATTTGCCGCCATTTGTCCAGTAAATTGTTGGCAACCCTAAAAAAAAGGAATTTGAGAGCTGAGAGCTAAGGGTTAGTAAAAGTGTATCTTTCCATTATCATTTAGAACATTATGCCATTCCTGCCGGTAAAATCAATGTACGCGGTTGCGTGTGACGTCACTGGGACGTTCCGAGGGCACTCGGCCCTCTTACTTCACGTTTCGATAATTGGCGCCGACCGTCCCTGTCATAACTTTGTCAATTTTTGTCGTGAATATTTTGCACTGGATTTTAAGGATTTCTTAGCTCTATAAATCTGCATTCTCAACTAAAAACGTTACGGATCCTCATTGTACACAATTAAATTATGTATAAGTATGTGTATTAAGTTGCCTTGTAATTAGTACGATGAGGAATTCGAGAAATTCGACGGTCTTTCCGCGATGACTTTTAGTACAGACAAATGACGATCAATTACGACTTTGTGACTATAATATAACAAAACAATTGATTCTTCGTTTGTCATTTCATGAACTAACATAGCACTTTTAAATTAATATTCTTTCCTTGTTTTATTGCATGTTTTATTCAGTGATCTTAACGGAATTTTAATGAATAAATTGTGACTACATAGGAGAAGTATGAACAATTGAATTATAAGTGTACTAAGGTGCAAATTGATTTGAACGACGAGGAATCCCGAGAAAGTACTAGACGGCCATTCCGCGATGACGTTTAGAACCAAATGACGATCGATTACGACTTTGTGACGATAATATGAAAAACAATTGATTCTTCGTTTGTCATTTGACCAGACAATTGACCATCGACTAAGACTTTATTAGCAAATAAACACTCGACACTTGCAAAATTGTCGACGATGTCATTATAGGAAGAGAAGAAGAAGAACGCCAACAAAAAGTGGATCTTGTCTAGACCCTCAGATGACTGATTGAATACTTTACTCATAAATATGTACTTCAATACATATTTACAAGTATAACATTATTCAATCAGTATAATGTTATGCTTAAGATATTTTATAACACCTAGACACAGAGTATATATCTGTGACTTAAATTAATCTAGTATGTATGATTCAATTAGGTAATTGTGATTGAATAAAACATAATTGAATTTGTTCATCACACAATTTGTGGAAATCGACCCCACAACCTACGGGAATATCAGAGCTGAGAAGCCAGTCTTAATAAGTATACCTAAATATTTCTAAAATGTAATTAACAATAACTTCTTCTTGCGTCTCAGAAATACAACTAAATTAGGTTTGAGTGTGGCAGTAGCCACACTCACTCTATCGTCCGTGGCGTCCATTAGGTCATCCCTTAAACAATAATAATAACAATAACTAAAACATAACTTCACAGTACTGACTGGTCCTCTATACTATAAACACGTATTTAGCTAACGTGGTGTTAAAGTGTGTTTTATCTTTGTCATTTTAATGTCAATGAATAAAGATGAAACAGATTTTAACAAAACTTTAGTGTGTGATTATAAGATAGAAACAAATCTTTCGAAAATAATGCAATTTTGACAATTTTGAGGTTACAAAGTACAGTCAGCTACAAAAATAGCTACAACAGTAACAATTATTGACCTTGTATATTTATAGTTGTAGTTGATTGAACTTGAAGACAATTTGAGGAGTCTATGTGCAAATTCTCTATACATAAAATCCATAGTTATTTTTACGGTACTTACTGTCTCATAATTACAATAGTTTTTTTTGTTTCATGAATAAAAGTTTAAAAATGGCGTCCATTTTAAAATCCAAAATGATTGAGATTGATATTTTTTATAAAACGTTAAAGGTATATTTTTTAACTATTGATTTACAAATAACATATTATTTTATATAATTCTTTATTTTATTATTATAATATTTACTTTATGTACTTAACTTGCTATTTATTATGTAAATAATATTATATTTATTTGCTCTTCGCCTGGTATTTGTAGCTGCTTACCTTAGTGTCTGCAAGCGCTCTGAAGAACCGTACCGCACCCAGCCAAACTGAAATAGACACTAAGCCGTCACTAGTAAGTTTATATTTGCGTGTGCGTTTGGCTTCATCTATGTATGTGTTTAATTGAGTTCTTAATGATACATACAAAATAATAAATACCTAACCAACTTCATTTTCCATCATACAAATTCCTGCTTTAAGTTTTGTTAGTTCTGTTGTGATCGTTTGTGAAATAATAAGGCTTAGCACGCACTACCTAATTAATACGCGCGGCTACAAATCGCGCTTATCTGTAGTACGCTTTTCAACTCAACTATGCTACAAAAGCGGTTTGGATACGCGCGATATAATTCGCTGTGCGTGCTAAGGGCTATGATCATCTCCATTATTTATACAATTGTACCCTATTTTCTAAACTTTGAAAATGGGCGTTCCAGTGGTACAACAAAGAAACAAAGATATTAAAACCATTAGGCCTTTAGATAATCTAAACTTTTTTTAAACTGTATTTCGGTGTCATGTCATGTCATCTTCTGTTTTCAATCATTTAAAGGCTTTATTTTTTGAATGTTCATTTTGAAAATTTTGAATTGTGTAATGTGTACATCCCATTTCAGCAGACTGTACGTATTAGATTCTACCACACCTTCGAATTTCATATCCATAAAATTGTATCGTCTTTTTTCTAAACTATCACAAAGGTGTTGTCCTACTTCTTAGTGCCATACTCAGACAGTGGCCTTTGTTCTGATATTTCGTTGGACTAACTATAATAACATAAAATACGACCGACCTTTATTTAGCGTACATCAAAGTCCAAATTAGAATAACATTTAAAAAATAAGTTAAAATTTACATTCTACATTCTAGAATTGATTTTCCTAGAAATTTCCACTGTTATAATCAACTCCTCATATAATAAATCAAATCTAAATATCTAATCTAATCTAACTAAATTATATCTAAAATAATTACAGAAATGTACAGAGTAATATACAATAATATAAAATACATGTTAAACAGTTGATCTATCTAAGGACCGTTTAAAACGATCTATAGATAAGTAGCTCAAATGATCCAGATCACTGCCAGAGGTAAGCGTTCCCAAGACGCTGGCGGCATTGCCATTGAATGGCAATGCTACGCTGGGCCAGATAAGAGCCAGCTTGGTCACACAATGTTTCTACCAGGCAAGAGTTATAACAGATTTTAGACGCTATGTTATTTAGTGCCGAATACAACATCGCTAAATCTCGAAAAATGGGAAAATTTTAATAGTTAATAACCTAATTTGAAACTCTCTTTAATTTTTTTATAATTTGGACAAAATAAGCAAGTAAGCTAAATATTTTACAAATTTTTAGCAAGTCTGGCGAAGCAACAGATACACAATCATTGATTACTCTCCTCTCTCTAGAGAAAGAAAATCTACACTAAGGAGCGACTTACGAGCAGTAGCCATTAATACGTCTGAGTGTGGCAGTTAATATCGTTACAATATCACTTACCTTTTATTTACATCTTTCAGATGGAAAAAATATTTAGTTACGCGTGGAGGGGGAAACGTGGTATCGCCGAGGAGGGGGTACGACCATTGGACGGGGAGGGGGGGCGTCCTCAGGACAATTATGTCAACGACGAACAGGGACTGCAGAGAAGACACAGCGTCGATACATTCTTACAGGTATAATTGGAATAGGAAAGTATAAATTTAAAATACTTGAAAAAGTAAACAAAAAAGTTTTGAGTAGAAAAAGTAAATAAGTCCTTTATGGGGAACACGGTTCGCTTCTATAAAAAGCTTCCTGAAAATGCAACTACCTACCTATTAAGAACTATTAAGAAATTGTACTACTACCTATTAAGAAATTGTGAGCTTACATAAAGGTGGGTCCACATTTGTGACATTTCAACGCACCGTGGCTCCGTAGCTGTAACAAAATCATAAATGTGGACGGTTTTTGTAACGCGGACATGTGACACGACCTAGTGTCACGCAGCGATCCACTCAGAACCTGAAGGCACGAACAATTTGCCGTAACATAAAATTTGTGGCTTGACACGCACACATGAACGCGTAACCTTTGTAGCGAGTGTGGACGGTGTTTTTGTACTGTCACGCTCCGATGTCATATGTTACAAGCCGATCCCTCGGAAGGCGGTTTTTTCAAAGGATTTTCTGTCCTTGTCCGGGTAAATGCAACCGTCCACACTTTCGTCTTTGCAACGCGTGACAGACACGCGGCAATTATTTTTTGTCACTGCACTGGTCACGGATCGGCTCGGCGCGCGAGTCGGTGCGCTGCGTTGTGCCAGTCAAGTCAAGTAAAGCTTGGGTTAGGAGGAATTGGCATCTAAATTCACCTAGTATGTAAGACGTTTCAATACAATCACAAGGATCACTTTGAAACGTCTTACATACTAGGTGAATTTAGGTGCCAATTCCTCCTAACCCAAGCTTTACTTGACTTGACTAGCCCCAAACTAAGCATAGTTTGTATTATGGTGACCAGATAACTGATAGAATACTTATGTACTTTTAAATAAAAACATAATGTCGACCTTTGTGGCGCAGTGGGCTTAGGTCCGGCTGAGACGCAAAAGGTTGCGGGTTCGATTCCCGCCGCAGGACAAATGATTGTATAATCTGCAAGTATTTTTCTCGGGTCTGGGTGTTTCTATGTATAATATGTAGGTATTTACAAAAAAAAGTATGTAAGTAGTATATCAGTCATGTGGTACCCATAACACAAGCTCTGCTTACTTTGGGGCCAGATGATGCTGTGTGAAATGTCCGGTATTATTATTATTATTATTATTATTATTATTATGATACTTTTTAAAACCCAGAACCAACACCTATGTTTATCACACCCATTGAAGACAGAGCTACTACCAACTGTACTAATAGACCAGTCATATATCTTTAACCTATTCATTGAGACTATTCTAATGAGCCTAATCACGATACACCTGTACTGTAAGTTGGTGAGGAGTTGGATATGCAGTTTCCAGGTGAAGCTGCGGCATCAGGCTACTGTGTACTTGCAATATCACTAAAGTAACAGCATACCAAATTTCGAAACGATCAGACTTGTGAAAATTGCCCACACCCTTCATCAAATAGAAAAGTACTGACGATCTTCAAATCGCTGGAGAGATTTTGAATCATAGCTAAGAACACTCTCAATCAGTGGGGCGATTATGCAACTTTGATACTATCAAAACATTTATACTAATAGCTTTCAGTTACTATTGATGAATTGGTATTGCGGATCGCTGCGATTTCTATCGGCTTCTATCGCTAGTTACAATGTGAAGTTGATGTCAAACTATAACTCGACCAATTTACAAAGTACGATTGCGGTAGGAACCGTGCTTAGCGTACTAAGCATTTAAATACATCGTATATGATTGATTGAAATAATGCCTATTGATAATCGAAATTCATAGACATTGATGCCGATTGCTAATCGGAACTGATAGACATTGATTGTATCAAGAGTTCCATAATCGCCATACAGGTCACCTATCAAATTAACCTGATTCAAATTCAGCCATCATCACAAAATATTGTTATCTCAGGTCCATTTCTTCGGCAAGAAAGGCAAGGACGACCTGAAGTTCGAGGGATTCCGTCAGTTTATGGAGAACCTGCAGACCGAAGTTTTGGAGCTGGAGTTTCATGAGTTCTCCAAAGGTATGACCAACGTTATCCAACCCTATAACTATTTCTTTCGTATGAGCCTATCTCTGTTGATGGAGTTTATAGGCCCCCAATTTATAAAGTCGGGAGATACAGATTAACGTACTCCTAAGGAAATACACTGTTGAGAATGCCACTGCGTCATCTATCCTGATACCGACGCCGCACAAAGTTGCTTAAGGTTACACTAGTCAGCGGCACAAATTCGTCAGTGACAGCAGCTAAAATGCATGCTATTTCACCTAGCATAGTCCGAGACAAGGATAGACGTGCACGAAGGACAGTGATGAGCAGTAAGGAGATAGTTTGATGATGATTTCTAATCATATGATCAGCATGGCGATTATGGAACTCTTGATACAATCAATGTCGATCAGTTACGATTAGCAATAGACATTATTTCATGGATCGGTTACGTTTGGTTTCTATCTCAGTTTCTTTTCTTATGGCAGAATGTGTTACAGTCAACATCAAAATATATAATCTCCCGGCAGATTAGACTATGATTTATACAAAAACGACCGCGTAAAATCTTGAACATAGTTTTGGTTCTCATGAAAAAACTACTGAATATATCTATTCGAAAAAAAGTTGTGTGAGTTCTTAAATAAAATAACTATATCGGAATCATTTTTAAGTTTGCGTACTCCGTATGTTATTTATTTACCCTCTTAAGTTGTCCTAAAATCAGTGTTGAAATAAGAGTTTTTTAGGGCTTGTATCTTTTAAACCCATATTTTTTTACGATTCTGTTGCGATACAAGCATAGATTATGACAAGACATATTGATATTACTCCTTGTTTTAATCGTTCATCATCGGACGGTGGAGTGATCATCCTTTGACGTTTGTATGAAAAGATAATCGACCAGTTCACTCTTAACTTCGTTAAACTGTTAAAAAAGACTGTCAGCTATACCACGCACGAGCGTTTGCTTTTTATTAATACACATAACTACACCATCATCCTTTTAATTATTCCCTCCCAATTTTAATTACCTTTATGTACATAAATGTACAGAAATATTATAAAGTACATGTTGAAAAAGTTGAGCTTTTTAATAAACGTTTAAAACGATCTATCTATAGATTCTTAAATTAGATGAGTCCTTGTCAATTCAGCACCCGAAACATACAGAGGTGTGTATATGTTTAATGTGTTTTTATGTGTGTGTTTATTTGTGTTCTGTCTTTGGCATCGTATTTCTCTAGCCGATTTACAGATTTTGATTTAGTTGTTTTGTTTAAAATGTAACTTAATAGAGCGTATTATTATTTATGACTAACTGACCCGGCAAATTTCCTACCGCCTCAGAATCAATAAATAAAAAAGCAAGCATTTTTTTTCATATTTACTCACCTTTTAAACCTTCCCTGGATTTCGACAAACAATTCAACGCCAAATCAGACCAGCCGTTCTCGAGTTTTAGCGAGACTAACGATCAGCAATTGATTTTTATTATATAGATTAAATAAATAAATATTGCTGGGTCTATGCACACAACATCATCTAGCCCCAAACTAAGTAGGTATAGCTTGTAATATAGTGAACAGATGGCGGATGCCGAACGGCGTCCGGCCTGCGTCTAACCGGATGTTCTCCTCTACAGGTCGCATTTCTCAACCGATTCTCGTGAAATTTTGTTAGCAGCTTCTATAACTATACAATTTTTTTTGTCGATTCCGTTTTTGGAAATTTTTCAAAATGGCGGATGTTAATTGATATTATGGGGGTTGAAAACGTAAAAAAAGCTCACAGAGCCACTAGTTTATTTATGTACAAGTTTTTTTTAATATTAAATTTTACGCGACTTTCTTGCAGGTCACGAGACTATATCCGAAGTGGACTTTGCTAAGATCCTACTCCGCTACACGTACTTAGACACAGATGAATACGACATGTACTTAGACCGGCTTCTGGATCGCATGAGAGACGAGTGCGGCATCACGTTTGAAGAGTTCAAGACCTTCTGCCAGTTTCTCAATAATCTGGAGGATTTTACTATCGCTATGAGAATGTATACGTTGGCTGATCATCCCATATCTAAAGGTATGTTTGAACCCTATAGATAAGACTCTTAATTTTAGTTAGCGTAACTGATGCAGCTTCCTCCACGTGCTTCTATGCAAAGCAGCCTCCTTGACCTTAATACGACATGACAGCAATCTTCTCTTTGATCTGAATTATATACTTTATTCTTGGCCTTCCTATACGAGTATCTCTCTTTCCTTCTATGGTGTTCTTGTTTAGATAAGGCTGCGCCAATTAAATTGACATGTTCATCCATCCTTTCATCATCATATTTATTTAAATAAATAAATGAATATTAGTGGAGAATTCCCATTGCACCATCTAACCCCAATCTAAGCATAGCTTGTACTATGGGAGCCCAAAGTCTGATAGAATACATAAATTCTCACATATACAAACCTACACATCAACATAGATTTTTGTTCTGTGTGTAGATACACACAGAACAAAAATCTATTATGACATAAATGTTTGTCCTAGATGGGAATCGAACCCACCCAGCACCACCTACAGCGCAGAATATGATCTGATTCTGAAAAAAATCAAAAATTCAGATCTAATTATGCAGAAAAGCTGCGCCAGAAAAACTACACGTTAACATTTTGTACACATTTGGTATAACATTCATTTTAACTTTTCATTATTACATGTAACATTTCACAATTTATCGAATCATATTAACGACTGGCTTATTGTTCAGAAATAGCTACTGCCTGCGGCTCTGCACGCGTGGTATCTACATAAAAACTACCTGTGTTCTTCCTCAAGACTCAATCTATCTCTCTTACCAAATTGCAACCACGATACATTCTGCCATTTAGCCTTGAAAACTTAACAAACAATGCCTCTGTTTGTTTGTAAGTTTCGATTTTGTAATGACAGTACGGATACAGAAACATAATTTACAAGGAGATCCCAATAAACATAAAGGCTGCGCCTACTCATTTTTTGTTATTCTTATTGCGTGTTGCGCGTGTTGTTTTCTAGGACTTAAACATGTGGTCGTATTTATGACAATAATAAATTATATTTGATTTTGTCGTATCACCAGATGAGTTCCATCGCGCTGTTAAGATCTGCACCGGAGTCTCGCAAACTGAGCATCTTGTGTCGACTGTGTTTGCGATATTCGATGCCGACGGCGATGGTCTGCTGAGTTACAAGGAGTTTATTGCCATTATGAAGGATAGACTGCATCGCGGCTTCAAGGTTTGTACAATATGTAATTTTTCGAAATCCTGGGGTCTATTGCATAACAAAATCACTTAATTTTTACTCAAAATGGGGTACCATGATATGTGAGTTTTTCTGCTTCCCGATATTTCGTCACAGTTACATGCGCCATGATTACGAGATAAACTCTCATATCAAGGTAAATATCTCGTTTTGAGTGAAAATTATGTTCAAAACCATGATAGTTTAAATGAATGAACGAATGAAAACACTTTATTGTACTCCTTAAAACTAGCACACAAACAATTTGACAACTAAGAATACCTAAAATGTACAATGGGCGGTCTTATCGCTAAGGGAGCAATTTCTTCCAGACAACCTTTGGATGGAGAGGAGCCTTAAATGGAAGATAGGTTTAAATGGTATTATAAAATTATAGTTCATAATATGTATTATTTTGAATGGAATAACAGTCTTAATAATGATTAGCCTGTAATATATGCAATCCGCTCTATATCATACATGATCGTCTGTTTTTTTATATTTTGATTGTTACAATGTATTTATATAAATTTATGTATTTTTATTTTTTAGATAATTATATTGTCATCTAAGTCAGTTCAGTAAAGAGTGCACGAAAAGAGCCTCTGAGGCGCACTTTAATCCTTTCAACACACTGGTTAAAAATAACCCTGTAATATATGCAATCCGCTCTATATCATACATGATCGTCTGTTTTTTTATATTTTGATTGTTACAATGTATTTATATAAATTTATGTATTTTTATTTTTTAGATAATTATATTGTCATCTAAGTCAGTTCAGTAAAGAGTGCACGAAAAGAGCCTCTGAGGCGCACTTTAATCCTTTCAACACACTGGTTAAAAATAACCCTGTAATATATGCAATCCGCTCTATATCATACATGATCGTCTGTTTTTTTATATTTTGATTGTTACAATGTATTTATATAAATTTATGTATTTTTATTTTTTAGATAATTATATTGTCATCTAAGTCAGTTCAGTAAAGAGTGCACGAAAAGAGCCTCTGAGGCGCACTTTAATCCTTTCAACACACTGGTTAAAAATAACCCTGTAATATATGCAATCCGCTCAATATCATACATGATCGTCTGTTTTTTTTATATTTTGATTGTTACAATGTATTTATATAAATTTATGTATTTTTATTTTTTAGATAGTAATTATATTGTCATCTAAGTCAGTTCTGTAAAGAGTGCACGAAAAGGGCCTCTGAGGCGCACTTTAATCCTTTCAACACACTGGTTAAAAATAACTAGATAAACGATAAGAACAATAAGTAAAGGGTCGTGCGGTGACATAAATGTCATGACTCAAATTTCTGCAAATGAAATAAAAAAACGAAAACAATGGCCAATCTTGCTGTTTTAGCTGTAACTGACAAATGTGCCGATATATAAATACCAATAACAGTCCCCCATCCAAATGATTACCGCACTGGTCGTTGCTCAAAGTTTTACATTTGTTTCAGTCGTACGCTAAGAACGAAGGCTGGGAGGCGTTCAAGTCATGCGTAAAGCAAGAAATGAAGAGCGCTGTATAAAATACAACAATTTAATCACCAAATACGCCATATTATTAATATTTATTGTAGATCTCTGCTTACCAGTTTAATATTTAATACCATGAAGACGTGTAATTATTGTGTCAAAAGGTATCTTATCCTAATATCACATAATTAGTAAACAATTAATTAGCTAGTGTGTGTTTATAAGACCCTAAGTATAATTAAGACGTGCCTCTACGCCCCATAGACATCCTCATGTATCTAAGTAATTTGATATATGAGTTGTTTATGAAACCTGGGGATTATGGTCACTATGTTTTTGTGTTGCATTTTGTATCGAATATAACCACGGTTGAATCTCTTTATAATCTCTCTAATTAAGTCGTACTTTGTAAGATTTCAAGTACCTAATCCTAATAAGGCTACTTTCACAAAATGCTGGTAAGTTTTGACGTGATAACTTATTATGAATCGAGCGGCGGCTGCACGCACGAAAAATTGACACGTTTCGCCTGAGCCGAGCGTGCAAGCGAGAGCGCGGAACAAGCGATAAAGAGGCCACGATCGGCCTAAGCGTTCGCCTTGTGACGCATCTTAAGTAGGTTAAAAGTATGTAGTTTTTCAGCAATTTTATCTTATGACGTTATCACGTTAAATGATCGTCCGTAAACCGACTTCACAGACAACAATTTTTTTGTACAGTGATTTTACACACAATTATCGTAAATAAATATTGTTGAACATTTCACACAGCACCGTCTAGCCCCTGACTAAGCAAAGCTTGTATTCTGGGAACCATATCGATATTTTATTTAACACATCTTGTTAGGTACGTTTTGATAGTCAACAGTTTTAGATCTTTATAGGCAAAAATTAAAAAAATAAACTCATGATACGTTATAACACCCAGACCTAGAATAAACATGTATTTAGGTCACACAAATGTTTATCCTAGATGGGGATCTAACGCACATACAGTCATAGATATACCTACGTTTGACTACGAACTCGCCTGATGTTAAGCGACGATGTGGCCGACGACGGGACACGCAGGTCTAGAAGATACCTATTTACTCTTTATCGACCCAGATTGTAGTTTTCAGGAAAGACAGAGACCTGTTTAACCTTACTGAGCTATGAGACCAGTTTTATAGATTTGGTCCTGATTCTTCGCAATTTCCAGCAGCTCAAATTCAAATTTGAGCTGCTGGAAATTGAAAAGAATCAGAATGCAACTTTAAATTCAGTTTATTTACACCTTATTTTAACATTACAGATACTATCTAATGCGTAAAAATAGGAAAACAGAACAGCAGGAGAAAAAAATAAAAGTTAGGTATAGTACTTGCAGAGAAAAATAAAAGTAGGTAAATCTTAGTTCTATAAAATACAAACAATCTAATAATAAAAGGAACTGATACCTACACTAAATAATATTATGAGTATAGCTTTTATTTATACAAAACGTTCTCACAGTAGATAAGGCACAGTCTCTATCGTCTTCCAGTCATCCGCAAACAGACCCACCTGAGGATGTTCAGTGAGAAGCATATTTAAATGTGCTATTTATTTATTTATTTGATATTTAAGCTCAACATTAACACGGCCACTTGCCAGCATTTTGTGATTATCATTACACCAACACCTGAATTTATTATTATATTATACACTTGTACGAGTAAAACACTGTCTTAGCTAGAACTAGGTGTTATTTAAATCCTATGCGGAAATATTTACCTCAAACTATTGTAGTTAACAAGTAAAGTATTATTTTATGGCCAATGATATATTTTGATTATTATCAATTATTGTAACACCAAATTGATAATTGCTAGTTTGTAATAAATTAAGTCAATGTTGTGTTCTTAAAGCCTGGCAGTGAACCTACTTGCCGGTTTCAGCCGGTCCGGTGTAAGTGTTCTGATGTACGACTATAACAAAAAATGGCAGCGAGAGTATAACGCGACTATAATGTAACGAAAGTCAATGTACAATTATGTTCTATTGCTTCATCTTGACAAACCGGCTGTCTGAGATTCGTAGTATAACATTTGATGAAGTAGCATTTAAATTTAAATATTTCATTTTGTTTGTGTTTTAATTAATTTATGTTTTTTGGAATTTATTTCTCAAGTTATATTTTAGCAGAATTTTAATCATTAAATTGCGACTTCTTAGCACTAGTGTAGGCAATTGAATTATAAGTGTATTATGTTGTGGGTCCTGTCGGAAGGTCGGGAGGTTAGTGTGTGGGTCCTGTCGGAAGGTCGGGAGGTTAGTGTGTGGGTCCTGTCTGAAGGTCGGGAGGTTAGTGTGGGTAGGTACCCACATTCTAGGTATGTGTATTCGTTCTAGGTAACCAAACCACATTCTATGTACCCACAGGATTCTGTTAGATAGTGCAGGCCTTCCCACCTGTGAAGGCCTGCACTATCAAACAGAATCCCAGGCAGAGTGGCGTCAGTGGAGAGGAACCTCAGCTTGCTGGAGTGGATCCATGAACGAAAGTTTTCAATTACAAATAACTGCTCTGTAACTTGACTGACGCCGTCTACTAAGGTAGACAATGATGATGATGATATTGCAATGTGATTTGTACAAGAAATCCAAAAAAACCTAGACGGCCATTCCACAATGACGTTTAGAATAAACAATGACAATTGACTGCGACTTAACGACGATATTTATAACGAAACAAAATCACCTAACAGTGGTAAAACTGTCACCAAGACAGATACAATTATAGGAAGAAGGGGATTCTTCGTTTGTCATTTCATTAAGTAATCTATTTAATATGCTAATTTAATATTTCTTACTCGTTTTTTAGTATTACTGTTTTATTCAGTAATCTTAGCGGAATTTTAATGAATAAGTTGTGACTACATGGGACAAGTATCAACAATTGAATTAACAGTGTATTGGTGCAATGTCATTTGAACGACGAGGAATCCCCAGAAAATTTTAGAAGGCTATTCCGCGTGACGTCTAGAATTGACAATTGACCATCGACTACATAAGACTTTAACAAACAAATTGACTAAAATTGGCAAAATATTATGTCACATGCCATAAACAAAGAAGAAAGTGGATTATTTTTGGCCGTCTTGCGTAGTAAACATTGTGCTTTGAGTTATTAACTCAAGTGTGAATAATTCGAGCAAAAATAATCCGTATTATTATTTTATATAAAATAACAAATGACGAACGACAAGATACGACTTTGTGATATCATACTAAAAACAACATAAACACTTGACACTGGCAAAATTTACATTATGACACACATACCATTAACGAAGAATCGGACTGTCTTAGTTTAAAGAAACTGTTCTGCAGTTTAATATGCCAGTTAAAACTTGTGAAATAGACTTCAGAGAACCTAAAAGTTGTTTTAGTGAGATTTTTATCAAAATAATGTAATTTATTGTGCTTATTTAACTATATTGTTGCATCGTTTCTAACTTATGAAAATCAATATATACTATTGTAGAGTTTATCCAAATATTACCCTACTAACATTGCTGTGTACTTACGACTAACCAGTGTTCGCTAGTCATTTGTGTAATTCTACGGTTACCATTGAAATGTACTTAGAACTGCTATTAAAAAAACAGGCCTTAGTATAAGAGCGAGTATCCTATATCAGTATCAGAAACCATGTGTGGCTCCAGCATTAAAGCCATAGAAAGTTTAAGCTTATACATGAGTCCTGGTTTTTTATAAGAAGCATTATTGTTGTTATTATCATGGATTGTTTAAGATTAATACAATAAACTCGAATTGATTCTTATTTCACTTTTTAATTATACCTTACAACCTAATTGTAATAATTTACGTTTAGGAAAATTCAAACACAAATAGGCATTATAATAAAAAAATCATCATTTAATTATTTAAACTAACTTTATTAAGTAACAATATACACTGAAATCACATTTTATAAAACAATCAATAAAATATTCACATATTTACAAACATATAAATATTGGATTTGAACTATAATCTAGATAAAATTTTGTGCACACCAACACAAGCATTTTTAATGGCTGCTAAGTCTCTAAGATCAACAATAAGGTGATGCTAGTAAATGCCAGTAACTGAATATATTTGAAATATTATGTTATGGCGTAGTGTGTACACACGATAAAACACAGCAGCTAGTAACCTAACCATTAAAGTAAAGGGGTAGAAACCACTAATAAAACCGTGTCAAAGCATCTTCATGCTCTGTTTGATCAAATCTTCAATATTAATGAAAGAAAGTCGTGTTAGTTACACCACACATAACTCGAGAACGGCTAGATCGATTTTCATGATTTTTGATTTGTTGGATTTGTCTCCGCCCCGAATAGCAGAATAACTATAACCTTTGACGATGTCCGGTTTGTTAGGTTATGACAGTTGCCATTTGTGTGTTACATAGAAGCCAAGCAACATGTTTTATTCTGATATATTTTTCTTTTTAAAACGCGCGAACGGGACAGCTAGTCTAATAAATAAGACTCATCTTATAATCACACAATTACGAGCAGATTGAAAGGGAGAGGGGGACAAATACGTCACGCTCATTATCAATCCATTCATAGAAATATTGCAATTCGACAGTTTCTGTTTGTTTTCACGGCTAAACTGCCTAGCGACAGGTTTATTACGTAAACGCAGCGACAGTAATAGCAACTCGGCAACAATATTATGTGAAATCAGTCTCGAGTTGTAAGAACATCTTATTATGGAATGGCTATCCGTTGCCTACCCACATGTCTCCCATAGGTGAAGATACGCTTATAAGAGACACCAGGGTATAAAATTTGTTTCACAGCAGTGATCGCGTAAACCACGCAAGTACGTATTCTTTAATAAAAGTTGGAATGGAGATAGATGTACTTGAGGAAGGAGATACACTACTTTTATGTAGGTATTATGAGAATCCGCAGGCAACAGCTAGTGCGATTGCAATATTACAGGTAATGCTTTTACTCTTGTTCTAGTTCTATGTATGTTTGGTCTAAACTAAACCGTTATCTTCTCGGTATCATTAACATTACACATTAATTCGATAACAAAATACTGTATTCACAGAAGCTCGGAGATCAACAGCCCGGCATACTCGTGTTGAGTTGCATTTGGTCGCCGATCTCGGTCACCTCTGTCAGTCGATGTCGCAGCGCAAATGACGCTATCACTCGAGCCACCTGCGAATATAAAATATAAATATATATAAATATTGGTGGACAATGTTCACGACACCATCTAGCCCTAAAGTAAGCAGAGATTGTGTTACGGGTACCACATGACTGATATACTACTTACATACTCTTTTTGTTGTAAATACATAAGTACATATACATAGAATCACCCAGACCCCGAGACAAATACTTGCAGATCATAGAAATAATTGTCCGACGGGATATTCATTTTTTTTTTCAATTTATTTACGTATGTACATACAATTTATAACATAACAGTATATCGACCAAAAGCGTTATAAATAAATTAGTTAAGATTATTTACAGAATTTCATCAATTGTATAGGGAATCGAACCCACAACCTTCTGCGTATCAGCCAGTCCACTGCGCCACAGAGATCGTCATGATTGTCCTGGGAGGATCGAAACCTACAGCACAGAAGGCACAGCTACTACCCACTGAGCCGTGAGACTTTTTTGTTCCTATATATGCCATATATATAAGAACAAAATGGTGTAATAGTGCCGATGAGCATACCAACGCGGCATCACGGCAGACAGCGGCAACGGCAGCGTTATTAAAGCGTTCTAAACGCTATTTATAGCACATGCTGAGTGACGACCAATTTTGCTGTCAATTTACTTACTTGTTAGTTCATAAGTACTTATATGATATAGGACACAAAATAAATGTTTCTTTCTTCCATTATGACAACAGGTGGTATAATTATGTGGTAATGTAACGTTACCTCGCCCGGCATATCCTCGTGTACCGCGTGACCACATCGTGCCAACACTTGCATTTGGAACTTGCCTGCAACAATAATAAATTATCTATTGATAAGTTTATAAAAAATACTCACTTTCTATACTATACAAACGCTTGAAGAGTTGTTTATTCCTAAAAGTAATATAAGTTCACCGTGCACCGACCTCACTGCGGTCATCAAAAGGATGCATTTCCGTACAAAGTCAAAAGATATTTTATTCAATACAATCACAAGGATCACTTTGAAACGTCTTACATACTAGGTGAATTTAGGTGCCAATTCCTCCTAACCCAAGCTTGAGAAGAACTGGGAAGAAACTCGTCCTGGTCCTTTTTCTTCAGCGCTTTTTTACATGATCCATCTTATACATTCAGTTTATACATTTCAAATGGATCTTTGCTCCAGCGAGCATTTCTCCTTTTATTTGCTTATCATGTTCCATCCAGTTCCATGATATGATGTCTTTGCAACCTCTTTGGATAGGTTATAGTGTACACCTGTGCAGCTGGTTGATTTGGTGTACATTAAGGCGTTCCTTGTATTTGGTGAAGTATTGCTTTATTTCGTCTGTGACAGTGGTGACTTTTAGTTCATTATGCAGCTCAGTTGTCTTATGGAACCATGGCTGGCTTTGATTCTCCACTTCGCACTCCATTGCTCTATTTTATCCAGTCCTATTTGGAGGTGTTGTGAGGCTTGGACCGGTTCCTTGTTACTTGCCAGAACGGCAGTGTCGTCGGCAAAAGTGGTAGTTATCACACCTGGTGTTTCTGGGAGGTCTGCCGTGAAGATGTTGTATAGGACAGGGCCCAGTACTGATCCTTGGGGTACACCTGCTTGTACGTCTTGAATATTCGATGTATATTCGCCATCCTTGACTTGGAAAGTTCTTTCCGTAAGGTAGGAATTTAGTATTCCGTAGAACAAATGCGGCAGATAGTTCTTTATTTTGCACAGGAGTACTTTATGCCAAACCCTGTCGAAAGCCTGTTGTACATCTAGAAAGGCTGCTGAGCAGTATTCTTTTAGTTCCAGAAATTTTCTTACCTGATCAGCGACCCTGTGGACTTGTTCGACAGTACCGTGCTCTTTTCGGAAGCCAAATTGGTGGTCGGGAATTATCGATTTTCCGCTAGTGCTTTAAGCATGCGAGCAAGCAAGCATGACTTGCAGCATGACTTTTCAAAGAGTTTTGAGATAACTGGTGACAGGCTAATCGGTCTATACGACCCGACCTCATTAGCAGGCTTACCTTCTTTGTGGATCATAATTATTTGTGAGATTTTCCAAATACTGGGGTAGTGACCAACTCTTAAGATTCCATTGTGTTGTGAGTGTTGTAAGAAACACTATTCCTTTCCTTGGTTAGGATTTCTTTGGATATTTCGTCAAATCCCGGAGCCATTCTGTTGTCCAGTTTTGACAAGAGTCTGCAGATTTCTTTAGGGTTTATAGGTTTTAATGGCATCTCCAGCTGAAGGTTTAGAACGGAGTCTATGTCGGTCTCATCACTGATTGTGCACTCGTTTGGCGTAAATGTGTTGGCTAGGTGCTTAGCGAACCCATAGATGCGTTCGCTAAGCACCTAGCCAACACTAACTACTCTTTGTTGTGCTGTTCTTGCCCATGTGTTGTCAGGTAGTTTAATTGGCAGCCGTACCTTCTTAGGTTGGTTGAGGCTTGCTGTTGCCTTCCATAAAGAGTAGTTGGTTGTTTTAGTTGCCGTAAATGATTCCAGGTACAGTGCCAATGAAGCGTTTCTAGCGTTATATATGGTTTCTTTGAGCTCAACTGTAGCCTTATTCTATGCTCTTTTGTCTTCATTGTGTCGGCTGCAGTGCCATACTCTGCGAAGTCTCTTTTTTCTTGGATTTTAGTTCTTATTTCCAGGGGTATGAGTAGTTGACCAACACGCCACTTGGATAAAGTTTGTAAAGCGGGTTGCAGCCTCTTCTATTTCCTCGGAGGTCTTAAGAGAAATATGCAACTCGAGTCTCCTTTCAATTATTTCTCTGAACAAGTCCTAGTCTGTGTGTTTGTTATACATTTTTGGAGCAGTCTCGTATTCCAGTAGCGTTGTGCTCACGGCTAATAGTACTGGAGTGTGAGCTGAGGAGCCATTCAAGCACGAGTTGATATTTGCAAAATTGTGACATTCCCTTGGTAACAAAAAAGTCAATAACATCTGTAGTCTATTCTTATCACTGGGCCAGTTCGTTGGTTCTGGGGTTGATACTGTCGAGAGGTTATTGTTATCAATCGATATTTTGACCTGTCTTGCCCTTGTGGTTACTAGCCTTGAGCCCCAGTGGGAATGCTTGGAGTTCCAATCTCCTCCGGCTAGAAATCTAGGGCCTAGAGTATTGAAATAGCGAGTTAGTTGTTCTTCCTTTATTTTGTGCTTTGGTGGCCAATAGACAGAAGATACATTGAAGTTGCCGATTTTTCCCTCGAATGAAATAGTGGTAGCCTGGAGGTAGTCAGCCTTATATTGTGGTAGTTCGTGATGTTTTATTGAGGACCTGAAAATTAGTGCGGTTCCTGCATGTGCAGTCCCATCAGGGTGTGGTGTGCTAGACCTTTTGGAAATAATTACGTTTTGAACACTAAAATGAAAACCGACTTCACTTATATAAAAATACAATATTTCGTTTACTTGGATGACTTATTGTTTCCCTCATTTTTGATTTTAAACCCAACTACTGAACTGATTATGATGAAATTTCTATGGGACCAATCGGAAAGTATATGCACATTATGTACGTACATAATCCACATTATGTTTTATTATTTATTATATTTTTTTTAAATCTGTTCATAAATGACGTAGTTATAAGGTAACAAACCTCCTCCTTTTTAGAAGTCGGTGAAATATGTGTCTTATTGTCCAACAACAACCTCGTTTCAATTTGTTTGTATAGCTATTGTCAATTCGGTCACTTAATTATGAAATAAGATCTAAAATATTAAATACTTAATCATTATCCTTCAAAATTTGCGTCGTATTAACTTGCTTCTAACACGAAAATTAAGAAAAACAATTAAATGTAAATATAAAAACTTTCCATTATTTTTTTTTTAATTTCATTTAATTTTTTTCTGATAAATCTCAATATTCAATAACAATCTTCAAATTCAATAAATCGCAGCTGTCTGAACTCGAGGTCATTTCACTGTCATTTCGGTCAGGGCTAGGGTGAATACTAAAAAGCATACCTTGCATCTGTCCAACGGTGAGTTCTCTGTCAAGTCCATCGATGGAAGCGAGTAGCAGCAGCCTTGGTGCAGCTGCCGACAGGAACAGAGAAGACAGACCCTTGAACCAGCCCGACCAATGCCTCTCGGTTTTGGACAAGTCTATCCGCCATTTGTATCTGATGACAATGTTTTGTGATGTGATATCTGACTATGTTGGTTTTCATAGTGAATAAATAAATATTGGTTTGTTTTCATGTTTAGTTTAGTTTTTGTTACAATTGTTGTTGTTGTTTTTGTATTAGGTACTAAAATATGTGAAAACCTAAAAGATGGCACAAATGTCATCTATTAGGTCACATCTCATTGTTTAAAATTCATACCAAAATAACTTCTATTCCATGTGAATAAAACGCTGTATCAATTTTGTTACATATACTTTACTATGTCCAATAGTAGATGTTTAGATACAGTGAAGCTGATATGGAAGCTGCCATAGCAGAATGTAGAAGAAGTGCCGCAGATGAGGATACCAGAAAAATCTCTGAATGTAATGACAATACTAAGTCCTTCAAAAGGGGCTTTGTTTTGGCCAACACCTAAAGACAACATAAAAAGAAAAAGAAAGAAAAAATACCGTCTGTTATAACGTCAATACAATCGCAAAAATACCATGAACACAAAAAAAGAAAAAGATTGAATTATAAGAATAAAAAGAGAATAGAAAAGGAAAGAGAGCAAAATGAAGAGGAACGAACACTCAAGAATAAGAAATTGAAAGAAAAATAACCTAAAAAAAACTGTTATCAATGACAATATGGTAACGACTCATGTTCTGAAGAAGCAAGATTCTGGAGATAGTTTAGATGATATATCTGATGATTTAGAAATGGGTAATGCAGAGGAAAGTAACTCTTGAGAAAAGCAAGAGTAAGGGTGATTATGTGATTGTAAATTTTCCTGGTAATAAAGAAATAACACTGGTTTCTCTGTATTGTCCAAAATATTAGCAAAGCTGGTGAATCGAAGTTATGGTAATGGTAAGCTGTGATGAAACCAAGACTACTTTCAAGGAAAACAATAGAGATATTAGTATTATAAGATAATGTCAAATCACTGAATTCGTCGACACACCAAAAATGATCATTGCTGGTGATAGAATTAAGTACAAATTTGATTTTGCGTTACAGGTTGATGGATAAGTTGAAATACTTACCTATTAATAACTTCAACGTACACATGACTGATTATATATATTAAAATAGGCGATAAATGGTGTTTTCATATTATATTAAAATAGGTTTAAACGGTGCGCTTATAAAGTCTTACACAGTACTAATAATGTATAATTTCCATAGTTGGTATTTAGCTTAGTTTAGGGTATTATAACTTTTTTGTCATTTTCACATATTTGATTACGAATCTAGAGCAATAAATAGATTAAGTATAACTTATTTTAGTTAAAACGCTGTGTTGATTGTAATCTGTTTTGTGAATTTAATAAATAAATAAATAGATAAGTAAATATAGATAGATAGCCCAAAGCTAGTAAATACTCTGTTTAAAGACAGAGTACGTACTTAGTATTTTGTTATGAAAACCTTCTTTAACTGTGATATAAAGCCATGTCTAGTGTTAGTGCTAAGTGCTGTCTATTATTAGTGGTATTGATTTTTTGAGATGTCATCTATTAGTTCCTATTACAAAGTTAAAAAAATACAAAATTATCATAAAAAAATGTTAATAATTAAAATGTTTTTTGTGAAAGAACCGGCTATTCCCAGTAGTTTTACCGAGTAGTCTTACCAGTTGAACTACTGGGAATTTTCTTCCCAACAGACTTACTGATAGTAAGACTTCGCTGGTGTCATTTGTTTCCCATTAGTTTTACTTTATTAAAATTTATAAAACATAGACCTCGTAATTGATAGACAGTAGCTTCATTAAGTCTAAGAGAAAAAAACTATAATTAAAATAAACTGATTTTTTTTCCTACGTCATCTGTTTTACCAGCGTAATTTTTACAAAAAATGACCAACGCTTACTTATATCCCCATTAGTTAATTGCAATTGGGCATTTTGAATTAACCGGTCGCGTTGAATGTAAACATTGTCTCTTTTATTTAAATTCAAATTGTTTTTGAATTGTATACTACGCACCTTTTGATACGATGCGTCAGAAATTAAAATGTTCAACAATTGGTGTATGTTGCTTTTTTTCTTACCAACTTCACCATTCAATACAAAATGCCACGATTCCAAATAATTGGTTGTACGATGCCGTTGGCCAAATACGCACATCCTCTCAATTATAATTTATGACAGGCAATTTCTGGTCATATTTTTTTTAAATACGTTAATATTTTCTTGCACATAGGTGTTTTCCATTTCATCCATTATATAACTCCAACCGTCAAAGATATTTTCTTAAGGTAATAGTGGCAAAAGTTTGCAAAGTGACACTATTCTGTATGCCTTTAATTTTAGAGATTTCAGACCGCTGTACACTATAACGATCAGCTGAGGATCATCCAAAATAGCTCAGCACCCGCATCCGACTGTAAAATCGAGTTGGTCCTGTCGGCAAGGTCGAGAGCTTACATTAAAGCTTACCTAAGTGCATGAAAGGAGCCTCTGAGGCGCACTTTAATCCTTTCACCACACTAGTTAGAAATAACTAGTTACACGATAAGAAAAAGAAGAAGGAGATTTTAGAGATTTGCTTTTTCTCTTCAGACTTTCACAATAGTGATAGTAGCATCCGCTTGGTAATATTTGCGGGAAAACGTATCTTATCGCTTTTACCATGGCGTCTTCATAGTCTTAAATTGCGTAGGGTTCCAGTTCGGTATTTGGTGTTTTATTAATTGCAATAGTGTAATATATGTTTGCGTTGTTTTATCCGGAAGTAAGGCGTAGATAACTGGTATTATATTTGTAGTCTCCTGAGAACTACGCAATGTATAGTATACAGCTGAAGAAAGGGTACTGGACTTACTCCAAATGTGCCATCACTGAAATAGTCCTTACTTTCCGTCATAATTTCCTTTGCCACACTGGATGCAAACACTAAAATTCGAGCACCGTCATCACGATAGTAGTCCGCTAACAGAAAAGCATCAAATTTAGGCGGAACCTTAATGTCAGGAAAACTATTGTGATATAATTTTTCTACTTCCAGTGTTTTATTTCGATGTCGGTAAAGTGTTGACTTAACACTGGGGAATTCTGGTAACTTGCTTATAATATTAATACCAGAATTTTCGAGTGAACCCACGGCTTTTCTGTAGATCCTGGGTACTGACACCGTATCTGATTCACTCACTTGTTTTTTACAATAGTACATCTTTATGTCTATATCATTTTGAGCATGATCAGGAGTGCACGTTACTAAATGTGATGTACTTTTTACCACAGCATTATTATCAATAGTAACAGAACCGACACAATTGCTTTTACGATATAGACCACATCGCCATATCTCGTCACTCTCTCAAGCTCAACCGGAGCGCACGCTTGCTTGTTTTATAAAATCCAAAGTTTCTAAAAGTTTTTTTCCGAAATGTTCTCGTGTGCAAGTTGCGATTCTCAATTCACGGACGGTGCGGTATGTAGTGTCTGTAAACGCCACTATGACTTCCAGTGCTCTGGAGTCACAGAGACTGGTTACCGCAGGCTAGGAGAAAGGAAGAATACATGGCGCTGCCCGCAGTGCAAGTCGAGCTCGTCACCATCTCGGACTGCTGCTGCCTCTTCTCCATCCCCGTCACCTAGTCAATTAGACAAGATGCAGGAACAGCTAAACAATATCGTCGTCCAACTTACCCCACTGGCATCCTTGGTAAACGATGTGAAGTCAATTAAATCAGAGCTAACTAACCTTCGTGAGTCTCTAGAAATGGCGCATGAGCTGCTGGGGAAATTTTCTAGCACGGTTAAGGCCCTAGACAGTCGAGTTTCAAAAATAGAGAAGCTGGTGAACGAAGTACCTTCTCTTCAAACAGAGGTGTCTAGATTAAATCAGGAGCTTCAAGATCGTGACCAGTGGGCCAGGGCAAACAACGTCGAGATAAGGGGAATCCCGGCAAAGAAGAACGAGAATCTCTACAAAATAGCGGGGAAAATTGGTGAGATTGGAAAAATGAAGATCAGAAAAGAGGAGATCAATTATATTGCTCGTATCGAGTACCGAATGCTGAAAAACCGATCATTATATCGTTTAATAACCGATATACCAAAGAAGAATTCATAGCAACATCTCGCAAGAGCAAACAGCTCAAACTGGAAAACATTGGGTTCGCCACAGAAGGCATATTCTATATCAATGATCACTTGACGCAACATAGTAAGAGCCTTCTGAGCAAAGCGAGGTCTCTTGCAAAAGATAGCAATTTCCAGTATGTTTGGTAAAACACTGTAAGATCATGGCAAGGAAATCTGACACTGCCCCAATATTTTTTATCAGAAGCGAGAAAGATCTTGCAAGGATCTAGTAAGCATCATGCTCCTGCCCCTCACTATTGAAGAAAAAGTGTTCTTATTAATGCTCTTTGAGAATATACATAGTTTATTTTGTACAATATCTTTACACAGTTTGAGAAATGCATGCAAAACCGGTGTCCTTTGTCCACTGGTTTGGTTTGGTTTTGTAGCTGTGAATCATCGCACCCGGTTCACGGATGCCAGCCGGATAGGCGTAAGTACTATGATATGCACACCAATTGCATGCGCCTGCGCGCCCTGCGTAGTGCGCAATATCGCTTGCACTCTTTACTGCTGTTACGAATGCTGCTTAAAACAACTCATTACAAAGTGCGAGGTAATTTATGCTTGTACCCTATTTTTTGTGTATTATAATATGTTCTGCTGCATTTTTTACAAACAATTTGAACCACAGCTCATTAATTTATACTTAATTTTCACTATTACTCACAATTTATTTTTCTTGCGATTTTCGTTATTATTAGTCATACATATTTTGCTTTGGTATGTATTAGGCGATCTTATTTTTTATCTATTTATTCCACAACTGTTACTGGTGCACATTAGTCATTGCTTTTCCTGTTTTTATAATGGCTTCTAAGCTTAACATATATTACCAGAACACTCGAGGACTACGCACAAAAACGCAAATAATAAAACGTAGTATGATGTTATTTCAATCACAGAGAGCTGGTTGATTGATAGTATTAACAACAATGAGTACATTGACGATAGGTATGTGGTTTGGAGGCGCGACAGGAACTATGCTCTTACCCAGGAAATGTACGGCGGTGGAGTCTTATTAGCGGTCCGCAAAGAGCTGGGTGCAGTTGAGCGTCCTGAATGGTGCTCTTCTGCAGAGGATATTTGGGTAACTGTGACTACTAAAAATAAAGATCGTACTTACAACAAAATCCACTTTTGTACCTTATACCTCTGTAATGAAAACCTAGGGAACTCTTTCAACACTCAGCTTACTAACTTCACAGATAAAACTATCACTGATATCGACCTCCTGTCCCAATGATACTTTTATTATATTAGGTGATTTTAACTTAAGTAACGTTGACTGGCTCTGTAACCGAGGGTTGCCACAACCTACTGGAATTGCAGGGGATAGTCAGATTTACTTTTTTGACACATTGTCAGTGTGCAATTTAATATATATCAAAATAATAATAACAATATTCTAGATTACGTTTTGTGTAATGCTGATGTTTCCGTATCAGTATGTGACGATCCACTGGTGCCTGAAGATGGGCACCATAAATCCTTAGTAGTTGTTCTAGATCAACAAGCATCTATGCCCTTCGCACAAAATTCACGTACCAAATATTTATATCATTCTGGAGAATATGACGGTATTAGTCACTTAATGGACACTAATTGGTACACACTATTGAATAATGAGAGTTTAGAAACCGCTGTTAATTTGTTTTATGACCATTTATATGAAGTCCGTGACAAATTCATACCTCAAAAAATTATTAATTCGTCAAGTTTTCCACCATGGTATAATGTTCCTCTTAAGAAAATGCTGAAAGAAAAATACAAGTACCTATGTAAATATTACACTTACGGCAACGTCTCAGATTACGAGTCTTTTTCTCTTCTTAGACAGAGAGCTAAGACTCTTGAAGAATCGTGCTATACAGCTTTTATAAAAACCACTGAAGACTCTATTCTGAGAAATACTAAAGTTTTTTGGTCGTATGTTAAATCTCTCAAAAAGGGTAACAACTCTTTACCCTCTTCTCTAATTTTTGAGGGGCAGGAGGCTGACGACGGAAAAGGTATCTGTAATCTCTTCTCGGATTATTTTCAATTAACTTTTCTGTCTTTGTCTCAGTCCTCCCAAGTCGGTCTCACTGATTTTGATAATGAATATTCATCTAGCAAATGTCCTTGCTCTATTGGTGACATTGAAATGGATTCAGCTTCTATTTTAAAAATTCTTATGTTACTTGACGTGTCAAAAGGAGCCGGGCCCGATAATATTGTCCCCTCATTTATAGTTAAATGTGCTGCAAGCCTAACTAAGCCGCTGACTATACTTTTTAAAAGGTCTATAAGGGAAGGGGTGGTGCCAAATATGTAGAAATCAATTGCTTTTACAGAAGCTCTTATACGCTGGAATTCATGGTAACTTGTACAGATGGTTCAAATCATACATCGAAAATCGTTCTCAGAAGGTAGTAGTCAATGGTTTCTGTTCTTCCACTTGGACCTGTGTTCCCTCTGGTGTACCTCAAGGATCCTTGCTCGGACCTCTACTTTTCTCAATATTTCCTAACGATATAGACTCCTGTTTTATACACTCTCGCTTTTTATTATACGCCGACGAGATGAAGGTTTTCAAGCACATATTGTATTGACGATTGTTATTTACTACGGGAAGATCTAACTCGGTTTGAACAATACTGCCGACAAAACAAGTTAGATCTCAAGGTCGCTAAGTGTTTCACCATAACATTCACCCGCAAGCAAAAACCCACTAAATTCACCTACGTGTTGAAAGGAACCACCCTTAAAGAAGTAGATGAAATACGGGACCTGGGTGTTCTACAGGACTCTAAGCTGTCCTTTGACAAACACATCGACAATGTTTCCACCAGAGCAAATAAAGCACTAGGTTTTGTCATAAGAGTTAGCTCCACAGTTCTCCTGCATAAAGGTAGTAAAAATATTATATTGTGCCTATGTGCGTAGTATCCTCGAGTACTGTTCTCAGGTGTGGAACCCACAGTATGATATTAATATAAAAAGAATAGAGTCCATCCAACGTCGATTCTTAAGGTTTTTACAATATAAATGTAAGTGCCATGATGATGACTACGTCGCTAGGTGTAGGAGACACCACATGTTGCCACTACTAGAGAGACGTAAAATAGCTGATATAATATTCCTTAGTAAAATAGCGCAAAATAAAATAGATTCCCCACAGCTACTTCAAAATTTAAATTTGAAAATCCCAAGCAGATCAGTTAGATTCCTTGTCCCCTAGCAGTGCCATTTAGTTCAACTAATTATAGACAAAATTCATACTTTAGCAGAGCAGTAATCGCATATAACAACCTGGCTGACATCCCTGAACTTGACCTATTCAACAGTAAACCACCCAAAATAAAAAATGTCTTAGCGGAACGCTGGTTTGGCATGTCTTCGTAACTCTTTTTACGATAATTTTGTCATTTTCTCTTTATCTATTATATTATTTTATTTAGATGTAAACATTTTCATTTTCATTTTCTTTTTTGTTTAAGTCATATTTTGTTTTTTTTTAATGTAAGCAAGCTTTAGACTCGATATGCGAAAACTATTAATTGGACTTTAGTTATCTATTTAGTTCATAGTTATAGTATTAAGAGACTGTTTGTTTTCCTAAGAAAATAAAATAATATATAACGCGTGCGCGCTTTTTTATATGTCTTTAATGTATAATACTGATAACCATTCAACAATAATACCTCACCTCGTCCCCTTTTTATCACATTTGTATCACACATTTCACAGAATTAAAAATAAATTACAAGCATTATTTATTACTTATTCATTTGTGATTTGATAATTATGTGACAAGATGTCAGTCAAGCAAATGTTTTATCTAAGGTCATGGATGTAAGTTCACTATGTAGGTAGTCTATCAATTACCTAGGTCAACATAAGAGTAGGACTATTGGGAGTTTTGTTTTACTAGTAAGTCAACTGGGTATAAAGTTCCCAGTGGTCTTACTAGTAAGTCTGTTAGGAAGAAAATTCCCAGTAGTTCGACTGGTAAGACTAATCGGTAAGACTTCTGGGAATTTGTCGAAAGAACAGTTCTAAGTATTTCTTTAGTAGATTAAAAAAGTTTTAACTGTAATTTGGTAAAAAAATATATTGAAATTTGAATTCTGAAATTTGTGATATAGTTCTGTTGATGTTCTGTGATGTTCTTAAAGTGTGTTATTAGGTGTTAACCTTACATACGCTAATATTTAAAAAAACATTTTGCTTCTGGTTTGCATTTGGGTCCAAATGAGTATGATGACTAAAATTGCAAAGGCGTTCGTTGCTATGTTCACTCTTAGTTAGTTCAGTATAATCAAGTTCATCCACTTACTTCATAGTGCCACAGTTGTCTCCAGTCGCACAGTTAGCTGGCTTGAGGAAGGTATCGGGCTCCTCGCTCTCTTCAGCGATGGAGTCGGTGACCACCAGCGCGCTCGGAGACTCCTCACTTACATAGTTCTCCAACTCGTTGATAGCCAGCTCTCCGGATTCACAGCTGTCAATAAATAGAAGGCTTTATGGCAAATTTAAGTGTAGTGTAGTGTAAATACTACGAGGGAAACTAGAGTCCTTTACTGAGTGTACCTACCCAATTGTTAGTTCCTAAGAACCGTACTAGCTTTACACCTGAGGGCCTAGACAAGATCAACTTTCTGTTGGCGTACACACCGGCGAAAAGATCAAAGAGTATTAATAAATAATGCATGACATTTTTTAAAGCCTGCTCGCACAGTTTAACGACAGCAGTCAGCCCAATCGTAAGCAGCAGATCGCTTACAAAGACATTTAAATACATCAGGCGGATCTGTTTGCGCGATGACCGGAAGACGACAGAGAGTCTGTGCTTCAACTACTGTGAGAATCAATTGTGTAAATATACATAATGTAGCTCTACTCATATTAATTAGTTTAGAAGTTCTTTTTTTTAGATGTTTCTTTGATTGTTTGATTATTTTTATTTTAGTACGTATGATTTACGTAACTCTTTTCTTTTTTCTTTTGTTTTTGTGTTTTATGTCAAAATTAAAAAAAAAAACAAAATTTAATATAACTTTATTCAATACAATCACAAGGACCACTTTGAATCGTTTTCTTACATGCTAGTGAATCTAGGTGCCGGTTCCTCCTAACCCCAGTTCAAGAAGAATCCGGTAAGAAACTTGTCTGGTCTTAACACTTTTTTGTATGATCCTTGACAATTTTGTTACGGATGCCGAGTCAAGTTGGAGCAGATTCATCCCAAGCTATTTTATCATCTAAATAATCAGATATTTTATAATATGCTTTAGAAGACAATTTCTGTTTAATTACGTTTTTAAATTTGCCAATCGACAAATCTAACACATCGCTTGGGACCTTGTTATAGAAGCGTACACATTGCCCTATAAAAGACTTATTAACTTTAGCGAGCCTAACAGTGGGAACAACGAGTTTATCTTTATTTCTAGTTCTTTACTATGATTATCGCAATTTTTTTTTAATAAATGGACATTTTTGTGCACATACATTAAATTTTCGTATATATACTGACAAGGCACTGTCATAATATGAGTTTCTTTAAACTTCATTCTAAGTGATTCTCTGGGGCCCATGTTATAAATTGCATGAACAGCCCTCTTCTGCAACACAAATATGGTGTTAATATCAGCAGCACTCCCCCACAACAAAATGCCATAAGACATAATGCTATGAAAGTAGCTGAAGTAAACGAGACTAGCGGTATCTACGTCGGTAAAACGACGGATCTTTTTAACAGCGTATGCCTCAGAGCTGAGTCTCTTCGACAATTTATCTATGTGCGGGCCCCATTGCAGCTTATTATCTAAAGTAATGTTTAAGAACACTGTGGTGTCGACGAGATCTTTCTTTTCGTTTTTAATTTTAGTTTCTATTTGAACTAGTTGACCGAGATGGTCAGAGTGAATATTACTAATTATAGTTTTGCTTATTATGTTTACATTGGTAATATTATCCAATTATTATTTTGTTTATATTATCCATGCATTTGGCCGAAGTGGCAGTTATTCTAGTTGGCTCCATAAATGTAGGTTCAAGACCAAATGAATTAAATAAACTTGTTATTCTGATACTTAATGAATATTTCTCAAGCAAATTTATATTAAAATCACCGCATACAACAATGTCTTTATTTGATTTTGTGTTTTGTCTTTTTTGTTATTTGAGTTTCACTTATGCAAAATGTCCTCCATAATTTTCTTAAAAATATCAAATGAGGCGGTTGGTGGGCTATAAGTGCTTATAACAAGGAACCGCTCCAACTCTATGCAGACTATCTGAATGTGTATTTCTACAGAGTGGGCGACAATGTCTTTGCGTTCTTTGAATTTTATTTGTTTATTTATTAATATTAATGATCCACCTCTTATAGAATGTACTCTGCAGAAAGAACTACCAACTTGGTAATGCTTGAAGTTAAACATGAGCTCATGACTTTTCAGCCAATGTTCTGTTAAGCAGATTATGTCAATATTGTTTGAGTTCATGTACAAGTCTAATTCTAATTCTTTGTTACAAATTCCTTGAATATTTTGATGCACCAAGTTAGTAAACTTAAATTTATTTATAGTATTTATTTTACAGTTTTTAGTGTTTTTATTTGATTGACTATTGTTATAACATATATTATTTGACTTGTCAGTGCTAGAGACTTCCTCTATTGTCTTTTTATCTAATTTAAATTACTAGGAAAAAATTCCAGAGTCCAATTGATTCCAAGTGATTTGGAATGTCAAGATTATGCTCAATAGAAGCATTGTGTGTAGCCAAGTTTTTGATAAGATAACGAAACAGCTACCTGTCGTTTGTAATAATTAAGAAGGTAGTATCTACCTTTAGTCAAATAATATTTTTTACTAACAATGTTGTTAGTGTCAATCATATGGATTACATTATTATTATTGCATGACATTGTATGCAAAGCCTGATTTAATTTATATCTATGGTCATTTTTTGCTTGTGGCAAGCTGTCGCTGTAGGAAAATGTAAACATTACAATTTTGTTTACTTGCAATGCAATGTTTCAAAATATTTTATTAATTCAGCTTTGTTTACATTACCCCTATTTCCAAGCCAAATTACTAAATTAGAGTTGTGCTTAAAATTATACTTAGTTATTAATTGCATTATGTCATGCAGGTCACAGTTTGGTAAGCAATTATTTAGTACTGTATTTCCCACACTAGTGTTTAACAATAATAATTGGTCCATATTTTTTTTTATTTCATCACAGAAAATTATGGTTTCTTCTAAAGTTACATATTTGTGTGAGTCCGAACACGATTGGGATGACGATATAGAAGCACACACTGGCCTAGGATTCTCAGAACACTGACTATCACAGGTGGGGTTAGTCACAAATGAATCAAAGCGGACGTGATCATTGTTTGAGACTTTGAGTAGTTCATCCACGGTCAATGAGTACTCCCGTATCGCCTCCTGAGACTTCTCATAACGGTTAGTTATGGATCTCAAGCACTCCTCAACGCTGGCAAGTTCACACTGAAGCTCCTGCATGTCAGATTCATACTTAGTCTTATTATATTCTAGCTGCAATGTGCACATTTTTAAGTGCACATTTTTAAGTACATTTTTGCACCTATGATACTAGCTCATCAAATAAGCTTTGGGTTTGCAGTGCATCAGAGCTCTGAGCGGCCTCTTCCAGTAATGTGATTTGGTGATGGGCATCACATAGTTCTCTCTCTAAAGTGGATGTTCTGTTCAGGGCCAGTTCATACTCTGAGCCGCACTGGTCAAACCCTTCTATTATTATTTGTAGTCTATCTCGTTCTTCTAAAACATCAGTATATTGGGAATGCAAGGCTTGACTTTAGTTGCGTGTCGCACGAATTGGAGGGTGAAAAGGCTCAAGTCTGGTAGGGATTTGAGGCTAGAAATGTTTCATTATTTTCTCGAAAACTAAGGATTACCTAGTGTTTGAGCCAATTCACCCTCCAATTCGTGCGACACGCAACTAAAGTTTAACCGAATGCAATGCTGACAACTCACATTTAAGTTTTTTATTGTTATCTAGTGTGTCAAGAATTATTTTCTCATTATCCTCTCTTTCAAATGTCAACTGTGTGCACAATTCCTTGGATGCCTTTAGTTCTTTTAGTGCCCGGTGGAGATTATTCTCCTCCTAGAGTTGTAAGGCCCTTCTAGCCATCATTGTGAGCGTATTTTTAGCACAAGTTCCCCAAGGAAAAGTAAACACTGGTTGAGGTATGAGTTTGAAAATATTTGTACTTACGTGCTTTAGCAGTAATTGAATAATGGGAAATTGTATTCCGGCACATAAAACTATCACACAAGAGCAACAAACACTTCCAAACCTGCTAAAACAATAAAATAAATTTAAACTTCCTAACCGAAAATAAGCAAGTATTGCAAGAATTTACATCAATTTTACTAATATTATTATTTGTAGGTACACGTTTGTTTTATTGTATTTATGCGATGAATTTAAAAAGGGCTTTGTAATTACATACAAAACAAATAAAATCTAAATAAAAGAATGGAACAATTCAAAACCGCTGTTACTCATAGGGATGCCACAAGCAAAAAAATAATTTAAAAAATGTATTGTATTTCTATTTTTAAAGCATTAGATTTTCTGTCATTTTATAAAAGTAAGGTAAAGTAAGGAATAAACAGAAATTTAATACAGACGTGACTTTTCATTTAGGTACCTACGAAGTACTATGCTCACCTAATCTACATTTTCATAGATCGACTTTACACCTCAAAAAGCCCTCATTTCTATTCTTAAAATTCTTATCGTAATATGCCCAGTAAACTACTGGGCATGGTGAGGCATGGCAAACATACTTTTTAACCCCTGAAGCAAACTCAGGGCGGTTTTAAGTGTAACATGTGTATGTGTGTGTATGTGTGTGTATGTGTGTGTCTGTGTGTGCTCTGAAAATTAATGAACCAGTGGAGAATTGGTGGTCTAGTAGTAGTGGTCCCACCTTCCGTTCTTAAGGTAGTGGGTGAGTATTCAATTGTGCACCAATGGATTTTTTTATTTATAAAATACACGTGCGTTATACCAGTACTCTCAAACGGTGAAGGAAAACATTGCGAGGAAATCGGCATGTCGTGGAACATAAAAAGTTGGGAAACATGCGCCAAGTGCACGAAAGGAGCCTATCAGGAGCACTCTAATTTACTCTTTTCAAGTTGATGCAGGAATAAGTTACATCCACAAGTATGATCGATTCGTAATGTGGTACCCAGTTAATTCAATGATATTAAAGGAACTCGGTAACCTTGACTTGAATAATCTTGAATCATCTGGAAACTGCAGAATACCCAAACTCCTCAACAACTTACAGCACAGATATCGTGTTTGGGTAACCATTCCATGGTTTCAATGAATCAATAACTTCAATAACTTACTTCAGTATTTGACTGGGCATGGAAACCTTGGCAGAGTCCACATTCCTCACTTGCCCACTCCTGACACTGAAAGCAGGCTGAATGTCAAATATTCAATGTAACAAAAACATTTACTTGTATTATTATAGTCATTATTATTTCTATAAAATTATGATTATATAAATAAACTAGCTGCCCGCGGCTTCGCGCGCGTGGTACTTACATTAAAAGTAGCCTATGTCCTTTATCAAGGTACCATCTATCTCTATACCAAAAATCGGTTCAGCTGTTTAGGCGTGAAAAACAAACGGACAAAAGACAGAGTTACTCTCGCATTTATAATATTAGCAAGGATGGTGCACCCCGCGCCCGCCGACCGCTGCCAATCAGGACGAAACGTACGGCCGCCTCCGCTTTTTAAATAGCTGATATATTATCTTTTAAGATATCCATTTTAATGAAATGCTGGTTAGAGCTGTTTTGAAACATTAAATGTACAACGTATGTAATGCATTTAATTGGATAATGAATTATACTGTATTTTATACTATTGTAACACATATTTTTGTGTAATATGTAAAAGATAAAAATGGTTACTGCAGGTTATCCTTAGAAGATAAATAGAATAGAAAATACTTTATTGCACACCATAAATACATTGGACTATTATAAGAAACTATGTTTAAATATATACCATCGCGGACTTTTTTATGGATCTTTTTAAGATATACAATTCCGTAGCACATTAATTTGATCTATCTCGTAGGGTTTAGCCAGCGTTTACGATTTAAGCGCACAAAAATATGTTTGTTACGACATTAATTATGAGATTTTAAGATTTGTAATGACAAATCTTTTAATTTTTCGGCTTTTCCGTACTGTAATAGTATGTATGTATTATACATATAAACCTTCCACTTGAATCACTCTATCTATTGCTGAAAACTGCATTAAAATTCGTTGAGTATTTAAAAAGATCTAAGCTAACAGATAGCGGATACTATGTAAAGATAAATAATGCCGGACATTTCCCACACCATCACAATGCGCCAAAGTAAGCAGAGCTTATGTTATGGGTGCCACATTGTGGGTGCTGATATACTACTTATTTACTTTATTTTTTGTAAATACATACATATTATACATAGAAAGACCCAGACCCGAGACAAATACTTGCAGATCATACAAACATTTGTCACGCGGTGGGACTTGAACCCGCAACATTCTGCGTCTCAGTCGGACCTTAGCCCACTGTGCCAGAGAGGTTGTCTGCTAGATAGATAGGCCTCTTTTTGTTTGTGACAATCTTTCCGTTCCTGTGCTATTCTCATCAAACGCCTCTATTACGTAACTCCCGACAACTAACAATAGCCGTGAATTTCGCGACCATTACTATCAAACACTTTTAGTATGAAAAGCTAAGCAACGGCTGGCTGGAGTTTTTTTACAACTTGCAACTGATTTCGCAGCTATTGTTGCCAGGTAGTGGTACTGCTACTTTTATGTAATAAACCAACTAGTTCGAACGGCATTGGGTTGCCTTCAAATGTCTGCGATATTGCCTGCCCATCTTGCTCGCTATAGACTGATAGAAAAATAAAACTTACCACCATTCTATGGCATGTTCAATGCTTTTGAAATGTGTTGGTCGACCTCTCAGAAAACTCTGCATACTGGCTAGAGCCTCCATTGCTGTACCTAAAACACAACAGAAAGACCTTATCAATCTACTATAGATGGTTCATAATTTGTTAATTTCTCGCGTTCTAATTTCTAAGTAAATCCAGGTACACATATATATATATATATATATTACTAGCTAGAACGTCTGCGACTTCATTTATTTGTTGGTGCTTAAATGCTTAAGTCTGTATTTAAGTAAGACATATAAGACATATCTCGCGGTCAAGATAACTATAAACATACTAGCTGCAGCCTGCAACTTCGCACGCGTGGCACCTACATAAAAAGTATCCTATGTCCTCCTCCAAGGTCTGATCTATGTCTTTACCAAATCTCATCTAAATCGGTTAAGCGGTTTAGGCGTGAAACCTAACAAACAAACAGACAGCAGACAGACAGACAGAGTTACTTTCGCATTTATAATATTAGTATAGATTTCATTCATGTATCATCATAAGTTTTTGTAGCGCACGCCAAACAATTACTTTTATAGGCAATTTTTTTATATCTTGGGTTATATTATTGCAATTCATAGGAATCTCTGATTTTCTGAAATATTTGACTCAAAATACACACCATAGTGACCAGATGACTGATGAATACTTAGATATTTTTAAATACAGATCAAAAGGTAGAGCTACTTCCAACTAAGCTGACAGGCCAGTCAATAGGTATGTATTTACAAAAAAAAGTATATTAGTCACGTGGTACCAATAACACAAGCTCCGCTTACATTGGGGCCAGATGCTGCCGTGTTAAAGATCCGGCATCGCTTCCTTTGTTGAAATTAGCTTAACTTGTAATTTAGTTAGCCGAGTGCTTCATTGTTTTGCTTTCAGGGTATTTTTTATGTAGACAAGTAGACTAATCAGGCGAGAAAAATTACCTTCAACAACATCTATAACAGCAATCCCTTGCAAGCAATGCTCGAGGGATGGTAGGTGAGCGGTTCTAACCGCAATAGCACCTCCCATTGAATGCCCCACCAGGATCAGTGGAGGTATCTCACCACTGTATAACTTGTGTATTACTTGTTCCACATCCCTGAGAAATAATAATAAATAATGCCATACATTTCACACAGCATCATCTAGCCCCAAAGTAAGCTAGGCTTGTACGATGGGAATATTTTATAAATACATATTTATTATACATAGAAACACCCAGACTCGAGACAAATACTTGCAGATCATATAAACATTTCCCGCGGCGGGAATCGAACCCCCAAACTTCTGAGTCTCAGGTGTGGCTTCGCCCACTGTGCTACCTCTGTGATATCAATGCGATATCTGCGTGATATCAATGTGATATCAATGTGATATCAATGTGATATCAATGTGATATCTGCGACGTCAATGATAAATATAAACCTTTATTAACTTGAGAAACATGGGCTCATATATTATTTTGTTGATGAAGGCATCATCGCTGTTGTGTGCGAACCGCGAAAGCTAACAGACCACGGATCAAACTCCCATGAAGATTCTTTAGATTAATCAACAATGTCGGTAATCAACAAAATAACAAGAAAAGAACCTGTGTATCTCATAATCTAATTAATAAATATACAAATAAATAAAATTGAATTTATAATGTCAACTCAAAATATCAATTTTATATGCATTTTAAAATCTTGGTCTGCCTGTTGTTTCGGCTAATCTCTGAAGAGGCTGGACCGATTTTGACGATACTGGTATAATCACTGGCTGATAGCCGATGTTAAAAGGAATAACTAAGGCTATATTGTTAAAGTAGTTTTAAAGGTATTTTCGCATATAACCTTTTAAACAATACTAACCACAACATAACCAAAATGTTGAGAATAAAGACAAATACATACTTGCAGATCATACAAATAGTTGTCCCATAGTGGGAACCAAACCCGCAACCTTCTGCGTTTCAGATAATAATAGCGTTTGTTTGTTAAAAGTGTTTGCAGCATCTCTAATTACAATACACACTTGTTGTAAGAAGATTTGCTAAGCACCACAGCTGGCCAATTACTGTATGAAGCAAATGTTTGAAATGTTAGCTGCTTTTAGTTATAATTATAATTTTTAGTTATAATTATACATACTTGACAAGTGTGTCAGCTCCTAATTCTTCATCATCATTGGTTTTTGTTTCTCCGTGTCCCCGAATGTCTATCGACACCACTTGGCAATGGATCATGCTTGTTATTTCTTCCTGAAAAATATTTGTGATGTATAAACTGTAAAATCTTTTGATAAGTTGGCTAAGTAGAGGGTATATTGTGATTTCACTTGTACATCTCTCGCAAGCTTATGCTACAAATTTACAAAGTACAAATGCTAATTTTCACTCAGAATGGGATATTTACCATGATTTATGAATTTTTCTGCTTCAAGATATTTCAGCACAGTTGCATGCTCTATGATCATGAGATATATATAAACATATAGTTTATCTAGTGATCATGGGACATGCAACTATGCCATAATATCAGTAAATATCCCATTTTTAGTCAAAATGATATTCAAAACCATGATAGTTTTTTAAATGATACAATAAAATGTTTGAATAAACAGTGTTATAATACAAACAAAACTCCTGTCTTTAAAATTCAGTCAATGTTTGATGTCTGGTCCAAATATAGTCTAAGTTTCATCCAAATCAATCAACTTGTGCCGCCACAACTGTGTGTTTGGGCTACACCTGGGTGTTTGAGTAGCAATATGCTAGGTGTAGCGTGTAGGTGTAGCCCAGGAATTCATTTATTATTGCATAATGGAGTAACAAACAAACATTCACATTTAACAGCTTATGACCCTTTTTAAGAGAAAGTAGGTCAACTTTCTAACCAGCACAAATTTAATGCTTTAGTAAATAGGTAAGTTAAGTTCCTATAAAGATTTTTAACATAAAGAAGATACGAGGCTTACTGCAAATAAAGCCCAGCTCAGACCAGAGTAGCCCCCACCGTGTAAAGTTACAATTCGCGGTCTGTCAGGATGGTCCGGCTCTGGAGATAAGTAAACCCTGAAAGTCCCGCCGTCGGTTTCCACGTCCACGTTCTTCTCGAAATACTGCTTCCATGGGACTGGCGAGTAGTCTTTGCGGCGGCTTCCGCCGAATGGGGCTAATCTAATAACCATGAGAAATTAGCGCCAAAAATAAAGTTTAAATTTCAGCTGTCTTTGCAAAGGTGACGAACTCATAAACTACTATTAGCTACTTTTATTTTATCAGTAAAGCCATGATCCTTTTGAAATTGACTCCTGGGTTATAAATCAGGTCAATTATAATGGATAA
This sequence comes from Lampropteryx suffumata, assembly GCA_948098915.1. Taxonomy (NCBI): domain Eukaryota; kingdom Metazoa; phylum Arthropoda; class Insecta; order Lepidoptera; family Geometridae; genus Lampropteryx; species Lampropteryx suffumata. The sequence continues at coordinate 10,165,187 of OX402565.1, forward strand.
ATTAAACTTACTTTGAAATGCCAGAAGTTCTTGGACAGCGAGGTGGCAATTTGGTTTTCATAATGCTTTTCTGAAGAGCAGACATGTTTTTGTTTAGGAGTAGCTTTTATTCTTTTAGTTGTAGAATAAAATAAATTAGAAAAATCAGAAATCACAGCAGCGATCCGCTATCACGATAAAATCTAAAATAACACTGTCTTCAACGCCGACATTTTGTTTTAGGTATTTATTTATTTTTATTTGTTTTTTTTTTCAAAATAGTCAACAAGTGTGGTTGAATTCTTGTTTTCATTCGTTCATTTGCACTTGCTTGTTTTGTTTGGACTTCAATGTTGACACCTTGTCTGTGTTTGAAGAAACCGATATATAAATTGTCCACATCCCTAGTGGTTCGATTCATAACATAAGCATTTATTTAGTATTTGTATACAGTTTATAGGTGAAATTACTTGAGTATTTAGACAATAGTACACAAGATTATGTTATGTAATATTAAATGAATTCCATGATGGAATATTCACTTGCATCTTTGTTCTTTGCATAAAATCTAAAAAAAAGTGAAAATCATAACTGTCATTTGTGTCCAATGTCAAAATTATCTCAATCAATCAAAATCAGTCTTGCCAGAAGGTTACTTTTGTAACCTTTTAGGTGATTTTTAACTCTGTCAGGTTACTTCTAGGTTACTCGACTCAAAAGGTTACTTATAGGTGATTTTTTAGAATTTGTCGTTTTTTTTCCTAAACGAAACCAACATGAAAAGAAACGCTCTTTTATATTTTATTTAGCAAAATTAAGCAAATTTAGTATGAAACATAGCAAGTGTGACTACTAAAAACACGTCTTTCTCTCTCGCATTATATACCAAACCTCAGATGACCAAAGCTTCTCGCTTACTCGCACGATCAATAGGAACGGTCTTGTTTGAGTTCGTTTGCTCGTCGCCTCTGATGGCATTATTGTTTGTCGTGAAGTTTTACCTTTAAATCACATAATTCGCTAGAGTGGCGCTTAAGTATGTTTTGTCCTTGTCATTCTAATGTCAAGAAATGGAGATGCAACAAATTTAGACAATTCATAAGCTCGTGTGTGTTTAGAATTATAACATTTATATTAAAACATTCTAAAAGTGTTTAGAAGTGAAGTAAGTAGCTGAATACAACATTAAAATAAAAAAAACTACCTTTTATACCTAATTACTAAAATAATTACGTTTTTAAAATAAAAACCAAAACCAACCTTATTGAATTAAATTTGAACCCATAAAAATACCACCGAATTGAGAATCTCAATAATAAAGCAAAATATCGAAATTCGTTTACTTGGATGATATGTTTTATCCAGCTATTTTGATTTAAAACCCAAACTACTGAACTGATTTTCATGAAATTTCCATGTGACCAATCGGAAAGTAGGTAGGTATACCCTATCTATAGGTACGTGATTTTTTTTTTCAATTCTTAAATGACGGAGCTGGATGGAAAAAGATCCACTACTACCAGATTGAAGAATTGAAGAACAGGATGGAAAAAGTATTGGGCTTTGAAAGAAATCACGAAAAGCAAGAAACTATCCATGAAGATAAAGAAAAAGACTTTTCACACCTGTATACTGCCATGCATCACATATGGCTGTGAAACATGGGCTTTGACAAAACGACATAGAGACAAACTAGCAAAGTGCCAAAGAGGCATGGAGAGGAGCATGCTAGGTTTGAAACTATTGGACAAAGTAAGAAGTACAGACATCAGAAACAAAACCAAAATAACAGACATACTGTCGCGTATTGACCAACTTAAATGGAGGTGGACTGGACATATGCTCGGTTGCAAAAAAGAGAAATGGAGTAAACAGGTGACAGTCTGGTACCCTAGGGATGGAGCTAGAACTCGAGGTCGTAAAGCAAGAAAATGGGAGGATGACCTAAAAATGATATTAGGACCCCTATGGACTAGAGTCGCGGCAGACAGACATCAATGGAAGGAGTTGGAGGAGGCCTTTGCCGTAAGGCACACCGAAACAAGAGACATTTTATTGTAACAGTGTTTCTTTTAGTATTAATTAAAAAATTTCTTGTAAAAATTTCGGAAATAAAGGCTTTATTATTATTATTATTATTATAAATGACGGAGCTATGAGGTAACAAATATATAAAATTCACAACCGAATTGAGAACCTCCTCTTTTTTTTGGAAGTCGGTAGAAAAATATGAAAGGTTACATTTCGGACTGAAAGGTTACTTTTAGATCTATTTTAGGTAACTTTTGACAAAGACCGGCTGGCAACACTGATCAAAATAGCTAGTGTCAAAACAAAACGACCAAGTAAACATAATTTTAGTTTAGAGTTTTACATATTTGAACATTAATTTATTAATTTTAAGCATATTTGCATAAAAATATATACTGGAAGAAATAAACAGCATTTATTTCCATATTGCTTCCTCACGAAAACTATGGACTTTCGGGTAATATGCCGAATCTGCTTGGAAGCCAACAAACAATCATCTGATCTTTTCAGCAGCTACTATCTGAAAAGAAACACTTTATACTCTGAAATGCTATCCAGTTGCACAAAACTAAAGGTACATTATTAAAAACGAACTAAATGTTCTTTGCTTTTGATAATAAAACCTATTTAACCATGTTTTATGGTTGTATTATTTCAGCCTACTCCAGAAGATGGTCTACCAAGACTTATCTGCAAAGAGTGTACAAAACAGCTAAAACGGACGTATTCGTTCAACCTCCTTTGTGAGGAGAGTGACAAAACTCTGCACAGCTATTTGCTAAAGCCACCAACTCTCCAAGTAACTACTAATGGTGAAGAGTTTGTAAAAAATGAAGATGGTGTCAATGAAAATGTATGTAAGAATGAGAATGATGAACACAATGTACTAGAAATGCTAGACCAGAATGTTGTTGAGGCCATCAAAGATAATATTAAGCTTGGTAAGTGTAATTTAATAGTATTCTCATTCATAACACCCAAAAAAATATAGGATATGAAAGGACATCACATTGTTCAAGAAGAATCCTGTAGAAGTCCTAGAAAAATTTACCAGATTCTACTGACCGGTCATTCTCTAATGAAATTACGTTTTAAAAACTAAAAAGTTGCACAAACACTCATTCTAGACAGGTATATATTCAAAGGTTCAAACATTATTAAGTAATAATCTCAATTAAAGTATCTAAAAGCAATCTATAAAGTCTAATTATTATTGTCTATGATAAATTATACCTAATTGTTTCAATTTTTTTTCAGAACCTAACTATAATGATGTCAGTGACAGCTTCTGGGATGCAGACGATAATATCCTTCTTGGAGACATCAAACTTAATCCTGAAGGTATACAACCTCAACACAATTTTTGTTAATGGCCTTTGTGTAAGAGATGAAGTTCCTACAATAAGGTTGTTCAAAAATAAACTAGTAGGCACAATTGGGTTTTAAGGTTGTGCAGGTTTATTTTATTTTCCGAACTATTATAATAATTGAATAATATCATAAATTGTAGTAACAGCTCTAGATAAATATCACTATTTGTATTTCTGTAGTACTTTAACAATAATGATAATTAAATAACCACCAAATCTCATAGTTAGCAAAAATGTTATCTAAGTATTGTCTGTCCTTGTCATTCTAGTGTCAAACAATTATGAGATAGGCTTACAATAGCTTATAAAATAATAATTTTACATGAAGATGCATATATTATATAGTTAACATGTATTTATTTGACTAGCCTGTCAGCTCAGTTGGTAGTAGCTCTGCCTTCTGCGCTGTAGGTTAAGGGTTCGATTCCCTCCCAGGATAAACTTTTGTGTGACAAACTTGGGTGTTTATTCTGTGTCTGGGTGTTATAAAGTATCATAAGTATGTATTTATCAGTCATCTGGTCACCATACATAATACAAGCTATGCTTAGTTTGGGGCTAGATCAATATTTATTATTTGTATTATTCCTGACCACTGTTGTTGCAACATAGCCGAACCATCGGGAATAGAGTAAAAGGTAATGCTACTAAAACAATATGAACTCTGATAGTGTATGTTTAAAAAATACTATAACATATTGCCCACTTGTTAAATGGATACCACATAACACTACTCAATCAATGGAAAAGTTTAGCTGTAGGAGTTGTGGACACAAGGATTATGTCATCATCATATGATGACAGCCTTTAAGAAGCCCACTGCTGAACATAGGCCTCCCCAATTGATTTCCAGAAATAACGACTTTGAGCCCTCTCCATCCACCGATTTCCTGCGATCTTTACAATGTCGTCAGTCCATCGGGTTGGGGGTCGTCTTACGCTTCGTTTTCCTGTCCTTGGTCGCCATTCGAGAACTTTTACTCCCCAACGGTAATCAGTTCTGCAAGCTATATGGCCTGCCCATTGCCACTTTAACTTGCAAATGTTTAGTGCTATATACTAAGGAATATGTACCATAGTGTAAATTATTGTTCTCCTTACAGAAGCAGATGAAGCAATGCCAATTGAAAACTCAGAACCTTTAAAAAAGAAAAGGGGTAGAAAGAAAAGAGGTAATGTTGAAATAGAAAAAAGTAAAAATTGCTGTCAGTTTTTAGGTCAAAAATATATATGTTCTTCATTTGTGTATCATCTCTAAATTACTTTTCACGAATTTAATGATTTTTGGTACTTCTCCCGGTCCTTACCGCAGGTGGACAAATTTATTTAACCCTCTCTGACCACCCCATGCTGTGACATTACATAATTTGAAATTATTAAAATAACGATTTTCTTTAAAATTCGAATACTTTCTATTTATACATGTGAAATCACTTAGCTTTTGTCTGACCCTCCTTTTGTCACACGTTGTCACATTTAGTTGACCACCCCCCGCTCTTAACGTGTAACGTAGTTTATGGATGCCTCTTCTATGACTTGCACATAACTTGCAGTGTTGATAAACAACGGAGAACCAACACCAGCTGTGAGCAGATGCCCTCACCAGTGCGATGTGTGTGGCAAAGTACTGAGCACTAAGAGCAATCTGAAAGCGCATAAAGTCTGCCACACTGACCTACGACCCTTCTCCTGTGCCGACTGCCCTGCTACATTCAGGTAACATCCCGTATTTCATCAAGTCACTAGAGTTCTTCTGAACCAGTGTAGTTTAAGGATCAGAGGCTTCTTCCTTGCACTTTTTAATATTAGTTAATAATACTGGTACAGCACACATAAATTATTGAAACAGAACAAACGGTTGGTGTACAAATAAATATAAGCCTATAAAAAAATACAATTATTATATATCTTTATAATACGAAATATAATAATATAATATAATTATTTTAGAGGTCACAGCGCGCTGTTCCAACATCGAAAAGTGCACACGGGAGAGACCCCGTACCACTGCGAGTATTGTCCCAAGCAGTTCAGTCGCCGGACGGGACTCGTCAACCATATCAGGATGCACACAGGTACATACCTAGTGCGAAGAAGAGGCTATCCATTAATTATGTCTGGGGGGGGGGCAAAGTATGACAACGTGTGGCCAAGGGGGGATGGGGGGGAACTTCAGCTTCGTCACATGTATAAATCTAAAGTATTAAAAGTAATGATTGCTTCTGAAATGAAATGAAATGTCTGACTTACTCTATCAACTCTATCTTTTTGGCGCGTGACGGCCATTATTCAATTTCATAATAAGTGAAGTTGCATCTGCGAAAAATGCGTGTCACGTAATTCCTGCATGGCCTCTGAGACGTTTTTTAGGAAGCATGCTGTTTGCGAATGGTACGTTATGCTAATAGGGCCATCTGATAAATAGACAATTTACGAAACATTTAATAACAATTACCATTTGCGAAGTAGACTATTATGTGCCTAAGTCTTCACTTCAGTTTGTAGATTTATCTGTTCTAATCTGTTTTATTAATGATTCACAGGTGAGAAACACTTCAGCTGTGACATTTGCTTCAAGGCGTTTGTGCAAAGCGCACAGCTGTCTATCCACATGAAGCGACATAAAGGTGACAAGCCGTACTTATGCCAGGACTGTGGCAAAGGTAAGATAAAAGACTGCTTCCATTTATTTAGTGGTTTACAAGTAAAAAAACAAATAAAATCTTTCGCTTAATGTTAAACGCCACACCTGCAAATCGTTTATGAACTATTAGCTACTGCTGCTTTGCATGGGTACCTACATAAGAAATATGTAGATACAATCTATTTAAAATATAAAAATTTCATCAAGATCCGTTCAGCCCTTTGAGTGTGAGCTGTGAGTGTGTTACAAACAAGCGGACAGCGAAAGAGGGATTATTAAAAAGTTAAACTTTACTAGCTGTTGCCAGCGTCTTCAGCACGCGAAAAACTTCCAAACAAACAAGCAGTTTAGAATTTATAATTTAATATTCATATAGTGTTAGTCTTACCAACCCATCTTCAAAAGTACCTACTATCTTTGCATTACCTACTAGTCCATGTTAGTGTGGTGGTAGTGAGAAAATAAATCCTCAAAGGATTTTTTTTATAGAATATCATATTTTTACTGTATTCCTTATGAAATAGAACAAATCCTACTTAAAGTATAAATCACAAAATCAGGTTAAGAAACGAAAAACATTTGTAACAATTCCAAAGCGCATAGCACGTTTCCATTTTACCAGTGGCGCCATCTAGTAAGGTGTACAACCTTGTGAATTAGAACAAATCTTACTTAAATTATAAATCTCAAAATCAGGTTAAGAGACGAAAAATATATGTAATAAATCCAAAACGATAATTCCATAGCGCGTTTTAATTTTACCAGTGGCGCCATATAGTAATTTAATAATTTGCAGGTTTCCCCATAAAATCAGACCTGCGTGTTCATCAGAGGATACATAATGGGGAGAAGCCATACTCCTGCCACATGTGTACCAAGACATTCGCCACCTCCGGGAACCTCTCCATCCATATAAGGATACATAAAAAAGAAATAAGGTAGATTTCAAATTATCTGTGCAAAACATTGCTTTGGGACAATGTCCCGTGGCGGGCATCGCAGCCTTTTTTGTCTCAGTCAAAAAAAAAGCTTCCCTGAGAAAATAATACTAATAATAATTACTATAGAGTTGAATTTAAAGTTTTTGAAAACATTAAAATTTACATGCCATGTTCGTTCAGACATATAGGTAGTAGCATCTTTATGCTGGCAACATTTAAAATTAGATTTTAGATGGCAACACTTTTGCCTCTGCCCTTTTTTGTTTGCATCTTCATAGGAAACGTTTGTGAATCTAAAACTATTGTAAAAATTAAATAATACAGTCCATTGAAGTTAAAATTGTATAATGTTCTTTGGTGAAATATGTACCATATTTCTTGCAAATAATTATACTATAGAAATATATATTTCTATAAACATGACTTTCTAAAACTACATAGATTGTAGCTTGACTTGTAGCAATATGTATTTGTCTAAATAATCTAACTACTTTTCCAGGTATAACTGCAAAGAGTGCCAGCGAGGTTTCGTCACAAACAGCGCTTATAACGTTCACTTAAAACGTCACAAAGGACAACGTGACTACCACTGCGAATGCGGGAAAACCTTCTACACGTCATCTGCATTAAAACAGCACAAAGTAGTGCATACAGGCGAGAAGAAATACCAATGCAAGATATGTGACAGAAAGTTTACACAAACCAGCCATTTGAGCAGGCATTTTAAGAGGGATCACGCGAAATCTTTGCCTTTGCCGACTTCGGAACATTATAAGGTTGTAGTTCAAGATGGGAAGTCTTTTGGACTGATAGAGAATGCTATTGGAGTAATGAATATGCCGGTTAAATGTGAGGAGGCCTTGGCATAGTTTTACTAATGTTTCAGAGACCTTTTCATGAGTTTTTTATAAATTCAAAGGAGTGCTCAGAAAGATTACACGTGTGGACTGCAATGTCATCAAATTTATATTAATTGCATTTGTGTGATAATTGAATACTCAGTAATTATATTTTTTCAAGTGTACAATACAGTACAGTATCCGCCTTACTTATAAACGCCTCACAACTTGTACACTGCCTAAACAATGTTTAAATTTACCCTGTCACTGTTTGACACTAGCCGCGTACTGAATGAGCGAGCAGCCTCGCGAGGCAAATCCTCGGTCGGTCAGGACGTCGAACCGAATTTGAGTTGTTTTGGATCACATCCGCCAGATTCCATTCGTCAGATCATTTATTTCTTCCGCATTTGCAGAGTTTTTTAACATCTGATGAAACTATATTATTCGTGATTCCACATTCGACAGATTTCGTGTTTGTCATAAAGAAATGAATCAGATCGGTTAGGTTATGTTAGAGTATAGAAAACAACGCACAAGGCGAGCGAGCAAAGCGAGCGTGCCGCGACAGCAGCCGCCGAAGCGCCAGAAGAATATAGTTCGCCTGTCTAGATACATAACTCTGGCGAATGTATCTTCATTTGTTTTACTTATTCGTTATCAATGACCAAACTGAACTAAAATTAAAATATTTTTGATTTATGGCGTATTCTAAATCGTTGTGTTTAGCCTCCCTTGTTCGACGAACGACGGAATCGTTTGCGTCATGAATAAGGAAGTGTCTTATAAATTAATACAATTAGATATATAGCGAATGTAGACTTTGGGACGCGCAATGTCCTAATTATACTAGAGGACTAAGAGAAGATGCCTGCAGAAACATAAACCGGGAAATGAACATTCCTATAGCTGACTTAAAAAAAGATTGATTCTTTGCTAGGATCATAGAGGAGGGAAAAGTCACTAATCGAGGTCACGTTAAATTGAGCGCTCGATTCTGCTTCACCGTGGCTCGGCAATAAATGCAGACCGAAGCTGCATCGCGAGGAATGCTCGTTCAGTCAGTATGCGGCTACTATCTTACAAAAAGTGATGGCACTACATATTTCAAACAGTGATAAACTTTTGTCAAAAGTTGAGACGTTTCTAAGGCCGTAAGTGTTTTATATGTGATTTCACTAATATTATGTAATTGAGTTATTATTAATTTATTTTTCAAATTTACTAGTAGTAGTAGTAGTAGTATTTACTAGTAAGTATTTATTTGGATTTTGTACTTTATAGCTTTAGAATTTCTACTCAATTGATGCACGCTTTTTAATTGTTATTTATAAATTATTTATTTATTGTAAGTTTGACGGATTGTTTCCTCCTAAGATGAGATATCGTGAATAAAAACAATAATAGAAGTTACCGTAGGTAAAATTAAATATATTAATCAGTGCCTGATTGTTTTTTTATAAAGAATTTGTGTCGATAAATAAATTAAAATATATAGTTTCGCCTTATATTTAATTTGACTTTCCCAAAACTGATACTGCCCGTGTATTATTTCGTACATAGGTATAGTTAGCCGATATTCAAGGATACGTAGTAGTACATATTATACATATAAATTCTAAAACTATCATGGTTTTGATCATAATTTTCACTCAAAACGGGATATTTATACTATGGTATCCCGTTTCGAGTAAAAATTATATCAGTACATATTATAAAACAAAGCTATGTCTCTGTCTAAACGCAATAAACTTAAAAAAAAATTGTCTGTAAAGTCGATTTACGGACTATAATTTTACGTGATGACGTCATAAGACATTGATGAAAAATTACTTTCATACTATACTTACTTAACCTATTAAGATGCGTCACAAGCCGAACACTTAGGCCGATCGTGACTCCCTATCGCTTATTCTGCGCTCTCGCTTGCACGTTCGGCTCAGGCGGAACGTGACAATTTTTCGTGCGTGCAGCCGGCGTTCATCGATTTATAAGACGTTATCTCGTCAAAACTACCCCACGGATTTTCAGTTTTCTTCAATGAACGGAGTGCTTCATAAGAAATTTTAAGGTATATTATTCAGCCGCAGTGGGTCGTATACTGTAATGAATTGCAATTGCAAAATAAATATTTTTTAACGTTTCAGGTAACAAATACTGGCTACGAGGTTTCTCGCTAACTTGATGGGACATGTTATAAAATATGATACCCAGGTAGCTTCAGTAAGAAAATCATTTATTTCACTTACGTGGTCGAGTTTAATTAATTTTATTAAATACTTTTTACAACTTAGCACATATTTTATAACTATTATTTTAGGATGAAAAGTACGCAGTAAAATAAATTGGTAACAAAAACAACATCAAGAAGCATACGTAAAAACAAAATAAAATTTATTTAAATAAAAATAAACTAGAAATTATTCTACAAATACATTTTTCTATAATTCATCTAAAGAAAAACTTAAACTTATTTTTCTTATTATCTATTCATGAAAAATTTAAATAAACTAAGATATTTATAAATATTTTTGTCTCTTGAAATTCCATATTTAATTAACATAAAAATTATTCCTATCATTTTCTATTGACACTGAAATCTAAATAAAAGCACAACAAAACATGTTCTATTATAGTTAGTTATATAAAAAATCGGCTAAATTTATTTTGATGAAACTAGACTTAGTGTCTTCGCAAGTCTTACTCTGTCTACATTACATTATATATATGTACATACCTACTTAGTACCAAAAATAAGCTTATTTTAAATTTGCTTTAATTCTTTTAATTAATTACATTCTCCATACCTTTTAGTACACTTGACCAACATTTCTTAAAATGCTCAATCTGTAGCCACTTTTAAGTGAATCTTTTGTATTTCTAAATAAAATGTAGTTGTCTTTTCATAAAATACAATTGAGACCTTTTTTAAGGCCGGTTAAAAAGGTTTTATTTTACGCATTTTATTATTTTTGGTAGTCACTGGAAAGCAAAATATAAATTTTCGTTTAGGTGGATGACTTGGATGGCATATTTTTTCCATCTGTTTTGAATTGGAAACTAAACCACTGAACCGATTTTGATGAAACTTGTATTAGACCAATCAGAAAGCATTTAATCGAAAATCAATTTAATCAATCTAAATCGAAATCCTTTCACATAAAAAAAATGCATCGGTTTATTATAGTTATCAGGTAACAAATACAGAAAACAACAGAATTGAGAACCTCCTCCATTTAGATAAATTTAGAAAATGAATCACTATCACTATTGCCATCAATAGAAATCTTATATTGATATCCTTTCCCAAAGCTCTGATTCCCATGTTTAACTTAAATTATATATCTATCTTAGGTCGGTACTGGAGCCTTAGCGGCGGGTCGCGGAATCTCCAACGAGTAACATACACGAACTTGAGCGTGTGGTCTTTACCCAGCAACTCATCGTTGCATAAGATGTCAATCTGAAACAAACATATGATGAAATGTAATACAATTTTGGCTACAACTTCCATAGATTTCTATCTTCTTTACTAATATTAAATTAGATAAATAAATTAAATAATAATAGTAAATAATCCCGAACATTTCACACAATATCATCTGGCCCCCCAGACCCGAGACAAATACTTGCAGATCATACAAACATTTGTCCCGCGGCGGAAATCGAACCCGCAATCTTCTGCGTCTTAGCCGGACCTAAGCCCACTGCGCTACAGAGGTCGTCAAATATAACACAACACCATCTAGCCCAAACTAAGCATAGCTTGTATTATGGGACTCGGATAACTGATTTAAACGAGTAATTCTTGTATATAAATACTAGCTGTTTCCCGCGGCTTTACCCGCGTGGTAGATAAAAAGTAGCAAGATAATGAAACGAATAAATGTTTCGGAAAAATTACAAAGCATAACCGCGGTTTTCGCGGTTTGACCATGATCCCGAGTGATTTTTTTTAAACCTTTCTTAGCGAGCCCCTACGGCCTTTGAGGTAACTGCATACCAAATTTCATTCAAATCCGATCGGTGATATCTGAGATTTCGTAATGAATGAGTGGTATTTGACAAATATATAGTAGGTGTATATAAAATATCTGTATCTCGAAAACTTTCATGAAATTTAGTATGCAGGGGGTTTCGAGGGTGATAAATCGATCTAGCTAGGTTTCATTTTTAGAAAACGTCGTTTTATCCGTGTTTTATACCGAGCTATGCTCGGTCATCCAGGTACTATATTTTTAAATACATACTTATGATACTTTATAACACAAAACAAACACCTATGTTCATCACACAAATGATTATCCTGAGAGGGAATCGAACCCGCAACCTACAGCGCAGAAGGCAGAGCTACTATAAACTGAGCTGCCAGGCCTGTCTATATAAGTTCAAAAGTATCTTCTTATAGTTATTTCGAACTAGTGTGGTGAAAGTATTAATGCATGCCTTTCGTAAGTATCTGTGTCTATTTGTTTCTTACATCTTCTCGGCTTAGCGGCCGAACTTTGGTAAGATAGTATATTGTATTTTGGGGTCGGACAAAGATAACTTATTATTAACGTAGAGGCAGTAGGAACCACGCTTGCAAAACCGTGGGCAGCAGCTAGTAATAGGCGACCTCAGTGGCGCAGTGGGCCAAGGTCCGGCTGAAACGTAGAAGGTTGCGGGTTCAATTCCTACAGCGAGACAAATGTTTGTATGATCTATATGATGAAGTATAGACTGGTGATGAAGTACAGACTGATGAAGCTCTACGCGACTAAAATCATCAGCAGTTAGACGGTCAGTCTTCATCCAAGATTTCCTGACACATGTTAAATGCAGATATCCAGTGATTAATTGACCAATCCAGACTTCGTCATTCAAGACCTTTATTTTCATTAGTCAAAGATTTAAGTTCTGCCCGTTTTCACTTACTGTCTGTCTCGGAGACACCTAAAATATAAGTAGCCTAAAGAAAAAAACGTTTTAACAACCGTTAGCCGCTATCTCTTGTTCCAACACTGATAGGGTAGTGCGTAATGCAAGGAAACTCAAACTGACAATAGTAACACTTTGTAAATAAACGTAAATCTGTTCCAAAAAGAACGAATCTTTAATGACGGGTTTAGACCTCTCACTCCCACATTATCGCTATTAGTATAGTGCGAATAAGAGTACATTTAAGATTTTTTTAATTTCGAAACATCTTATATTTAGATAGGCCCAAAGTAAGTAGAGATTGTGTTATGACTGATATATTGCTTATGTCCTATTTTTTTTTGTAAATATACATATATTATACATTATGTAGAAGAGCACATAAACCTGAGACAAATATTTGCAGATTTTACAAACATTAGTCACACAGTGGGAATTAGCACCACAACCTTCTGTATCTCAGGCGGGCCTTATCCCACAGAGTTTGTCTGGGTCAGTTATGAAGCATATACTAACTTCTCTATATTTGTCCATGCCGCTGAGCACTTTCTTTGCAACAAATTTCTTGAGATGTGTGATAGTAGCCTGCGCTGAACATCGGATGAAACTTCGCTTTAGAGTGCGCAGTGAACTGGATATGCACTCAAGGCATACATTAACCTGGAATACAAGACAAATCATAGATAAAGAACGATTCATATCTAGTCACTATTCAAGTTGTAAATATCTTCAAAAACCAGCACACTTTAGAACCAAATGATAACCATTGCACCATTGCGACTTATACAAATATTCTACTGTGCAAATTGTAGGCCTGTGCCAAACATGTTTGGATGTGCTTTTGACAACCCCCTGTGAGATCTTCAAAGATTGAAGTAACAGGAGATTCGAGAATATGTCGTGCAGCTGTAAGCATACTTCATTTCCTTTTCCTGAATCATGTATCAGGCAATACTAAAAATCTGAATTACTATACAACTATTTTTATTGAGGTGAGAATAAATCTGAATGAATGCTGTGCCTGCACATTTTTGAGGAACATCAAAGTGTTGATAAACTAGTATTTTTAAATTTTCCGATAAGAATTAATATTATTTTAGAAGTTGTTAGATGTAATGTGAACGGGTCCATTTCAGAGTCTGAAAATCAAATCAGGGTAGTTTTGAAAGACTACTCTTGCTACTCGGCAGTATATCTATATGCTTTCACTTAGTCAGAGACCACCGTTGTTGCTACACTGAATGTAACAAAAACTAAATTCATTGATCGAAAATTATTTTAGATTGACACATTAATAAAACAATATGTTGATAAACTGTCAAACTTGGTAACTTGGAAAGCCAGAGGTGAGCCATCTGGTGTCCAGGTATACTCACCTGTTCATCCTTTCTGTGGCTGTCAGTGTTGTCTGGCTGTTCAGGCTCGTCTCCGCTTGGTTTATCAGCCGCCAGTGCCGCGTCCTTGGGACATGGGAGGCCTCGCGCGCGGTAGAAGTCACGCTCACGTTTTATTTCATCTACAATGTTTTTTTTAGAGTTAATGATGTTCAAAAACTCCTTAAAAGAAACGGAATAATTATTATGACAGATGTGGCATAGGTTAGGCCATTAACATGAGCATTGTGTACAACCGAAGAAAGGCTTGTTGAAGACAAAATTCAAATTGAGATCTATGTCACTTAGGCAACAATAACCCAAGAGTCTCATACACCTTGGATGGAAGCATTTTGACACCAATCTGCCTTCAGCAGGATCTAGGGGTCAATATCTCATCTAATCTAAAGTGGGAAAAGCGCATTGCTATAATAGTCAAGAAGGCAAATTAATTTCTGTATGTCATAAGGAGATCCTTCAAAACCATAACAATAGATACATATGTTTCGTAGGATATATAAAACTTATTTAAGACCACTACTAGAGTATAGATTTCAAATATAGCATCCCTACTTCCAAAAAGATGAGAAAGAGACCTTTTTGAAAGTGTCCAGAGAAAGGCCACCAAGATACCACAGAGTTTGCATCAAAAAAACTAGGTTAGATTACTTTCACTACGATTTACTACTCTTGAGGATAGACGCCTTAGAGGAGATCTTATTGAGACTTATAAGAAGACCTGTCAGTACAAACTGCCAAATATTCATAACATCTTGAGAAGAAACGATGATCAGAGACCATCATGTTACCACCAGTTAAAACTCATTCGTAACCCTGCCCGCTTACTTGCCTCTTATCATTTCTTTAGCAACCGAGTGGTACACAATTGGAATGCACTACCAGATGACCTTGTGACTGGTACCTCTGTCAATGCATTTAAAAACAAGCTTGACAACTGGCTATGAACTAACGAATCAGAGAATCTAAAAGTTTAACCAATAATTACTGCTAAGGTCTAAGGAGCTATGTTTTAAAATACTGAAGACTACTGAAGACTGAAGACGCCAAACAGGTGGATTTTTTTTTTATTTTTTCATCTTCACTTATTCTGATGTTTAGACAGATGTTTAAGCTTTATTTAAAGATATTTACAGACTATTATAAAAGTGAAACAGTTGACCTATCTAAGGACACTACAGACAATTCTCTGCTCAATTACATTAATATAATATGGATCAGTGGTTCACAAGTATCAATACTCACTATCCTGTAGGTCTGGCACCAGTTTATAAACAATATCTTGCATGGTCCGGTCGAAGCTGATATATTGGAGTGGATGTGACTGGTGTATGACTATGTTGCATGTTGGACAAGTGTTGTTCTCTTCGAGATGCTTTACAAGGCAGCTTTTGCAGACTAAAAGAATAAGGTTATGTTATTGATTTATTCTATGATAGAATATAAATAAAACAGGTTTTCTTAGCCTATTAATTGGTGTCTCTGCTTACAGTTAGATACCTAGATTGCTTTACTTGAAATTTGAGATACAAGTGTCAAAAGAGGTCACTGTCTGGAGGTCTGATGGAGTACTTAGTAGCCAAACCTGCTTTCTAGATATTGATGCCAATGTAAAGTTACTTCATTAGAGAAGCTTTGTTAGACAGGAAATACAGTATTCACTTACACGTATGAAGACATTCAGTGACCGTGGTGGCATCGATGAAATATCCACGGCAAATCTTACATGTTATGTGGCTGTTGAGTGTTTTTAACTTAATCCTCCTTTCCATTGTCATCCTAAATCTAAAGTTTTATATGAAACATTAGCTATAATTAATTAAAAACCAATAGAAAACAAAAAACTTGAAAATTGGAACAGAAAAAGCAAAACCTCTACGACAACCGGACAACCAAACCAGTGTTGCCAGCCGGTCTTTGTCAAAAGTTACCTAAACTAGATCTAAAAGTAACCTTTCAGTCCGAAATGTAACCTTTCATATTTTTCTACAAAAAAAGAGGAGGTTCTCAATTCGGTTGTAAATTTTATATATTTGTTACCTCATAGCTCCGTCATTTATGAATCGAAAAAAAAAAAAAAAAAAAATAATAATAACGTACCTATAGGGTATACCTACCTACTTTCCGATTGGTCACATGAAAATCAGTTCAGTAGTTTGGTTTTTAAATCAAAATAGATGGAAAAAATATATCATCCAAGTAAACGAATTTCGATATTTTGCTTTATTATTGAGATTCTCAATTCGGTGGTATTTTTATGGGTTCAAATTTAATTCAATGAAGTTGGTTTTGTTTTTAGTTTTAAAAACGTAATTATTTTAATAATTAGGTATAAAAGGTAGTTTTTTTATTTGAATGTTGTATTCAGCTACTTACTTCACTTCTAAACACTCGTAGAATGTTTTAATATATGTTATAATTCTAAACACACACGAGTTTATGAATTGTCTAAATTTGTTGCCATCTCCATTTCTTGACATTAGAATGACAAGGACAAAACATACTTAAGCGACACTCTAGCGAAATATGTGATTTAAAGGTAAAACTTCACGACAAACAATAATGCCATCAGAGGCGACAAGCAAACGAACTCGGACAAGACAGTTCCGATTGATCGTGCGAGTGAGCGAGAAGCTTTGGTCATCTGAGGTTTGGTATATAATGAGAGAGAAAGACGTGTTTTTTAGTAGTCACACTTACTATGTTTCAAACTAAATTTGCTTAATTTTGCTTAATAAAATATAAAAGAGCGTTTCTTTTCATGTTGGTTTCGTTTAGGAAAAAAAACAACAAATTCTAAAAATCACCTATAAGTAACCTTTTGAGTCGAGTAACCTAGAAGTAACCTGACAGAGTTAAAAATCACCTAAAAGGTTACAAAAGTAACCTTCTGGCAAGACTGAACCAAACACTCACTCACTCACACTAACTCATCAACCAACACTGAACAGTGCTGCCACCTCAATATATTTTTTTTACCCTGACCTTCAGTGAAATTACCTTAAAATAGGCACTTTTTATTTTTTTTAACTTAAATACTTCTAAAATAAAAACAAATCAATTTACGTATAAATAAAAAAAAGGAACGAACTATTAGCTAAACTACTTAACTAACTACACCATTTCCAAACATTCTTGAAATGCATCTATAGTCTGGGCTTCTTTGTCATCTGCATCTATTGCCCTAAAAATACCCTAAACGCGTAAAAATGCCCTAAATTTAGGGTAAAATAACCTAAGGTGTGGACACTGACACTGAATGAAGTAAATTTGGATGCGTTTCGCTTGTTCACTATTCTTTCATTTAAGCTCACAAATCAATCGCTACAATGGGTGGGAGAAACGAAACGCTGCTAGTGGTGCCTGCAAGCCAAGCGCATGTTCCGAAAACAATCCGGTTATTCATTTATTTATGCAGAAATGTAGTATTAGTATAGTCTGTTTAATTTTAATTATGGTTATTTCCTAGCTTCCTAGGATCAAATAAACAAATAAAAATCCAGAGTGAGTGAGCATAAGAGTGAACAGCTCAGTTTGTGCGTGCGAGTGAAATAAAAGAAAAAACGAAAAATGAAAATGGATGACCGCTAATTTTCATATTGGCACGTGAAGATATTTATTTTATTTATTTGATAAACTAAGTAGTCCACCGCCAAACTGGGTACCAAAACGGTCGAGAGGTTCCTGAGCCTTGCCGACGACAATTTCGTCGAAGATGTTAACGACGACTTGAGATGTTTTTTGAGCGAGGAAAGAGTTGACAGGTAAACATAGCTTTATTTTTATTTTTACCTACTGATATTGTGTACAAAATGTTCTAAAACTAATATCAGCGGGGGTAATGATTGTAAATGAATGATATTGAGATAGCCTTGAGATTTGGTTCGGTAATAGTAGTTCCGGCGAAGGTTTTTGTTTCAAGGTTATCAAGAATCAAGCGCATGTTTTAAAATAAATGATGCGAATCGGGATGACACCTTGAGCGTATAATAATACGCGTGTGGGTAGAAAAGCGGAGTCCCGTCCATGTACCTTGCTTGTGAAAGTTCCTCATATTACGTTAAATCGAATGATACCCTACTCTGAAGTGGCTTTCCTTTTATTTAGCAAAACATATAAAAGTCTAGTGGGCCGAGTTTTAGTATAGAAGTACTAAAGAAGAACTAAAGAAGTCTTCTCTTCCAGGGTACTGGTTTTCCCTCCCGTCAGTAACTACCGCAGGTTTATGATCCACAAGTGTGTGGAGCAATTGCAGAGAGAAGACCTTGCCACATTCTCTATAGGGCTCTGTGCTGAGCGGCGCACTGTTGTCTGCTACCAGAATCAGCTGTTGAGGTAATTTTACAGATCCTAGTAATGAACCTATGTGTGTATGTAGTGTTCTTATATATTTCTGCTATAAAGGTCTTTTCGAAAATCTGTAATTGGCTCTCTGTTACTATTTATTAACAGCTAACGAAAATATGTCTAGCTGTTGGTTTTACAAATTAATAAATTATTCTGAAAAATTGTTATGTTGGGTTCCTGTCATAAAATTGATTAGTCTGTCAGTAAAGATTTCTGCAAAGAATTTGCTCAATCACTTAATTTAGAGAAGTCAACTGATCATACCAATATTTTTTTTTATAGAATACTAAATTAGTAAAAAAAAACATTATATTATTTATTACAATATCTAAATAATACACTAATTTAAAAAATGTTTGTTTTATAAAGTGATGAAGCTTGCGCTAAACCAACCATGGGACTGACACAGCCAGAACGTGAGGATGCCACCATCACACACTCAAGTAAGTTGCATTATATTTGTATCAGAAGTCTTCATCTTCCTAGGTTTTCTCTATGAACTACAACATCAACCACTTCAAGCTTAATATAAATGAGACCTTGCATTGTAACAGCATTGCTTTTAGAGTTCATCATCATCATCATATCAACCTTTAAAAAGTACACTGCTGGCTGTCCAACATAGGCCTCCATAATAAATTTCCAGGAAGAACGATTTTGAGCCCTCTCTATCCACCGACTTCCTGCGATCTTTACAATGTCGTCAGTCCATCGGGTGGGGGGTCGTCTTACGCTTCGTTTTCCTGTCCTTAGTCGCCATTCGAGAACTTTTATTCCCCAACAGTTATCAGTTCAGCGAGCTATAAGGCCTGCCCATTGCCACTTCAACTTGCAAATTTTGTTTTTTAGAGTTGCATGTTACTAATTGTATGTTTTTAGCTTTCTAATCATATAAAAAAACGATTAGCAGCAAGCTGGCTGTTCTCTCTGAAGTTCTGTTTTTTTTTTCTAGCATTTAAAGAGTCGATACTAAAGAGCAAAGCGAGTCGCAGGTCACTATTAATTTATGAAGAGATTAACAAGTCTCTTGTCAACATTTTCGTATAATTGAAATTATACGAAAATGTAGCTCAAACTTCCTACATACCGTGTTCCATATCAGGGCCTTCCAACCTCACAAATCAACTTTCCCATTCAAGTACGCTCGCATGTCTTCACGTTATTGCATATCTACATGCACGTTAACGTATTACAATGATGTAATGCGTCTGTCGCTCTACATAGCTCGTTAATCTGTTAGTTTGAGATGGCGCCACCTTAAAGGCAACCAGTAAAATCTCCCATGATCTTTTACACTTCGCTACAAACTTCGCTACATTTGCCTTAATATATTATTTGTCTAAACTAATATTATAAACAGAAAGTATAAGATTTTTTTCTAAATTTGTTTGAAATGGATAAATTCATAAAACAACTTAACCAATTTTAAAAATTCTTTCACTTATAGAAAGTTTCATTTCAGCGGATAACGTATCACATGTTTCATCAATATTTTTCGCAGCGCACGCCAAATAATCCCCTTTACAGGCAAATTGTTGATACCTTGCGTTACATTATTGCATTTTCGTAGGCAACTCAGTTTATTTTTTTAAAGTAAAATACAGTCCATGGTACTCATTGATAATGCAGTTTTCTATAGCTAAATATTTTTTAATATCGTCCGAGTAGTTTAAGAGTTTATACATTGCAAACAAACAAAAAATCAAAGCTATTCTCGTTATAATATTTGTTTAGAAACGTACAGAATAATAATCACGGATATAGAATACATGTGGAACAGTATAGGTAAATGACCTATAATAGATTACTCAAATGACCTATAATAGATTACTCAACTGATTCAGATCACTGCCAGAGAGCAGCATCCCCGAGACACATTGGGCATTGCCACGAATGGCATGCTAATATGCTGAGACAGCTAGGAGCCAACTTCTCTTGAGTCACGCGACGTTTCTACCAGACCATGATCCTAAATAATTTCGAATACGCTGTATATTTTGTCTAAAATATGCCCTATCGAGACCTCATATTTTTTGTTTAATATGACTTTCTTCAGTCTAAAATTCAAATACATAAACATACAATAAGCTTACGTTTCCGTATCCGTATTTAGAAATCCTCACTCGAAGTGTTGTATAATTCAGCGAAAATTACCAACCCGATCTTACAGTCAGATGCGGGTGCTGAGCCATTTTTGATGATCCTTACCTGATCGTTATAAAGTACAGCGGATGGTACTCGTCAAAGTAAAAAACTTATATTTTTGTAAAAAATCATTTGAAGGATTTTAAATGTACCAGTTTAAATGAACCCTTCTATCAAACACCGGTCAACAGACGTCCTTCGAAGCATCATAACAAAAGCAACGCCGGCATTAAATTCCAATGACATAACATAACGCCGCTGATGCAAGCTAGCATCGCGGTCGGTCGCTGAGGCCGCGAAATGTGGAACGCCAGTGAAAGTAGCTCAGTTATACCATTCTACTTACTGGAGCTTTGGACTTGGGTTTGTCCAGGTTATTGGACGCAAAGCTTTGTGTTTGCAATCGGAATTTTTGCAGATTGTTGGACGCTGAACTGACTTTTCGATTGGAATTTGTCCAGGTGTTGGTAGTCTTCACGTGATCACAAAGAGAGGCGACTGGTATCTTGAATTTCGAAGGCAAATACCCAGATTATCATCATGTTCCTGTAATTTTCTCGCACAATCTAACCCACTCCCCTCTGTGTTGATTCGGTTAAACTTATTAACCGTTTCTATACATACTACTAGCTGTTGCTCGCGACTTCGTCCACATTTTTTCAAAAGGAAATGTAGCTCAACTCCTTCCCCAGGATGCAATTTATCTCCTTGCCAAATTTTATTGATAAGTTTCAAACCAGTCACACCACCCATTAAAAAGTCGCATACATTAGTTTTCACTCCTTTTCACCCTCTTAGGGGTTGAATTTCAAAAAATCCCGCCTTAGTGGGTGGTTTTGCTGTAAAAAGAAGCTACCAAATTTCAGCTTTCTAGCTTCAGCGGTTTCGGCTCGGCGATGATGAATCAGTCAGTCAGGTTAAGCTTCCGTCCGCGCAATTTTCGTAAAAAGGGGTACAAAGTTTTTGCTTCACGTATTAATTTAGGTATAGATTCTGTAATATATTAATGAAGGTATTATTGTATTAATCGTTGGTAGACCTCGATAAATAAATAAATCATCCGTCATCGCAGTGGGCACTTTTCTCTTGTGCTCAATCATCCATCTTTTATACAGAAGGGTAATGAAGACCTTTTTAATAAAAGGATATTAATAACACTCGATACGCGTAAGGTTTTCTGTTCGATAGGCCTTGGCGTGTAGTGGTAAGCGATGCGTTCTCTTCGACGACCTCTGTGGCGCATTGGGCGAAGGCCTGCCTGAGACGTAGAAAGTTGCGGGTTTTATTCCTGCCACTGGACTAATGCTTGTATAATCTGCAAGTATTTGTCTCGGGTCGGGTATTATTCTATGTATAATATGTATGTATTTACAAAAAAATAAGTTTATAAGTAGTAGGTATATCAGTCATGTGATACCCATAACACAAGCTCTGCTTACTTTGGGGCTAGATGACGCTGTGTTAAATGACCGACATTATTTATTATTATTATTCATATTGATAAACAATAGTATTAAAATTAATAATGATGAGACCATACTATGCTCCTCTACTATTTTGCACTATTTTGTTTTGTCGCATCCTATACAATTACGATTTCATTTAAATATATACCTTATGTTGAAGCTATAAATAAATTCTAATCAACATACAGAAGGACCTGATCCACCACAATAAATTATAACAACATTAAACCTCGAAACCAGATTATCCAGTTTAGATGCCTTCGTCATTAGCGACTACTTCTCGTTATAATGTAAACAGGAAGACAGCTGGTGGACATTACTCGGTAGAAATACTTCTCAGTTATATTACTTCACTGGTTAGTTTTTGAGCACTGGTGTAGTGGTAGTGACGTCATCCAACCGTGGGTTCCAAAACGTTCGTGCATCAATGTATTATTCTCTTCAAAAAATGTATATGCGTTATACAAGTGCTCTCAATTGTTGAAGGAGATGCCTTAGAACCTAAAAAGTTTGAAAACATGTGCCAAGTGCACGAAAGGAGCTTCTGAGGCGCACTTTATTTACAATTCTGTTATCACACTGGTTCGAAAGGGCCAGTGAACGATGTGAAGAAGGTTGTTTTTGATAACTTTCTTGTACAGAAATATAAAAAAATAACGCCGGACATTTTACACAGCATCATCTAGCCCCATAGTAATCAGAGCTTGTGGTATTAGTACCACATGACTGATATAATACTTGAATACTTTTTTTTTATATACATACATACATATGATACTTAGATACACCCAGATCCGAGACAAATAATGGTGGCAATTCGGTTGGTTCATTTTTAAAATTAGGAATTGTCTAAAATATATTTTAGTTAGTCATAGCATTTGTAAAACCTATTCGGTTGGTACCATCTAATTAAATTAGATAAAATTAAATTAGGATAAGTTAGTAACAGCAGAATAAAAAAAGTTTCATTTGACAGTTCTAAACCTAATTTTAGCTAAAATTAGTTAGGTTGGTGCCAACAGAATTGAGGTCATTGTAGCTCATATAAACATTTGTTCAGCAGGGGGAATCGAACCTGCAACCTTTAGCGTATCTGTCGGCCCTTCGCCCGCTGCACCACAGAGGTCATCAATCTACATTAACATCATTGGCAACTTGTGTCTCTTGATGATATGATGGCTACTGATTATGGCCACTCATCTAAGATTCAGAGACGCAAATTACGCTTTGTGATTAGTTGTTTAAAGTTTTCCTATATCAAAGTACACTTTTTTATGCTACTCGTATCATACTCTTAATCATAGAAATTCATATTTTTTATACAAAAATGAGGCATTTCCTAGTGTACTAAATGTATTAAAAGCAATCCATTTGAATAGACTGAGTATTGACAAACTGAACTTCGCATCGAAAAAAGCTGAATATTCATCCGATCGATGAACCTATCATTAGGGTGGGGCGTTGTCTACTATTGAGCGGTTATTTAAGCGAAGAGCATACCAAGCTGTCGTGTCGGTTAGAGTAAAAAAAGTATCACAGCCAAGACCAGCTATGACTACATGTCTTATTTCTTTCTTATGAAATAGTTAAGCCAAGAGTACAATAAGTCTACTTTTATTTGTACGTTTATTTGTACTATTCTGTGATAGCTCTGGCTCAACACTATTGCCTAACTTCACCGCTCCTTTCAAAGCTTGAAAGGCTGTGGAGTAACCAGTTGTGACAAGTACCCAGATAAGCTTTAATCCACCTAATGCAATACCTTTACAAAAACGTAGTACAGTGTACAGTGTATACAGTACTACAACTTATACCAGCATGGGAACATTCTCTATTTAGGTACTGACTGTTGTAAGACTAGGTCCCGCATATGTATCGAATTTTTTAGGACAATACAAAAAAAAAATGTTTCATGGGAAAACTTCTTTAGCATCGTTGTGATTTGAAAGTCGATGAAACGAAAAAGCGACAGTAAAAAGAGACAGACACATAAATTCATAAGATTTAACGTGGGAGAAAATGAGATAGGAAGCATTATACAGTGTTTCTTATATTCTTATTCGTCTCATTATCTTAAAGCCAACTTTTTTGAAGGTTTCTTCTGCCACGTGTGAATGGCACACATGTTTTTTACAATTTCGTGACCTATGAATAGAATCTGTGAGATTTATATTTTTCTAGGATAGTATCGTTATCCAATCCCTACTACTATTACAAATACGAAAGTAACTCTTGTCTGTCTGTCTGTATGTTACGTTTTCACTCCTAAACCGCTAAGCGGATTTTGATGAATTTGGGTATAGAGATAAATGGGACCTTGGAGAAAAACATAGGCTGTATAGAGGCTATACATACAGGCTATTTTTATATAGGTGCCATGCGTGCGAAGCCGCGGGGAGCAGCTAGTCCTTTATAATAATGTTAGTGTGTGACAATATAAGATCGGTAATTAATTTCGCTGCACCCACTTCATTCGGTCAGGCAATGAAGTGAGTTTTAAGTTGCATGATGTAATTCGGTTAACAAGATGTTGTGAATGTATTCATTACAGCTTCTATTGTTTTGTAAGTTTATATTATTTAAGAAATTGTAGTATGCCTAGAGTAAGATCTTTTGATATTGAATACATTGTATGTTACGTAAAAACTGTTTATATTGTTTTTATATAAAAACTAGCTGCTGCCCACGGCTTCGCACGCATGGTACCTACATAAAAAGTAGCCTATGTCCTTCTACAAGGTCCCAGATATCTCTATACCAGAATTCATCAAAATCTGTTCAGCGGCATAAGCCTGAAAACGTAACATACAGACAGACAGACAGAGCTACTTTCACATTTTTGATATTAGAAGGGATATAATGCCGCAGCATCATCTAGTCCCAAAGTAAGCAGAGCTTGTGTTATGAGAACCACATGACTGATATTACTACATTATATACTTTTTATGTAAATACATACATATAATACATAGAAAAACACCCAGATAAGAAGCATACATTCGCAGATCATACAAACATTAATCCCGCGGCGGGAATCGAACCCGCAACCTTCTGAATCTCAGGCGGGACTTCGTCCACTGTGCCGCAGAGATCTTCAAGAGTTTTAAGTAACTTAAATAAGTTTATTTATCCAGCTGTTATTTAAGGTAAACGATATACATAACTAGGTTCTGAAGGGCAAAGAAGAAAGTGAAATTAATGGATGCATGAAACGTCACAACTTTGTCTCGTAGTGATGAGAGCCTCTTCTCATGGTGACACACTGATGTTATGGTCTGGTTTTTCATACCTACCTAGAATTAGTTAATTAAATAAATGTCGCAATTCCCGCACCTATGATCTCCGCAACTGCAACTTGCACCTCAATCCTTATATGCAACTAAAACATGGTGACTTTATATAACACTGTTTCACAGGCGCGGCGGTGGGAGGTTGCAAGACGGCGCAGGCGCAACGCCGAGCGCAGCCTCAGGAAAAGATCAGGTTGGTGCCAAAACACTTCCTACATCATTTGTTGTTAGTACGGCGACGCGGGCTGACGCTATCACTGCGCCCTTATCAAGTGATTGGAAAACCAGTGTTTTTGTTTACTATCTAGTGAGTGTAACAACCGTATGCTACCTTTGGAATGGAATGAATGTGACTCTGCGTAAGTTCTTTTGTTTTATGAAAGTATTGTACTGTAAACAAAGAGTGTCCTTGATATAAACATCGGTGATTCCATATAAATTGTGTTTTTTCCTCATGCGTTTATTGATTCAGCTGCTGATCTAAACCGTGTGTTAATATTGGTTCTCAAAACAATTGATTGTTTGAGCAATATGTCAATATAATAAATTGTCTGGGTACTCGAGGTTGGTAACATTAATATGAAGAATATAAATACAATTATTCAATCACTGTCGTATCAAAGGCACATTGTCATCGTGATAGTCGAAGATAAAAATAACCCAATCTAATATTCAGATTAATACCTTAATGTTAGTGTCCGATCCTTATGCTATTTATTACATATTTCTTATTCGTTTTGAGATACAGACTGATTTAATCACGACATTATTAAACATATATAATAAACTCAAAAACGACTGAACGGATTTTCATACAGACAGAGTGATTCATGAGAAAGGATTAGATGTATGATTCACCTGTGCGAAGCCAAGGTGGGTTGCTAGTGGTAGATAAATAAGTGTTAACAACCCCGTCCGGTATTGAATTAAATCACTGAAATTGCGCATAAATTATTAAAATGAGAAAAAACATTGAAACCCGTTTACCGTGACCAGGATTAAAATTGAGAATTTCAATTCAAATTAATCCTTAGACTTACTTCACTCTCCAGAAACTGCAATTTTTGATTGAAGATGATTATTAATTTATTTTTTAAATCACAAAACAGATCAAAACCAACACAGCGTTTTAACTTAAATTAGTTTTAATCTATTTGGTGCTCTAGATTCGTAATCAAATATGTGAATGTGACAAAATTACAGTGTTACATGCATAAAAGTTATAATACCCTAAACTAAGAACCAACTATGGAAATTATACATTATTAGTATCGTGTAAGACTTTATAAGCGCACCGCTTAAACCTACTGATACAGTTATTAAAGACATCTCGATTATGGGAAGTCAACTCGTTATAAAGACCGACATATTTGGGAGGGGACTGTGGAATGAAATATTGTTCTGTATATTTTAACGCGATTATAAACGCGAACCTAATTAATTTACTAATGCTTATAGTGATTATAATTGGTATGATACTCCAAAGTTTGAACTCTGAACCCAAATTGACATTCTGCCCTTTCACTGGTCAGTGTTAAAGTTACGCTTTGAAAAGGTTGTATTTGTGTGTGATATAATAATACTAGTTCAGTTATAACCTTTAACAACAAATGTGAATTAACACACTAGTTGACCTTATAGCCTTAGCAACACTTTTATCGCTATGGGTAATCGGACATCTACTTGCATTCTAAATTGAATCTGTATTACATACAAGGCTTGCGTTTTTATTGTGTTGCATTTTACTGTGGAAACCTTAAGACGTAAGATATATATTTTGTAATCGATGCCGTCATCTGCTATTGCAAAGTAACATCAAACTGTAGCAAAAACACTGAATGTGAATACTAAGTGGTTTTACTTATAAAACAAGCATTGAAGTTTTTATATGATTCTTAGTAAACATTGGGTTTGGGTAAAACTTTGTGACATCATTATGTGGTGTGTTTTTGGGGTGTGATTATTATTATAATTGTCAGTAACTAGCACTATAAAGATTGAATATACCAGTAAGCATAGAAGTATGTATATGTATTTTAAATATATAAGTACTAGCTGGTGCCCGCGACTTAGTCTGCGCGTAATTCTAACGGTTTTTACAGCGCACGCACGAATAACTCGCAGGTGGCAGATTTTTTTCCTACTTGACACTTATCGTTATATTTTAGACAATTTACACAATATCTTTACAAATTATAGCCTATGTGTTATTCTGATGTATAAGCTATATTATTGTAAAGTTTCATTAAAATCCATTCAGTAGTTTTTGCGTGAAAGAGTAACGAACATACATACAAAATATCGCGTTTATAATATTAGTAAGGATTCTATCAATTATCTGGTTTCCATAGTACAACTATTAGTTTTTTGCTAAATGATGTGTGAATTGTCCCCGAATGTTTATTTATTTATTTTATATCAAGTTCTTACTTAAAGTTTTTTAAACTTACGCGATCAGAACACATTATTATAAATATTAACGGGTATTTATTTATTTATATATTTTTGAATACATACATACTATTTTTCCCGACGTTTCGACAGGTTTACACTCTGTCACGGGATGACACGACAGAGTGTAAACCTGTCGAAACGTCGGGAAAAATAGGTAAATAAACGCGATAAATACCCGTTTATATTTATAATAAAGTTCTTACTTATATTTGCAGTCAGGCTTAACTCGTGCGGAATGCTATGCGTGATCAATTTGCTAGTGTTAAACAGTTCAACTAATATTGATATAAAACATTTGTGTGATGAACATAGGTGTTGGTTCTGTGTCTGGGTGTTATGAAGTATCGTATGTATTCAAAAATATATATAAGTATTCTATCTGTCATCTGTAGGGCGATTATGGAACTCTTACAATCAATCAATCAATCAATTACAATCAATGTCTATCAGTAATGATTGAAATTACGCCGAGAACTGATAGATATGGATTGTAATTAGAGTTCCATAATCGCCCTACTGGTCGCCATATTACAAGCTATGCTAAGTTATTTATGGTGGACAATACACACATCACTCTAACCCCAAATTAAGTGATGCGTGTACTATCGGAGCCAGATGATTACAGACGTAAGATATTTTATAACACTGAACAAACATCTGTGTTCATCACACAAATGTTTGTCCTCAATGAGAATCAAACCCACAACCTCTAGCGCAGAAGAGCAGAAGTGACGAACTACCAATTGAGCTTTGAGCCCAGTCAAAAATAAAACATTTAATTTTCACTAACACATTTACACAATCAATCGTAACTGACAACAATGTCCCCACAGCCACTAACGTCTCTAATGGTCTCGGAATGTTACAAAATGATTACCAAATTGGTACCGGCGACTATCTTCGGCAATAACACAAACTGGTCTTGAGCCGTGGCCGAAATGATCGAAAGTGTGCCATCCACCGGCGACCGGCAGTAACTGCATGGCCTTGCCCTACTTGGCGGTTACGTGATTCTTTCAGATAGTTATTTTAATAATTTTGTGCTGTTGCACTACGCTGTCTTTATTTTGTGAATGGCAATTAATCAATTAGCACATTTAGGCTTGTTTTTGACTTTGAATTATATTGTTACGAATGCAAGGATTGGAAGGAAAACCTCTTTTTAAATCGGATATGCTATAATTATTCAGTTCTTGAACAATAAATATAAATGCTATTCACACAGCATCATCTGGCCCTAAAGTAAGCAGAGCTTGTGCTATGGGGGTACCACGTGACTGATATGCTACTTATACTTTTTTTGTAAATACATACATAATATACATAAAATCACCCAGACCATAGACAAATATTTGCAGATCATACAAACATTTGTCCAGCGGCGGGAATTTAACCAGCAACCTTCTGCGTCTAAGCCGGGCCTTGGGCCACTGCACCACAGAGATCGACACGACAATATTATACTCATAAACTCTAGTTGCCTGCTTCACCTCTGTATAAAAACATTATAAATCCATTATACATTGAGTATTTTTAGAATACTGTTCGACCGACGTCTGTCTGTCTGTCCGCACATAATCAAAGCTCTTGCTCGCAGACTATACATTTATTCTTTAGAAAATGTTTTTCTCTTTTGAACCTTCCTTACATGTAAAGTACGGAAAGCACCCAAAAAGGGGGTTATAATTTTTTTTATTTTACTGCTCTTTCATGCAGTTATTCGATACAAATACTCGTTAGATTAATATGCCATTTTTGGTTAGAGTTCAATGCCCACCCCCACCGGGTTTGGGTTTGGCCAATTTATAAAATTTTAACCAGACATTTTGGTTTGTTCCGTCCGAATCTTTCTACTCTATGTTGGTAAATTTCCCAATTTTATTATTAAGTATATTGAAATAAAGTTTACCGCCAAACACTAAGTCGCCAAGTAGAACTCTCATTGGCTGTGTATGCGTTGGCGTTGGTTTTGCAATAAGTTTGTAACAGTATGTGTACCGAGTTGTTTCAAAATGTCAATACTTGTATGACAAAACTGGCATATCTGATCGTTTTTGCAATAAAAGTAAAGTGTATATTAAACTGTAATTAGTATTAGTGTGTCACCTGTGTGTTGTGCACATACACGAAGCCTGGACTATTTGTTTGTTTTTTGTCTACAGAACTGGTTCTACGAAACCTCGTCGTCCTGATCGCGCCGTCTATGTGCCGAGGGCACTGCGTGGAGCAGAAAATCCCATCCAGGACGAAATCAAAACGGATACAAGCAAACGATCGAACCAAAGTACAGACTCAACAAAGTGTCCGAAGTCTCCTCTGTCCAAGGACAAATCCCCCCACAGCACGCCCAGGAAATCCATAGACAAAACCTTTTGCAACGTCTACACACCGCCACATCTCAGGAATCAAAAATCTCACACGGCCCCCAGCATAGAAGACAAAACGACATCGAGCGATACAAACGAATCTGTGCCTTCAGGCTTCCAAGTGCCAAATAGTGATAGTGCAATATCGTTTAGTGATAATATTGATAATAGTTATAACGAAGTTGAAGCTGAGAGTTTTTATATAGGAGATTATTTTGCGAATGGACAGCTAGGGTTCTACACTCCGAATTATTATAGTGAATACGCGGATAACAATCGTGATTACACATTAGAACGTGGTGATTGGAGGACAAATGAGTCCGAAGGAAATATGGCCGTGAATGAATCGAATCAAAGTAATATTATCGATAATGAATATTTATACAGTAAGGATGAAGATTTTGAGAAGAACGAGTTGAAACGTGCGTCTCAAGAGATCAATAGGAGTAGTAAGAGACTTATAAAACAGAGCTTCCACTCAGATGTACTAGTCATATCGGATCCTACGGAGACGAATAAAGATTTAGCGGGGAATGCTGAACCGATACCTGAGCCAGTCGCTGATGGTGATGACGATATCGAATCAGAGTCTTCACTGACAAAGATTATTAAACCGAAGCTAGAAGCCAAAGTTTCCCTCAAACGCGAAGAAAACGACTGGGATGCGGTGTACGATGACAGTGGAGAGTGCTTAGATCCTTCATTGCTCGAAGAACTGACGTCTACTGTAGGAAAAGTGTACATAAGCAAAGCTAAGAATAACTACGACCAGTACCAAACCCGCGGTCAGCAGTTATTCAGTGGTCCGTACGACGAGACATTCGCACATGTGGTTGAAGTGTATGACTTTCCCAGTGAGTTTAAAACGAACGATTTATTCTCGTTGTTCAGTGAATACAAGGACACGGGTTTCGAGATCAAGTGGGTGGATGATACGCACGCGTTGATTGTCTTTAGCAGCGCTAAAATTGGTGAGTTGTTTGATTTTGTTCAGAAAGATCTTCTCTCTGGCCTTTTAAAAATCGCAGTAAACAAATGCAAAGATTCCATGAATGCAAACTCTTAAGAACATGACTGCAACCCGAAGCAAAATAAATTCAGAATCATTTTTCTAAATAACCATTTAATTTTCGTTGATCGTGTTTTGTTTGGTAACTGGTAGCACTAACAAGCTCGGCACTTTCAATTTCATGTAACATTGCATAAGGAAAGTGTAATGTACCTGCTATAATTGGTAACAAGTGGTATCGGTTCATTATTTTCGTTATTTGACCGACCATGAGGTGAGGATGATGTATAATTTGTTATGCATCAGTGTGTTACCTTTACATCATTGCGAAATCGGGATGCCAAGTATGTAATTTGATGGCCCAAGATTTCATTGACACATTTTCAACCTTATTCTCCTTACCATAAATGGCAGACGGAAGTCTTCAGGCAGTCACTAGCCGTTACCGGAAGAATATACCAGCAAAAGCTGATAAAGGTCATACCAGTCCATCAAATATAATAGGTAAAATTACAAATAGTAGGTAGGTGAGGTGCCTTTATTTTTTTTATGTTTTAGCCATATCTAATCGGGCACAAAGCAATGTTTAGCAGAAGTTTTATTAGCATTTTAATAGCAAACTAGGTGGATTGGAACAGAAATAAATCATATAAAAATACGTGAAATAACACGTATGCTCGCTTATTGCCGCATTCATTACAAAACAGTGTTGATGATTGTTTATAAATTTAAAAAAAACTCCATTGAATAATAAAAGTCATAATCCGCTTAAAACGAATTTATTACCCTTTATAAAACCTCTTTATCTCTACCTACTTGTTATCGTAAGTGATGCAAGCGCAAAATGTTTATTGTTACCGTATATTTTACCGTCGTAATTCCGATTATCACGCTCAGGTTATTGATGTCATGAAATACTATGAATTTGCAATGCTTTATGAAACTCTTTTGTATTGATAAATTCTTTTGGACTTCTGCCTAAACAAAAATCAAGCCGTGATCTTTTAAAACATGATCTTTGTACAGACAAATTTGTAATACTTGGGTCATTTTTTTTATCGTTCATTTCCTTTCAAATATTCAGTTCACGGAACATCGCATGTTGGACGGTATCGGAAATGAGCGCTTTACGTTTTAAATCATAACTTTGAAGTGTTATGGTCGACGCATTTTTTACACGATATAAAAATTGTCCGTTGTCAGTGCAATCTGTAGCATGCATAGTATGTATATGATCTGCCATAACTGTACAAATTAGTATGTACATATGTGATCGCCATAGAAGGCCTCTTACTCTGCAATCTGCATTCACCTTATAGAACGTGTTTCTAACGTCGATATTCGAAGTAGAGCAAAGTTTAAAGACTACGAAACCATATTACGGAACTAAAATAGACTTGGTCAGGACACCTGGTTAGACAAGGTGACGACAGAGTAAAGCTCTAACTGAATGGCGCTGTTGACGGTCCAGAGGCGAGATGAGCAAATGATATCGCAAACATCGCGGGACTAACCTATATGAGGCTGTCACAAGACCGGAATGAATGCCACGTACAAAGTGAGGTCTATATCCAGTAGTGGGTGAAGTCGGGCTGTGGATGATAGTGATATTCTGCCTATTCACAGATTGAGTTGCTTACGAGTACATCTTAGTAAAACAATATTGCAATTTCAAGTCTGTTTTACTGCACAATCGATTGAGGCATCGTAACTTTGCGCAATGGATGAGATCAAGATCGAAATCTACAACGAACTGAAATGCTTTGTTTGGAAATTGCATCTTGCGAAGTTCAAGTGTCTCCATTCCATCTAATCGGCCTACATTTACCTACCCTTTGTGTATATCCTCGTTAACACGCCTTTCAGATCTTCGTCGTTAAACTTAATTAGATATAGATTATGTAAAGATCTTATGAATAGTGCTTCTCTAGATTAAAGCGATGGTACATACAGAAGGGTTCAATCCTTTTTTTAAATCCTTTTTTTTAATTTGATATTTCCTATTCTAGAAAATAAGGTACTTTTACTAAGCTAAGCTAAGCTTAAAGGCCTTTGGACAAAACCAATCTCTTTACTATGCAGAAGATTATATTACCACAATGAATGTATTATTAAGGTGCTCCGTCACCGGGAGCATTCGCGTGCAATGTAACATATAGATTCGACTTTGAGCATTACATAACAATACTACCTCCTTGACCGACGAGCGTTCGCGTGTAATGTAGCATTATAGATTCGACTTTGAGCATTACATTACAATACTACCTCCCTGACTGACGAGCAATTGCGTATAATGTTGTAAAACACATTGCATCATTACAAGGTGCGCATTGTAATGCTCGGTTCTCCTCCTTCACTGATGTAAACTCGTTTTGTATCATAACAGTTTGTGCACTGTAATGCTCAGTTCTCCTCCCTCACTGATGTAATGCTCGACTCTGTAACGTTACATTACACGCGAATGGTCCCGGTGAGGGAGCACCCTTATGTGTAAGGTGTAATGTAATATCATCAACAAATCGCCTGCAATACTGTGGCCTTGGACCAAACACTTTCAATTACATTCTGTGTGCCACTTTTCTACAAAACACTGTTTATTCATTCAGGACGCGTTCCATCGCCTCCTTGAACTTGGTTCCGTTAACATCGCCACCTACAAAACGTTCCGTGTATTACAAAATGCGAAAGAACTCAGTAGGACAGTTAGTTCAGTAGGCTAAGCTAATAGTAGCGGTTGTAGGGTTACGAGAGATGTTTTTTATTATAAATTTTGATTTTATTTACGTCATTTGATACTCGTTTCCTTGTTATGTACAATTTAATATTAATATAATTTATATACCTACATAACAAGATAATTAAATATTTATTACTTAACTGATTATCATAATAAAATATGTTTGTAGAAATTTGTAATAGGGTGCTTCCTTACCAGTTAAATTTATAAATATTGGTGGTAAATTTATAAACTAAGCATAGCTTTTATTATGGTAAGATGATAAGATGTCGCCACGCTCTGGCGACGCGCCGCTCATGCCTCGTCGGCTTAATCCGCCTCAGCTCGGGATGTTTTACTAGGCATCCCGCGACCGCTCGTTTGTTTAAAACATCCTTATAATACTTTATTACACCCAGACACAAAACAAACACCTACGTTTATCACACAAATGTTTGTCCTGCGGGCCTAGCACGGCACGAGGAGAAATAGTCTTTCCACCTTTTTATCCACCTGTCAGTGGAAATACACCACCACCTGTCCACCACAGGTGGATAAAAACGGGGGGAAGACTATTTCTCCTCGTGCCGTGCTAGGCCCGCAGGGAGGGCATAGAATCCCCAACCAGGTTCGTATAATAACTAAAAGCTGATTCTCGTCTGTGTTGGTAAACCTTTTTGTAAAACTATAATGTATATAACTTCCGACGAAATAGCAATTTTATTGAAAAATATTGTCCTAATAAATCTAAATTTAATCTTATCAAAGTGGATAACTTTTTCTACGTGGCTGTCAGTTAGCCAATCGAAAAATTTCCGGACTAACTCGTAAAGCTTGTCACGATATAGTATAATATTGTTATAAAGGTCGCAATACATATATACATATATATGTAGGCTTGAAAAATGATGTTTTCTCAGGTTCTCGAAAGGAACTGAAAAACGGTTGATTCCGTGAAGTGTTCACTTGAAACTTTCTAGAAAGCATTATTTCAATCAATTGTTGCATGAACTTAACATGTAATTAGGTACGTACCTACCTTCTAAATGTTTCTTGTTCGTGCGTCTGAATCGTGCTTCCTAGTTGACAATCTCGCATTAAATGTGTTATTTGGTATGCGACAAGAAACGGGTCTGAAACTCCGGAATAGTTAGATATAAAAGCAACTTCTCCGAGTTTTTTTCTCGTTTTAATTTGTCTTCATTAACTTGGGTTTTCTATTTCATTACTTCCTATGTGTTGATCATACCTACGTGGGAGCGAACTGACTTTTGTGAATTTATCTTACTAGCTTTTACCCGTGTCTCAGATGCGAAACACTCGAGTTGTGTTTTCTATTTGACTGACCTGATTGTAAATGATTGGCCTCTGCTCAGTTGATAGTAGCTCTGCTTTCTGCTATATAGATTGTGCGTTCGATTCTCTACCAGGACAAACACTTGCATGATGATCGTAGATTTCTGTTCTGTGTCGGGGGGTTTTAAAGTTGTTGATGTTTGTTGTTTATATCCCGTACTGTCCCATTGCTGGACAAAGGCCTCGAGTTTTCCATTGATTTCGGTCCAACGCCATTGTCTGCCACCGACAGTCGCTAAAGGTGTCCAGCTCGTCACGCCATGGCTTGCGTTGTATACCGCGCCGTCTCACTGTCTTAGGGCTCCACTGTCAGTGGTAGCTTTGGCCCAAAGTTCGTCCGACATGCGAAAGACGTGCCCTGCCCAGCTTCAGTTTCGCAGCTCTTTCAGCCACGTCGAGGACCTGTGTTTTGGAGCGAATGGTAGCATTTTTGATTCGGTTAGTTTTATTTAAAAATATATTCTTAGTATTATATCATTCAATCTGGTTGTACATAGTACAAGCTATGCTATCCTGGATATTATTGTCTGGAATATCCACCAATATTTATTTATATTTTTACTGCCTGCTCGACAAATATTTGTACAATAGGCAAATACTTTCGTCTGTTACAAATTGTGGTCATACCGCCGCGGGACAAATGCTTGTATGATCTGCAAGTATTGGTCTCGGGTCTGGGTGTTTTAGATATTATATTATACATAGAATGTATAATATGTATGTTTTAACAAACAAAAAAAAGTATATAGGTAAGTAGTATATTATCAGTCAAGTGGTACATACATATCACAAGCTCTGCTTACTTTGGGGCCAGATGGTGCTGTGTGAAATGTCCGGTTATTTTTTTTATTATACCTTCAGCAGGTCCTCTGTGTGGTGGGTTATAAATAGGGATAGAATCTTCCTAAGTTACCGGGGTTTTTCGCAAGGATATTCACAAATTTTCTCGAGTGCAACAGCAACCGTGCGGTTACTTTGTCTCGAACAGTACAGGTAACTCGGACGTTGTGCCACTTGCTCCGCCATTGCGTCACTGCCGGTTATTGACTCCTCACGATCACGAGGTCTCGCACCGAACCGCCTAACTACTATTTGCTCATCTTTTTATCACGACAAAATGAAGGCAAAACTAGTTTTCAGACTCTTTGAGGGATCGTCTGGCGGCTGCTAATAAGGTCTTTTAAGTTTTGGATTGGATTGCCTGTCTATTTACACCCTTAATTGAACTCTGAGGACCTAATTTATAAAGTTCGTGAAATGGATGTCTCACAGCTTCCTGGCATTCAAACCTCGTAACATTCTACTTCAACTACGAGCTTTTTGCTTATTTTTTCGTAAGTTTCGAGCAACTTATTCTTGCGTCACAGCGGTTATTGCCCTCTCGAGGTTGTTCGCAATGGGGTTATGTTCTTCGTTTTGTACTACACCGTACGCCAATTAGACGCGTGTTAAAAATTTAATACTGTTTTTAACAGGTCTTGCCTACGTTCTCCGTAATTTAGTAATTGGTCAATTTCACCGAAATGTTATTGTAATGTACTTATTGTTTTTCGGATTTTCAATTTTCGGAATTGTTTTTTTTTTTCGATCTTTTAATAACTGTGATTTTAACCTTCTGTTATGTAAGTATAGGTTAATTGTTCATCACTAACCTCCAGAAACGAATAAATAAATCAGGCCCTTGCGTGTATTTTTGATGTTGTATATGATTTATACAACATCAATTGGGAGTTTTTTTTTATTTTTAAAAATAATGACAAACACCTTACCTGCAGCTAAACTTATACAGAGGCTATAATTATCTGTTTTCAATTCTTCGGTCTATTAAATCTAAAAAAAAAAGAGTTAAAACTCGCATAGCCTTGATCATTCTATTGGAATGGTGCCAGACGGAAAGCAAATCATAAAAAATTACAACTGCAATGTTTTTGCATGCGACGTTTGCTCTACTTCCAACATCCGATGTAGAGACATGCTAGTGCCTGGCACGCACACCTATGTCGTAGATAGGGAGGGGTAGGAAGTTCGGAGTAAAAAGAAACATGCTTACGACTATAATTTCCAGGCTTGGTAAACATTTCCTCAGGTCTCTAGTCACTTGAGCTTAGATTAACAGTATGTATTTAAGGTACTTATATCAAACCGCATGATAAACATGTCCTTAGATCTGTAGGTACTTAGGCTAAGATTCACAAACGAAAACATACGCTAAGCTCACACTTTCGTATGTAAACCAAACTACATTTATGCTCACAAACGGAACCGTAAGTTCACGTTTTATTTTGTCTCTGAGTCGAATCATTAGATCTTTAAGAATGTCTAGACGGGTAGAGTGGTTAAGGGGCACGTCTGAACATAAGATTTAACATACCTACATTATGCAAAGTAGAAGAAGGAATATTACAGGCTGGTTTCTGGTGTTACCTAAATTACCAATCGATAACACCGAACACACTTTGGTATTTTATTGTGAGTTTAATCATTCTTAACTGACGGGTGTCAAAACTAGACCTTACTAGACCCTCGAAACAAGCGAGGAACTACCTAGCTTATAGGCGTTATAAGCACTCTCTCTAAAGGCTTTTTCCGTACCCCACATGTTTCATCGCCCCATCGGCCACGAGTGCTTGAACGTATTATCGCAACACGTGGTCCTGACCACACGCTATGAACTAGGAAGAATATAGGTAGTCTAATGTAAGACTGATTGAATGGTTTCAGCTGGTGAGGTGGTCTCCGCGCCTCGGAGCCTGGCTAAGTGCCGGCCACTCCACGCCGCTACCCTCGAGTCCAGGAACAAAGCCAAGAAGAGCGCAGAGTTTCTACAGCCTTATAGGTCAGTATGCTTGTTTCGTATTTGACAAACCTAGCTGAATTTAAAATGGGGGGTTATGTCCTAGTCGAGGATACGCTCTTATTTATTTATTTATATATTAAATTCACAAAACAGATTACATTCGACACAGCGTTTTAACTAAAATTAGTTATAATCTATTTATTGCTCTAGATTCGTAATCAAATATGTGAATAACAAAATTACAGTGATACATGCATAAAAGTTATAATAATAATCACCATCTTGCCCAAGCAGTTGGAATGTAGCTTTGTACTCCAATTTACATACCACTTGTACGGTGATAGCAGGACTAGAATCGTTGATAGGTCTGAAAGAAAAAAACATCGTCTGGCAAAAATATACATAGATCTGACAACTGTCATTTCCTACTTTGTACGAGTCTGTCAGCTCTAGTGATGGAGTTAATATGTTGCCCCAAGGTATCCATCACCTTAAAGTGCTAACTCTCAACTGCGCCCTCTGCTTTTCTTCCACATATTCACGTTAGTCATTCCTAACAAAGCAACAAAGTTGTGCGTGGTAATTACCTGGATGGGTGATCGCAATATCATTTCATCTGAGCTCTTCTATGCTTCGGAGGGCACGTAAAGCTGTTGGTCGCGGCTTTTCAAAAGTTTATAGGGTGTGGACGTTGGCCTTCGGGTGGCCTATATAATATTATAGTAGTAGTTATACAGTATGATTAAGAAAGGCGAGTGTACGGATAACGGCAGGGAAATGGAAGAAAGAAACATATTGTTCCGACCATATTTAGCGTGGGATAAGGGCAAGATGGAAAGAGTTACGGGACAGCTGAGCACTAGCACTAACCTGGCGGTCCCTTTCAAAAGAAGTTACGCTGTGACTGTGATCTTTGGGCGACCAATGAACTCCGTCACTAGAAGATAGCTGATGGGTTAGGGGTGGTGTGTTGCAGACAACGCCCGGAGACTTGCACGGCGCTGGCGCGGCGATTGGTGTCGGGAGCACTCGGAGTGAGGCTTAGCACCGCACGACAGGAACGAGCTGAGGAGCGACGACTCATCACCATCGCTAGAGGTGAACACACATCCCACAGCTCTTATCCTAGATCCTCTTCTGTTATATGCACTCAGAGAGTCGACCCCATCACTATCGCTAAAGGTTAACACCTACAGTTCCTATCCCAGATTCTCTCTTGTTATAAGCACAACACCCACAGTTCCTATCCCAGATTCTCTCTTGTTATAAGCACAACACCCACAGTTCCTATCCCAGATTCTCTCCTGTTATAAGCACACAAAGCGCCGACTCATCACCATTGCTAGAGACGAAAACACATCCCACATCCCACAGCTCCTATTTTAGATCCCCTCTTCTGTTGTGAGCGCGCAGAGCGTTGATTCATCACCATCGCTAGAGGTGAATACACAGCCCACAGTTCCTATCTTTGATCCACTTGTGTTGTGAGCACAAAGATTGTTGACTCATCACCTTCGCTAGAGGTGAACACACATCCCTCAGCTCATATCATAGATCCTCTTCTGTTATGAGCGCGCAGTGCGCCGATTCATCACCATCGCTATAGGTGAACACACAGCCCACAGTGCCACAGCTTCTCTCCTGTTACAAGCACGCAGAATTCACCATCGCTAGATCGATAAATCATCGATATAAATAGATCGCTCAATCGAGGTGAACACGCAGATCCCTAGTCCAACGGGATTAGGTGTTATAAAGTGTCATATGTATTTACGAGTATATAACGTTCTCTATCAGTGATCTGCCGGGCGATTATGTAATGCTGATACTATCAAAACATTGATACTAACAACTTTCAGTCACTATTAATGAATGAATATCACGGAAAGTTGATGTTGATAGTACTAACACATGCTGTCATATTTAATACTAATCCAATAAATAATAATTATTGGTAATCATTGACTTATCAAGAGTTCCATAATCACGATACATATTTCTAATAGTACAAGCTATGCTTAGTTTAAGACTAGGTGGTTCTGTTTGAGAATTGCAACGTGCATTAATATTTATTTATGTAATAATATCTTTATTCCAAGCTATAAAGAAAAATCTGGCTATGCTAAATATTATGTTGCATGTGCCTTGAACATCTTCAAATATCTATGTAGCTAAAGGTGTCCAAGCCTTGGGATTAAAGTCCTGTTCACGTTTGCATTTACAAAAAATTACGAATTGTTGAGTATTGAACATGATGCCTTTTATTGAGATAGAAGTTGATTCTTTCACAATCGTCATGTCGGATGCCGCAAGTCTGTGTTGGTACCTCAGTTCCGTTTAAAAAGTGTATTATCTTGTATATTGTGTTACAGAGAAGAAGCGGCAGGCGGCTGCTCACAAGGAAGCTGCGTGGGACGGATCACTCGCCAACCAGTCTGTTGATACATGAGGTAAGGCAACACTTAACATTTCATCATCTCTCAGCTCATTCCTGGTCGTTAACAACTTCAATCCACATTCGCTTTGGTTGCTTATCTGATCCAGACACATGTGATCTGATACTGCACTAATATATATCCTATAATTCAGCGAATGTGTTGTTTAAATTTGTTATCATTTCTCTGGCGCAGTGGTCTAAAGTCCGGCTAAGACTCAGAAGGTTGCGGGTTCGATTCCCGCCGCGGGACAAATGTTTGTGCAAGTATTTGTCTCGGGTTTCGGTGTTTTAATGTATAATATGTATGTATTTACTAAATTTAAAAAAAATATATAATTATAGTATGTCTGTCATGTGGTAACACATAATACAAGCTCTGCTTATATTGTGGACAGATGATGCTGTGAGAAATGTCTAATATTATTTATTATTCTTTTTTTTCCCTGACATTAGAATGACAAGGACAGACCATACTTAAACGCCACGTTAACTAATTATTTAGTTATAAGATAGAGAGATAATCATACACATTTATAAACTGTTTTAGAAAAGAAACGAATCATAAATCGTTTCAGTCTTCTCTCGCACAATACTGTGCGAGTGAGAGGGCATGACTAAAGCCGACATTTAAGATTCGTTTCATTATTGAAACATACTTATTTCACACAACACCATTTTGGCCTAAAGTAAGCAAATCTTGTTCAATGTGTTCTATGGGAACCAGATAAGATTTACATATAATAGATAACTGAAAGTTCTCTACTATAGATGACCTCATTTTGAACCCTATTATCAGTTGATAGCAGGGTCAAAATAGAATGTCTATAATGAAATAAAGTTTTTTTTTATAAAACATTAACGAATTAATGACTTTCCTTATTACTAAAGTAATTAATTATCAATTAGTTCGTCGAATCATATTCATAGACATAGACACTCTTTTATTTGTTACTCAAACATACACAATCAGTACAAACAGAAAAAAAACACTTAAAATCAAATTTTCTCGGTGGTAAAATTATAATCGGTTGTTTTGACCCTTACTTATTTTGGTATACTTGTATAATTATAAAGTATCACTCGTTATTACTTTACGACGTCTGTGGCGCAGTGCGTGAAGACCTGTCTGAGACGCAGAAGGTTGGAGGTTCGATTCTCGCTGCGTGACAAATGTTTGTATGATCTGCAAGTATTTGTCTCGGGGTCTGGGCATTTTTGTATGTATAATTATATTTACAAAAAAAGTAGATATAAAAGTTAGTATTTTAGTCATGTGGTGGGTATCACATACCGCAAATTCAGCTTACTTAGGGGCTAGATAACGCTGTGTTAAATGTTCGGCATTATTATTATTATTTTTTTACATCGTCCTTGATAATTTAATAAAATGCTCATCTTTGACGTTCTTATTCAGAAAAACTCTTCTCTTCGACAGTTTTGACTTATTGTATGTTGAAGAATAGTTATTATATAGTTCATAGAAGTCTCTCTTTTCTATTTTTTTCTAATTTATTCATATAATATTTATATATTTTTCTTTAAATGAATCTTATTTTATTAATGTTAAAAATTCCGTTTTTTACCAATCCTACCGTCTAGCCACAAAAAAAGCAAAATTTGTACAATCTCTCTCTTCTATGGGACCCAGATAAGATAACTGATATCTATGTACCTTATATACTTATTTTTTAATAATATTGTATTTTCTTTTTTCCAGATAGTCTATGCCGATTGCAAACCTGCTCTGGTTTCCAGCGCACGTAAGAACCCAAATGTCCTATCCTACTCTAACGCTCTCAAATACTATAGTTAAATCTACGTACGTTATTTAGTATTAATACATATTTTTATAAAGAGGTAATTAATGCACGCTCAAGAGGTTTTGGTCCTTATTTATATGTCATAAGATTCACTTCAACTTCAGGTTAATTATATGATCAGGATTTTCGCCCTAATTGTTTTATTTACTTGACATGCTAGAAGTATAATATCTAGTACTTGTTTAAATATATTATTTTTATGGTTCCAAAGTCCACAAGGAATCCTAATAGTTTCGTCATGTTGTTCTGTCAGTCTGTCCCTAATCAGAGCTCTTAGTCGACTATACTATTAGTCGGGCCGCACACCAGACTTGCACTTGTATTACGATAATTGTGGCGCCACATTTGAAACACGACACATTTAACGCCCCCCTATATCTGTAGGCAAGCACGCACACCACGGACACATTTGTAGCGGGCTAGCGGGTGCAGTTTGTTGCGAGACGTTTGCCGTACTACACGAATTCAAGAACAAACACGTTCGTTTTTTTAGACGCGCTGATTTGCTAAAATGAAAAACAATATTGAATTTTACATTGAGTTTATTGCAGAAATTGAAAGAAACCCTATAATTGTTTTGAGACATTCGAGGATAAAATTTACAAATGAAATTTTTCTTCGTCGAACCGTAACTCTTGCGAAATTACCGTAAATTGTAGTAGGTATCTTGATTAAACGGGTGAACCGAATAACGTCTTTTTTTTCTCATTAATTGCCACATCAAGAAATCCGTGTCGTCAGATGATGATGTCGACATTTTCGAGTATACACAACAACTGTGCGTCCGATGTGCGTTTACGCGACAAAATACTCCGAGCAAAAATGTAGCATGCATTTTGTGGCGACGTTAATGTTGCGTGCATGTAGCGTGTGGCTCCGGTGTGCGGCCCCACTAAGTCTTATCGTAATTCAATTGTGCACGGACATACGTATCAGTGGTCCCTTCAAAGTTAAAATATGTTGAAAATATTTTTAATTAAAATTATAGTAATACTTACAAAATTCTTTTATAACTAAATGCGTTAAATTGGTTTGGGACCTGACCACCAGTAATTATCATCCTTGTTGACATTGGAAGCCTTCACTGTACGTAATCACAGGCGATTGGTCAATTTATTTAGCCAATGATCTAACCGTTTGCGATTAGTTAAAGTGGCGATAAAGTATGGTCTCTCTTTGTTATTATGATAATTTTCACACAATAGCTAAAGTGTGACGAGAGAGGCTCAAAGTACATTATTAATTATGTACATTGTTTCTTGATTTCGGTTCATGTATTTGAGAATATTTTAATGTTTATACAACTGAGTTTAAAAAATGTCTCAAAATCTGATTAAAATATGTATATTCGATTCTGTAAGTGATATTATATTGAATAATAGTATTGTACATACCAAATATTAGTATATATGTATTCTAGTTTATATATTGAGTTTGATTGTTTTTTTATTTAGATTGGCAGTTTGCAAACTGGTTGACATAATTAGTAACAATTTGACATAATTCTAAGAAAGTCTTCTTTAGTAAAATGGTTACTTAACCGGTCGCCAGGATACCAGATATAAAATTGATTATGCTCCGGCGTGTTCTACGTTTCGGCATATCAATGGTTAAGCCTACATGGCAACATGTTTTATTAAAAAATCTCAAAATTACGTATAGGACAACTAGAGTGAAATATCTATAATTCTTGGTTGTTTGTTTCTGATTGGATAAAC
The DNA here is from genome assembly GCA_948098915.1 of Lampropteryx suffumata. Taxonomy (NCBI): domain Eukaryota; kingdom Metazoa; phylum Arthropoda; class Insecta; order Lepidoptera; family Geometridae; genus Lampropteryx; species Lampropteryx suffumata. The sequence continues at coordinate 10,209,223 of OX402565.1, forward strand.
ATTGCTACCCCAATTGGGGTCCTGGTGATATGGTGAAATACCAATCAGTATTTTTGTTAATTATTACTTAAAGTACTTTATTTTTGTTTCAAATTGACTCGCTTAACAAATTACTTATTTATTATTAAATAATAAATAAATAATAAATATTGGTGGACAATGCACATAACACAATCTAGCCCCAAACTAAGCATAGTTTGTATTTTGGCGAACATATGACTGGTAGAATACTTAAATATTTTTAAATACATTATTTATAACACCCAGACACAAACAAACACCTGTATTCATCACACAAATGTTTATTCTGGGAATGTTTATTCTGCAACGCAGAAGGCAGATATACTACCAACTGTGCTGACAGGCCAGTCGATTATTATTATTCCCTAAAGTACATAGTAATGCAAACATTAATCTTTTAATAACCTCTAGTCTGTACTGGTTCGTCTCTTAAGTACTAGAATTTCTTCAAATCAACCTTCCTAGTATGTATATCTTATAAATACACACTAGCGAATGAGTTGTTTAAATCTGTTGCCATCTCTATTCTTTGACAATAGAATGAGAGGGACAAAACATACTTAAGCGCCACACTAGTTGTGATAAAGGGTAATAATATAAATGTGAAAGTTGTAAATGTTTGTTCGTTACTCAAATACGCTACGAAGGCTGAGCCGATTTGCATTAAACTTTGTAGATAGATATATATTTTGACCTGATATAACATAATACAGATTTTTGTCTACATACCAAGTGGACAGAAGTTAGTATAAAAAAAACGAGCGAGTCTTACAGCTCGCATATGATGTGTAACATCTGAAACTTCATCTTTTTAATAAGCAACATTAACATTATATCCTGAATTAGTTTATATGACAGCACACCTTATACACAACACTGTAGGTTAAGCGTGCAGCTAATGAGTTCTCCTTCTCTATTTTCCTTTCTTCTTCTCGTCACACACTCGCAGTACCAACCTATTGGTACTGTCAGCCAATGGTTGGTAGTTGGGTTGGTACCATCTGGCTGCCAACTCTACTACCGCACGCGCTTATTGATCAAATCAAATTAGCGCGCCCCTTCCCCAGGTACCTTTTCACGAAATCACTCCACACATTTGCAGGATTGCAGGAAAGTTGTTACACATCAATAAATAAATTATGTTTTAGGATAATTTAGTTAGTATTCTTTGAGTGAGAGTAAATCTATGGACCCACATGTTCTTCATATTGAAATTAGGTACAATTCTCATAAATATAATTTACATAGTGAGTTTTGTGCCTTTCGATTTCTAGTCTACTGTATAAGGTTATGTTACTGAGAGGACTGTAAACCTCTTGGCGTCAAAAGTTAGATAGGCAATGTTTAGATTGTAATTTAATAGTTTAATTAAATGTTGTTTCTCATACAGAAGCAAGTAAACGAAAATATTTTATTATACTCTAAAAGATTTCTAGTGACTGAACAAAACGTCTTGAACATATTTCCCGTGATATCAAGGATTTTGAACACGGGTTTTGCTCACGTGTTATTTTGTCGATGGAGACACCGACGTTTCAATTCTTCTAGAGAATCTTCATCAAAGTGTTTGATCCGTGGTGTGGTCGTTACGGTTCGCACTGATCATGGGTCAATCTGATTCTTGCTTATGAGCTGAAAATAGTGAAGAATGATGTACTGCCTCGTTTCATGACATGTGGTTGCTTGTTGCAGTTGTAATAAGCGACAGATACCCGTGCTTAACTTGAATGTTCTATGTAATTTTTCTGTAGCCTCCATCTTAGCGAAATAACTTGATTGATATACGTTTAAATTGCAATAATTCGCATAATGTAGCTTTAAGAGTTTCAGGGAAGCTTGGTGTTGAAATGGATTAGAATTCTATTTACCAAGTATTTACAGTAAAGTAACAATAAGATAAATAAAACGGTTACCAATAAAGATAGCCAAAGATCTGAAAATGCATGTTTTAAAACAAAATCTTACAAATAATGACTATCCATAAAGTTTTTTGTTGAGAATGCAGATTAATAGAACTAAGAAATCCATACAGTGCAACAAATTCTGTTCTAAGACAAAAATTTACGAAGTTATGACGAAATTACTAGCGAAGTTCATCGAGTGTGCCGCGGTAGCTGTGACGTCACAGGGTCGGTCGCTGCCAGTTATCGACTCGTGAAGTAAGAGGGGGGCCGGCTGCGTTCGGACAGTCCCAGTGACGTCACACGCACCCACGTACATTGATTTTACCGGCAGAAACGGCATAATGTTTATTACTTAATATCTTCGTAAGTAATGGTCCGATTTGGATAATTCAAAAAGATATTATCATTCATATGTCCTAAAGAATAATGTGGATGCTGGTTCTATTGCATTTGCTATAACTTTACTTATCCTCATTACATAGCAATGAAAGTAGGATATAAAAAATATACACTACATTATTTTTACATACATGACATCTGTTATTTACTAAAGCATATTATAATTATATTATGTACTATCGAACCGTCCACATATAACAATAACTGAAATAAACAATTATATGTGTATTTTTGTGTTATTTATTTCGATTCTATATTAATATCGTACATACTAATAAACTCACAAACCCTAGAATATCTAGTAGAATATACTTAAAATCTTAGGGGTACAAATTTACCCTTTATTTACAAAGAGTACCTTAAAAATAATGGGTAGTTACTTAGTATTTACCTACTATCGATTATCGATAAAATGTAAATCTAGACTCCTCTTTTGTCTATGATACGTACCACTTTAAATGTTTGTGAATATGGCCAAAACAATATGTCATAGTATTTTAGTGAATACCTAATTTCAAAAACGGAATTTATTATGTTAGGCATCTGTGGCCTGTCCTGGACTTTTCTATCGAGGCTTGATCTGTACAAAATAATATTAGGAATACTAGAATACCTATTATTTTTGTAATACGTGATTGTTAATGTAAATCGATTTACAATAAAGTCTTCTAATGTATTCCATGTGTTTCATTTTTTAATTTCTGATTACTACACATATAGATAGATAAAGCATTGTAGCTACGATCACACATACATAAAACAACAAAACTAAAAGAAGGTATATACGTTGGTAGATACATATCTATGAGTGTGTTGCAGCTAGACAAAAATGACAATATTTGTAGCAGAGATTTTATTGTATTTCTAATCCGACTTAGTATGTTAAACCTTTTAATGAATGTTAGGCTTCCTGCGAAAACGAAATAAATTGCTGAGTAGAGCTGAATAGAGTTAAAAATGCAGTTACTAGTTTACGCTCTATCGATTATTAAAACCGAATAAAGCCGATGGATCTGGTCGCAGAGATAACCGGTTTGAATAAGTTATAAATGCCGTAATAAAAAAATATTAATGTTATTTATTTTTATCGGAAGAGTATCAGCTTGTTTAAGCCGAATATAAAAGTATAATAGAACAAGAATGCTAATTACAGGTTTTCACGTATAAAAACATTACACTTACAGCTGATTATCAATAGTGCAGTGTATGTATCAACTAAGTTTCGAATTGTGTCAATTCGACGCCAAAGAATTCTTTATTCAGCCTTATTGATCGTTACCTTATTGAGCCTATTATTATTATAAATTTTACTAGTAATACAGCGTAAAGCATACTTATTGCAATAATCCAATCAAGATTGGACAAGTAAAATATTATAAATATTTTGATTTACCTACGCAATTAAATATTTTCAGTAAAAAAGTAATAAACGCATTTGGAAACTAGAATCCAATTTCCTAATTCCAAATTGTGCATTTAGAATATTCATTGGGTATTTTCCTTAAATATTTACCTACTAGATGCTGCCCTTACGCTTGATTCCTACATAAAAAGTATCTTCCTGTGGATATAGGGTGGGCCATCTAGTGGTTTCTTTTTGAATATTAGCTTATTTCGAAACTGACAGTTCTCTCTTGCTCGCTATTTTACGAAAAAGTGAGTATCATTCCTCCGCGGAATTAAATCAATCGTTTTACGCCTGAACAACGTTCGGAAATGTTAGAGTTTACTTCCAAAGTCAGTGCAGTGTAGCTCAAACAGTGCTATGATGAAACGATGAAACGAAACGATGATTTTCATCTTGGCGGCTATTTTAACAAACAAAACTGCCGTATTTGGGGCTCGGAAAACCCGCATGTGATCGTCGAGAAGCGAATGCACCCTCAGAGAGTGACAGTTTGGTGCGGATTGAAGAGTGGTGGCATCATTGGACCATTTTTCTTCGAGAATGAGGTTGGCAACGCCGTGACGGTCAATGGAGAGCGCTACCCACAAACGATTCAGGCCTTTCAGTTGAATATTCAACGAGCCATTTGTCAGATAAAGCCCAAAACTGTCACCAACGTCTTGAAAAATTGGGTCGACAGGATGCGCTACTGCAAAGCCAGCCGAGGGAGCCGTATGAATGAAATCGTGTCCCATAAATAATGGGAATGTTTGTTCTTTCCAATAAAGTCAATAAATGAAAAAAAAATATTTGTCTTCAATTTACTGCATTATAAAAAAAAACATAGCTGCTTACCAAAATGCATCAAAATCCGTTCAGCCGTGTAGCCGTGAAAAGGTAACATACAAACAGACATGCAGATATACCTAAGAACAGTAGGGCGATTTTGGAACTCTAATTACAATCAATGTCTATCAGTAATGATTGAAATTACGCCGAAAACTGATAGACATTGATTGTAATTAGAGTTCCATAATCGCCCCACTGATATACGATTATTGTGAAATTTCGGACTGACTCAAATCAAAAAATCAAAATCAAAAATCTTTTATTAGTTAAAAACAAGTAGTACATCGTATGTGTTGGGATCTCTTCTGTTAAGTTAAAAATAACCTGTGTTAGGAGAGTCCCCTCTTTTCCGTGGTCTAAAGGAGCACTTGAATTTAACAAAACAATTTTTATACAATTACAATATACTTAAACTAGATACATAATAGAAATAACCATTTTAATGACATACGAGTGCGCTAGGCACAATTAGTTAGGGTATTTCATGATAAAATCGTTTCAATTATTTGTAAAAGTAGGTAGGTAAATTGTAGACCAAATGGTAGGTATCTAGAAGAAAAAATAGCATGTAGGTAAGAAGTCTATCTAATAGGTAGAATAGAATAAACACTCATACTAGCAGGTAGGTTTGTAGATATATACTAATATTATAAAGAGGCAAACTTTGTTTGTTTGTTATGGATGCTCTCTGAACTACTGAACCAATTAAATTTAGAAGGTTCCTTCCCTTGTAGAAAGCTTCATAGCCCCTGAGTGCATAGGTAATCAAATTAATGAATATCTAGGCAAGATAGGTAGAAGATCCCCGATATTTGGCATTTAAAAACACTATCAGATATCAAACAATAAAAGATCCTCTGTCTGTTGATAGGTTAGGGACTTTAACCAGGTTGTGACAATGTTTTTGCATTGTGGATACGACTTGTTGTAAATGTCTGTCTCGTTGTTTACTTTATTATATATCCTTCCAGATTGGGCACCGAATTGTTTAAATGCAAATGCTGTTCTAGCAGGAGGTATCTTAATTACCGATCGTTTCTTTCGTCTACTAGCTGCTATACTTGAGTCTAAAACTATGTTTTTGTGCGTTTTAAGTATACATTGGAGAATAAAGAGCTGTCTGACTGTTTCATAGTAGGTATAGAAAGAAAAAATAAAATACATATATATGTAACAACATACAATACGAAGGTACACTCATAATAAAAACAAAGAAAAATAGAAAAGACAACTTATATTAAACTAAAGATTGATTGTCTCGCAATCGTCCAAGTGTGCTGCTACAAATTGGTGTTCGACTCAGCATTATGTTGCGTTATACAGCCGGAACTTAACAACGCAACGCTGATCTTCCGTCGGAACCAGGAGGGTGAGCCGCGGGTTTATATACAATAATAAGGAACTGTATGTACGAAATACAGATAGAGATAGATATAATAATATTGATAATGTTAATTGGATATCACTAGAAGGACGTAGAGCGCGGGCAAAGAAAATGCAGTAGAGCCATGGGTACATACATACTAGTAGGTACATAAAGACTAAAAGGTGTAGGATTCGATATTGTTTTAGAAGTTACCTAACATGTAAAAATATATAGAAGTTTAATTATTTATTGATGTATATAAATTATTCAATCATTTATAGATGTAAGTAGGGCAAAAGTAAATAAGAGTTAAGGTTCTATAAAAAAGATATCTCATTTCTGAGATCTTCATGCACTTTTTGAGAGTCTGTAAGAAACATTTTTAGAAGACTAGCAACCCACCCCTTGGAACGTATGGATTATACACCTTCCTCACTCACTGCGTCTATTGATGAAATCAGGACATTAAGTGGTCACAGAGCACGAGTTTAAATTTGACCCTTTAATATAGATATGAAACAGACAAACCTAAACCGCTGATCGTAGAGAATTTGAATTTGTAGGGTATCTGTTTAGTGCGTAGAAGTGTGCTTAGAAGCGATTTTTCACGTATGAAAAATGGTATTCATTCATATTATAGTTTGACGTTTGAGTTTGGTTGAACTAAAATGCTATTTCCTTACTAAAAGAAACTAAAAGTACATTGGCGGGCCCACCTTGCTGGGCAAATTCCTAGAGAAGTACCGTGCCAGACGAGATAGAGTTACGCGTGAGAAAGAGCACCTAAGATTCTCTAGCATGTAAGACGATTCAAAGTGGTCCTTGTGATTATGTAGAATAAATAATGTTTTTATTTGTTATAATGTTAGGCACTAAACACTTGCGCAAGTTTGAATTGCACCTTGTATCTACGTGGTTACAATCCATACTAAAATTATAAATTCCGTCGGTTTGTTTATTGGATCTTGATGAAATTACGAAGAAGATACTACGAAAATAGATTATTCTTGAGGACGGCATAGGATGGTTTTTAACCGACCTCAAAAAAAGGAGGAGGTTCTCAATTCGGTTGTTTTTGTTTTTTTATGTTTGTTATCTCTTAACTCATTTATTTATGTTTTGACCGATTTGAAAAAATATGCTAAAAAAAATAATAATAATATTCCTTCAACAAAAAGATTTATCAAAATCTTTTTGTTCATTATTTTGTTTTTTAAATCAAAATAGCTAGAAAAATATGTTATTAAAAAAAACGAAATTTCGTATATTGCTTTCCTGCAACTTTCCACTGGTGTTTACGAATTTTGAAAAATTATAAGGTACTAAAAAGCGTAAAATCATTTTGAAAAACTTTTTGAACCGACTTTAAAAAAAAGGACGTGGTTCTCAATGTGTTTGTATTTAATGATCTCAAATTTAATTCGACGTAGTCTGTTTTCTTTTTAGTTTTTAAAACGTAATTATCATCTATGTAGATAGCACGCGTGCGAAGCCGCAGGCAGCTTCTAGTAAAGTTATATTATATTAGGTATGCTCACAATAAAGTTGTGAAACCCGCTACCAATCGAAGGTTACTTTCATTGTTTGTGGTTACAGGACCGTGAATGTTAGGCACCTAAATAGGTAGCCTATTTATTATAGTACTTAATTAAGTGATTGGAAATTGGAAACTAATGGAAACTTTAAACTTACTTCAAGTAACTGATCACACTCTAACGTTGGGGTACCTGTACCTTGTACCACATTAATTAGGTTTTACTCACGTACTATTTTGTCGATGGAGGCACCGACACTGATTCATCTAGAGAATCTTCATCAGGGTGAGTTTGATCCGCGGTCCGTTCGTTCACGCTCGAGGAGTTCACTGTTCGCACTTTATATTTTATAGGTACATGACTGGCCTGTCAACTCAGTTGGTAGAGCTCTGCCTTCTGCTCTGTAGGTTGAGGGTTCGATTCCCTCAAAGGATAAACATTTGTGTGAAGAACATCGGTGTTTGTTCTATGGACTCTATGATAAACAGATACTAAACCTAAGGATTCAAAATAAATATATATATCTAAACTACATACTTACCTAATCTAGGAATTGGGGTTAAGCCAAGGTGGCTCAATATATAATTTTTAAACATCTAAATCAAGGTTTCTTGTATTAATGACATTGTATTCATTACATAGAGATTGTACCTTGGAGCGGATATTTGCTACTTTTTATGTAAGGTACGCGTGCAAAACCGCGGGCAGCAGATAGTAGGTAATATGTTTGTTTTACTCCTAACCTTTATAGTACCGAAGTCTTGATATCATGACAGGAACAATAATAATAATAATGCTGGACATTTCGCACAGCATCACTATAGCCCCAAAGTAAGCTTTTGTTATGGGACCCACATGACAGATAAGCTAAAGATACCTACTTTAATAGACAAACTATTGTGTTTAGAAAGTTGTTTTAAATTTTTACAGATTAACATCTACCATTTGGATGTAAAGATTTTCAAAATTTGCACGAGGGTCTAGCAGCATGCATGCAAATGTTTTGAAATATTGTAAATTAATACACATAGATCAACATAGGTAATTTAAAGTTATCTTATTGCTGTAGGTACTTATATAAGTTTTTTTAAATATGTGGGTATTATTATTAGATAGTAGATACGTTATGTAGGTAGGTACTCGTAAAACTTCGTTTTTAGTGTTTCTCACTCAAATTAAATTATTGGGTCAGGTACCTTATCTAGATAGGTGTTAGTACTATCAATAATTGCTAATGTCCCGTAATGATAAACATTATCTATCTACGCTGCAGCTCAGCAAAAGCAGAAAATAGACTACACAGGTATTATAGCATTTGAAGGTATTGAATTTGTACAAATAGTCACCTAGTCTAGTCAGCCATTGTGCGTTTAAGGGATATTTCTCAACTGGCCCGCCATTGTCTCAATATTGTTGTCCGCGAAACGGTAATAAAAAACATTTAATATAAACAATAGTAACACCCATTTCCAGTACACTTCTTACCTGGCCAACGAATGCACGCAGACATATTTCCCACCGGTGTGAAATATGAGTGTATTAATAATATCTTGTCTCACGATCACATCGTTCGTGACGTCTGAAACCCAAGTACATCGTGTTTTCGTAGCAAGGAAATCGTCAGACTCCGCGCCGACTGAAGCCAGGTTTATCTACAAACCAACGGAAAATCATCCCGAAAGATCATCTGTGTTTGACAGCGAATGGATAACCAGTGAAGCAACATCGGAAATCAGTGAACAAAAGGAGCAACTCCATCAAATCCAGTACCATCCAATAGACTTCTTGAAGCAAAAGTACCAGCCTTCGTTGACAAAAAGAGATATAGTCAATAAAGCGGAATCTAAATTTAACTCAAACTTCCTACCCTCGAAAGTAAACACCGATTTCATGTACGAGAGACTCAAGGCAGCAACGGACTTACGCATACCTGGTATACCAAACGAAATTGTAGGAAGTTTAGCTCGATATCACAACCATGATTATCACACTGACGACGATGATATTAGAACGAGTTCTAGAGGTGTCTACGACAACTGGCCTTCGTACCATCATAATCACTATGAATATGAACTCGCAAAAACTCATTCAGAAGCTGAAAAGGCAAAAGATAAACGCAATGCTCCCGATACAGGTAGAAAAGCTATACCTATACACGAAGATCTGTCCGATGACACACCAAATTTGAATGAATATGTCTACACAACAGATTACTACAGACAAATAGCTACAGACAACCCTATGATGGGACATGATCCCTTCTTCTCATTCGTTTTAAATGATTATTTTGACAAAAATAATTATGACGATCATGTCTCACCGAAAGGATTTCAATGGGCCAATGATTTTGATATAGACGACTATTCCAGAAAAAATCGTAATTTAGACAGCAGTTATAAACCACCTTTTGGATACAAAACCAGTGATTTCCATTCAGATCATGAGTTAGAAACAGCGCATAGTGACACCGTCACCGAAAATGGACTTAGTGAAAATTTTAATTCTAGTAAACATCAAAAACGTAATAACGAAAATACGAATGAAAAAACAAAATATAGACTTAATGAACATAATCGTAAAGGGTTCAAAGACTTCGTAAATTCTTTTGCTAATAAATTCGGCTCAGAAGACAATAAAAAAGATTCACAATCTTTTTTCAAAAATAATCAAGGTAATAGTGAAAAAAGTAAAGGATTTCATAGAGTTTATCATAAAGATGAGTATCAGGAAGATAGGGAATTCTATAATAACAACAATAACAGCTCTGCGTCTGAGGAAAAGGGCAGTGCTGATGCTAACATTAAAGGCTCTTATGGTTTGCTATCATCTCACGCAGCTGAATCCTTAGGCAATAAGTTGAATTTTTTAAATAAGACAGGAGACGCAAATAGAAACATATTAGAAAATAATCACAAAGGGCATAATAATACTGAAGGGCTGCACGCCCATTTCAACAGATATCGAGACGTGGCTAAAAATAATGCGCTGAGTAACAATGCTGATTATTCAGATCATTACAGAATATAAAATATATTGTTATCTAATTATTATGTGATGTTATAATGTGTAAAACCAAACATGCCACAAACTCAATGCAAGTTTACTTTACTTTTGTTTTGTTTGTTAAAGTATCATTCATTGACCTACTCTTAAGATTTTCTATAATAAATGAAAACTGCATAATTTATTTTATATTGTTTTATTAACATTCACTACCACTACTTACAGGTCTTAAAATCTTATCACACCAGTATTCGTAAAATAAAATATGTTATTTCTTTAGGTTTCCCAAAATTTGCTTGGTTACCACGAATTTCTTGTATCACCTTGTCTGAATTTTATAAGTGTACAAGTATAGTGCCTATCGTGCCTAAGTATAGTGCCTATGAAATTCATTATTAATTTGTCACTTGCGATTATTCAATAGTATTATCACTCTTATAAAAAATATTTTTCCTGTAAGTGACTTCCATAGGTCCTTGTAGTGTAGCTAGGTCTAATACAGCAGTGAACTTAACCTACTTAATTTGGTTAATTTATGTTTCCTGTTATTGGATTAAATGTAAGATACTTATAAAACACTTACAAAACAGCATACTTATAAACATACTTATAAAACAGCAGGTACTAATGTGAAATCATTTAAAACGTGCTATTGACCCATTTCTCCTGACTCACTCTCTTCTTGATATGAATCCGGTATCTGAGGAAACAATGGCAAAACTCCGAGATAATTTGCTATCATTGTCACTTTGTCAGTAATAATGTCTCCAAACATATTTAAATCCCAAGATGTACCAATTATTTTTGAAGAATCGTTTCCTCGTTTACTGTCATCAATCTCATCACTATACTCATCATCTTGGGTCGTGGTGTACTTTACTGAAGCTTTTGTTGTAATGATGTAATCATCATAATATTCCACTTCCTTTGTTTTATCGTTTAATTTTGTAGATTCCATCTCTGCAGATCTACTTTTTTTGTTTGAAACTTGCGTTGTACTTTCCATTTTACTAAAAGATTGAATATCTTGTGGTTTTTCAGTATTATATGCACTTTCAATTATTACTCTAGGTTCAATAGGTTTTCTTCCGCTGGTGTATTCGTCGTGATTAATATCAAAGTCGTAATCATCTACGTTGAAGTCATGGTCCTCATGGTCACCGGAATCTGTGATTAATATTTTACTGTTGCTCATCTTTGTTTGAAAGTCACTATCATCTTTATAATTAAACTTAGGAATTGGTTTTTTCACTAAAACTGCCTTCAGTTTAGTAGGCTTTTTAAGATCATTCGTTTTCTTACATTTAGGATCTCTCATATTTTCTGTAGAATCTTTATCAAAACGTGTTTTATTTGGTGCTTGATTTATTTTTTCTTTGATATAGTATCTTGCTCGTTTATTGTAAGCTTTCATGAACTTTTCACTTTGATCAATGTTTTCTTTGGAAATTCTTGACGAATAATCAACTTTAATATCTCTAGTGAGTCGAATAGAAGGATTTGGCTTGTCTGTGTGTGCCTCTTCTATGGTCCTTGTCTTATTCTTATGGATCAATCGTCCATCAGATGAAATAACTTTGTATATTCCTATTATGAAAATTAATAACTGAATCTTCATAATGAACTTTCTCGTCCTAGTTCGCAATCTTGACTGACTATTTAGTTTTGTTTCAACATTTAAAGAAAACATGCATTGTTTTATAAATATTATTTTATTAGATGTAAGAACATGTATTAACTATTAAAGATCATAAGAGTGACAGTGAGTAATAGGAATTATTTATTATCATAACATGTTACTTGTTGTTCTTCTGACTGGAGTCGTTTGAAATTCATGTGCCTGGGAAAGTAAATAATGTTAAATACCTACCCAAGATCGAGATCTTGGAATGAGTTTCTAAGCATGGTGTTGGTTGCCTGTCGCACACGACTAATTGCTCAAATCGCTAAATCAATATTATACACTATAGTTAGGTATTTGGTTTTAAATTTGTTTACAACAATAAGTGATTCAGTAAAATAGAATAATACAATGTATTTGTTTGTTTTGTTTAACCGTAAGCAAACAATAAACTAAATGGATACTGAATTCAATTTATAAGATCGTTGTTCCTAGCATCCTTCAGTCAGTCTCAGACGATCCAAGATGAGGGACTTTCATTGTGTCATGGGAGTTTTCTTATTCGGTATTTGTCCTATTCTGTCGTACTTCATAAAGGACGACAGCTCTAATATCGGGTTCGTGTCGTTACAAAACGTGGAGGAAAAACACCCGCAGCGCGGATTCGGAGGAATGCAAAGACGTAATTTTGTGGGAAGCAAGCATAAACATGAGAACTTCGTCGATTCCCATTTCAAAGTTAAGAAAACACCACCGGATCTTCAACCAATTGAAAACAGAAGAGAGGAATTTCATTATTGGAACACAGACACTCCATTAAAACAGGAAACGAATCCTCACGAAGAGACTTATGGAAAACAGCAAGAAACGGCGGGACATTCTAATCAAATAGCAATGGGCTTTGAAAAAGTTCAGGCACAATCTTTAAACGTTCAACGGTCAAAACCCCTCAACATAGAGCATCGCATACCATCGTTGAAACGCAGTCAAAACATCCAAATGCACAATTTTCAAGATATTCATCACAGCAGATATGACAAGAAGCCTGTTTTCGAGCAAATAAACGATCACAAATTGAAGATACCTACAGATTCGCAAAAAGTCATCAGAGTAAACAACAACCAACAATTCTCTTCTGACCTTTCTCTGCACGACCGCCCGGAGGAAACTTACCAGAAACTGTCTACACACAGCGACCGCAACTCCCAAATAATGTCCAGAGTAGAAAATGAAATGACGCATAAGTCCAACAGGTTATTAAAAGAGGAATACAATAAAAGAGGAACCGAACACGTAGACCGTGGTTACGACTTGGATAATGCTAATCGCAACTTTAACTCTGATGCTATAAGGAAGTACATTATTAGTAAAGACAAAGCTATCAATCTAGAACGAAAAAACCCCAAAGAGAATTCAAGGATCGGAAGTCATGAAGACGGCATAGAGCCTGAAAATAGCCCCTATGCGATATTTTATAGAATGCATCCTGACACCCTCGATGACCAGGAAGGATACATCATGAATGGCTCGATGGAGGAAAACTCGAATGTGCTGACGAACAAAATTAAACGTCTTTCGGAAGGATACGAGAATGAGGTGGACTTGACTAATTCAAAGAAAAATAAAAACACCAACAATCCTATAAAAAATCATAATAGAGTAAAACAGTACGCAAAATTTCAAGACTAATTGCATTTCTCCATAAGATACAATGCGTTTTGTGTTTGAAAATCTAAATCAATTCAATGCACATAGCAAGTAACTACATTAGTGTGCCTGTTCATATTATGGTTCTTTTTTTTCTATAAAATGTAAATAATTGTAGTAATAAACGCTTAAGTAGTTTAATTAAGTATTATTATGATTATAGCCTCTTTATTTCTTGAATAAAATGAATAAAAAACACTTTAAATCCTATTCCGATCAAGAAGAACCTATCTACCTATCTATTATTTTTATCCTAATAAGTTACACACATACGAGTATAAACATAAAAGCATTACTATTTGGAACATAGAATATCGCTGACCATCTCGAACCGGTGAACAATTTATTACTCTGTCACTTTTACAAGCCCCTAATAATTAAATATTTGACTCTAATCAAATGCACAGTTTCTCGAGCACAGAACTATTTGAACGCGGAGCAATGCACCGTATAAATTAATACAGGGTTTTTTATTATCATTGACACAGAAGACCGTTGCTCAATCTCGGGCGTTCTCGAATCGGTCTATTTAAGAATGTCAATGTTGGATGCTGTATTGTATTCGCTATATAAATGCTGCACTTGACCTTTGCCGTCATTATTATATTTTTATGTAGCTAACGTTAACGCGAACCATGGCGCGGAAAATAGGTCCAATAATCATATTGTTTGCTTACGGTACCTGTATGGAAATGCGGGAAACTGTGGAGAGGATGGTAATGGTTCGAAGGACCGGTTCTGACCTTCAGCCGGCGGCAACTGGATACATTTACAAGAAAGAAAGCGACGGACCTGAGAGCGTCGTCGAAATGGGCGAGAGTGAAATAATGGAGCATTTATCGAAGCTGTACGAGAAACCGGAATCTTATAAAGCACCTGTTCCAGCCGCCAATGGACCTTTTCACAATGAAGGAGATGAAAGCAAAGCTGCCACTGATGTCAGCGCGGCATACGTCATACCCGTTGTCGAAAATACAAACGAAAATGACGAAGACCACATAGAAGGTATAGCCAATGAAGATTATGGAAAGATATTGGAAGGATACGGATCACTTGACGACGATTACAAGGGTTTCTCGAATTATTTCCACGGACTCGGACACTTTGATCATGGACTTTATGAACACGGAAGTGGGAACGATTACGGCTCCAAAGAACACCATAATCACGGAGACAAAGGCTACAAAGGATATGCCAAAAGTCACAAGTACGGGAAAGGGGGCGCCGGGGACTATCATACAGAGAAATACGAGAGCTTCTCAGTATCAGGCGAAGATGATCACAAAAAACACTATGACGAAGCCAATGAACATGGAAAGGATTATAAGCAAGGTAACGGATACAAAGGAGATGATCATGGACACAAATATACACACAGTAAAGGAGAGGAGGTCGACGGATATCACAAAGTTTTTGACAAAGACGAATTCAAGAAAGACCATGATTTTTACGATGGAAAAAAACATGCAGGAGATGTCCATAAGTACGGGAATGGACACGCAGAACACGAATCATACGCCGGTAATCACAAGAAAGGAGACTCACACGAATCAGGGCATGAGCACAGTGGTTTTGGCAAAGACGGTTTTGTTGCAAAGGACTCCAATGATGAACATGAAGTTGCCCACTCAGGAGAGGACACAGGAGAATCCTCTCACCATCACTACGGAAACTTCCGCGCTAAAGATGAACAACACGCTGGCAAAGGCTATGGCTACGAAGTCACGCACTGATTTGTTTATTCTTGTTATAGTTTTGTTGATTTTCGTACTGTAAATAATTGTTAAGTTAATATAAAGATAAACCTTAAAACTTACAATATTTTCTTCTGAATGTCCTTTGCGAAAGTCCTTCGCCGTTATATCGGTATCGGTCTTGAAGGCGTACCTATAACACTTATTGACATGGTGTGAACCGTCACTAGTAATTCATTTACTTTTGCTTCTCAGTAAAAAAATCGTATATCTAAGTCTGTTGGTTCTGCTGTGTTTAATAATAAGTATTTATACCTACTTATACCGTAGGGCGACTATGGAACTCTAATTACAATCAATGTCTATCAGTTTTCGGCGTAATTTCAATCATTCGTTTGACGAATTTGACGTTTCGATGGACATTGATTGTAATTAGAGTTCCCTAATCGCCCTACAGTAGGGACTGGACTCCCTGGTCAATTGCTAATCAGTTGCTCTACCTTCTACACTGCAAGGAAGGTTCGATTCCCTGCCAGGACAAACATTTGTGTGATAAACATCCTTGTATGTTCTGTGTCTGAATGTTATAAACATATCATAAGTATGTATTTATGTATTTTATCAGCAATCTGGTACTCATAGTACCAGGATATACTTGGTTTGGGGCTAGATGATTATCCACACATATTCATTATATATTTAGTATTAGTATCGCCTTGCATTTTCTGATTATATACGCGGTTACTATTTCTGGTTAGAAACTCGGTCAGGATATGCCTACTCAAATTCAAAACAAAACGAATATGGGAAGCTCAGAATAGGTATTAGGTAGGTATCTATATATTAATACGTGAAGCAAAAACTTTGTACCTACCTCTTTTTACGAAAATTGCGCGGAAGGAGGAGTATGAAATTTCGCACACTTTAGTTTATATAGAGAAGAAGTGCAGAATGCTTATATTTTTTTAAATTTATGCATAAAAAAAACATTAATCATTAATTAATTAAGGTCGAATTTCGACCAGTGGGCGACCACTAGTAACTATAAATATTCTGCCTTATATCGAACTTGACATAATCAGACCTAGTGCGAGTTTGTGAGCTGTTACGAGTATTATGATTCATCATGACACTCAAACGGTGTCACACGAGCTAGGTTGTAATTGAACACTTGGCAGGGCAGACTACACAATGAGCTACTACTATTTTTCATACGGAACTTGAAACAAGCCCGGCTCAGTGCCAGCCGTTATGCACCTGCAACCGAACCGACACCGCATGTACTGAATCGTCTTTCCTGCAGGTCCTATCGGCAAGCGAGAGAGCTTACATTAACCTGTGCACGAAAGGAGCCTCTGAGGCGCACTTTAATTCTTTCACCACACTGTTTAGAAATAACTAGTGACACGATAAGAAGATGAATAGGGAACTATTTTGAATGATCCTATTTCTCCTATTTCCTATTTTTTTGCTCATCCCATTACGTAATTCGTCTGTGCGAAGATATTACGATGTACCTATTATTCAGAAACCAATAAGCAGGTACCTACATCTTATCGTGTCACTAGTTCTTTTGAGTCAGTGTGGTGAAAGGATTAAAGTGCGTCGGACCGGACTTCGTGATAGACCATAGGTACGGTGAATATACGCCATAAATACTCGAGATATATAGCGGTAGTACCCAAATGTTTAATTGTAAGTATGTGGTGTTTACCTGTAACAGGTCCATGCACATAGTTAACGATTTTGTGTATTAACTGGCAAACCTAAATAAATATATAAATAATAAATAAATAATCCCGGACATTTCACACAGCATTATCTGGCCCCTGCTATAAAGAAAGCAGATCTTCTATAATGGCTACCACATGACTGATATACTACTTATATACTTTCTTTTTTATAAATACATACCTATTATACATAGAAACACCCAGACCCGAAACAAATAATTACTTGTATATCATAAAAACATTTGTCACTCGGCGGGAATCGAACTCGCAACCTTCTGCGTCTCAGCCGGGCTTTAGCCCACTGCGCCACAGAGGTCGCTAATATATTTAGTTTGAGTAGATACTTATTGGCCTAGTAGCTGCGAATCGAAGCGACTCTTTTAAGGCCGCTGCCTATATCTGCCCAAGATATAATTTATCTTAATAAATTTCGTCAAGATCCGTTCAGCCGTTGAGCCATGAAAAGGTAACAAACAAACACACAGACAAACAGAGACACTTTATAGTTGATTGAGCGAGTGAAGCGAGCCATGATCCATGAACCATGATATTTATTTCTCCACCTACCTAGTATCTCTTAATAACGTTTGACGTGTGGTTATAATATCAAGCCGATTTTTTTTTCGTATATATTACGAAAATCAAATCATTCAGTTTAAATAATTCCCCGGGATGCCATTTATCCCCTTGCCAAATTATATTGATATGTTTCAAACCAATCACACCTACCACACATTCACAACCCATTGTATTCCCTTAAGAGAGTAATCTTTAAAAATTTTGAAACACGTGTCCATTTATTTTGCATTTTAAGTATCCAAACCTTCTTAGGTTTTGATTTCTTAATCATACCACCCGTTTAAAAAGTTCCGTACAAACATTGACACCCCATTTTGCCCCATAGTTGGAGTTACTTTGAAAAATCCTGAAACATGTGTTCATTTCTTCTGCATTTTATTTATTCATATCAAGTTTCAAGCAAATCCACGAACCACGCGTTAAAAAGTTTCATACATTCGTTTTCACCCCTTTTCACCCTCTTAAGGGTTGAATTTCAAAAAATCCCGCCTTAATGGGTGGTTTTGACGTAAAAGGAAGCTACCTTCCAAAGTCAGTCAGTTAAGCTCTTTTAGGTATAGATTTTACGTGTACCTACCTAACGTAACATACTTGAACCATGGTACTTATGTACACATTTCATTAATTTTTGCTGTGCATAATTATATTTACCATAAAATGTACTATAATTTCACAAGACTCATGTTGGGCTGATTTGAATCAGCTCGCTAATCAATATCATCATTATCATTACATAGTATAAAACAAAGTCGCCTCCCGCTGTCTGTCTGTCCCGATGTATGCTTAGATCTTTAAAACTACGCAACGGATTTTGATGCGGGTTTTTTTTAAGATAGAGTGATTCAAGAGGAAGGTTTATATCTATAATACATGGATAATATAGTAGAGAAACACTGATCATTTTAGGGGTTTCTAATGTGATGTCGTAAATAAACACATTTTTTTGCGCTTACATTGCTTATGTTGGCACCCTACGAGATAGATCAATATAATGTACTACAGTATTGTACACCTTAAAAAGGTCTACAAAAAAGTTCGCGGTGGTATATGTCTATCTCTTGGGTATGTTATTCTCCTAGATAACGTTGTATATAAAGACATTCTGTAGTATATTTAGCATCGGCATGCACCCGTGCGAAGCCGGGGCGGGTCGCTAGTAAATGATAAATGAAAATGGTAAGTCTTTATTTTATTACTACTTTTTTGCCTTTTATATAATATGGTACCTATGATGTAGAGGAGAGGATGGAGAGGATAAAGAAAGGGTTTTCTTTCTATTTCTAAACATACCTATAGCTAAAGAGCTCATATGATATGCTATGCTTAGTTTGGTGCTAAATGGTGTTGCAGGACAATGCAGGACGTGCAATGTTTAAAAAAAAATATTGCAGGACAAATATTTATGTATTTAATATTATTATCTATATCTATACTAATATTATAAAGAGGAAAGATTTGATTGTTTGTTTGTTTGTATTGAATAGGCTCCGTTTATTTACCTATTTTTCCCGACGTTTCGACAGGTTTACACTCTGTCGTGGTCACGGGATGACTGGGATTGTCATCCCGTGACCACGACAGAGTGTAAACCTGTCGAAACGTCGGGAAAAATAGGTAAATAAACGCGATAAATACCCGTAAGTATTTATAATAACATAATTATTGTCATGCAACACCTAGGTGCCTACTTTCAAAACCTTATATTCTTAGAACATTAGTCAATTGCTTACTATGTTTTCACAAGGTGTGTAATGATTTCTTCTTCTTCTTCTTCGTTAAGGGCATGTGTCATAATAATGTATTTAGATTGTTTATACTTAGATGTCTTGTGGTCCCTTCTACAAAGGCCATTAACCAAGAATTGAATTGAATTGAATATCAAGTTGACACAAAGCCGTAAGTGTTGTCGTTCGTCATTTGTTTTTTAATGGTGTTTTTTCACAAAACTTTTATTTAAGTGAGGTATTTGGTACCCATAACACAAGCCCTGCTTACTTTGGGGCCAGATGATGCTGTGTGAAATGTCCGGGATTATTATTACTTATTTATTTATATATTTATTTCAAATATTCACACAGAGTCAATAACCCTAGCCTTATTTAAATAAAATCACCAAAATTACTACAAAAACCCGAAATAATTATGCGCAAGGTTTTGCGCAATGTTTGCTTCGCAAGATGGTCAAAAATAATGTCTTGTAATTATTTATTTCACGATGAGTAAACACGCACTTAAACTCTGTCACACCACACTGTGTGACTAGGGTTACCATCCGTCCGGATGTGTGTGACTCACACATCGCCATACTGATATTTTTGGTAGGATGGATGCTAAACCTAAACCTAAAGGTAAGCTTACACGTGTAATTTATTGAGCAATAATTACTCGGTATGGATGGATAAATCTGGAGCAACTAGTTTTACTAAATTACTTCATAAAGTTGCCAGTTCTTCACGGGCTTGGGTTAGGAGGAGTTGGCACCTAAATTCACATAATACATAAACGTTTCAAAGTGATCCTTGTGATTGTATTGGAAAAAATACCTTTACATTTTTAACTTTGACATTGGTGGCAATTCAGTTGGTTCATTTCTAAAATAACGGATAGTCTAAAATATATTTTAGTTCGTCATAGCATTTATAAAACCTATTCTGTTGGTACCATCTAACTAAATTAGGAACGCTTAATTAAATAAGATTAAATTAAATTAGGAAAAGTTGGTAACAGCAGAATATCTAAGTTTCATTTGACAGTTCTAAAACTAATTTTCGCTAAAATTAGTTAGGTTGGTGCCAACAGAATTGAGGCCACTATCTATGGTATGTGCGAGTATGTATGGTGCGGCGTTATCGGCAATTGCTATTAAAATTGCTTGATGTCGTCGTTAATTCGTAAATTGAAAGTACTGCCGATTGAGTAATTTTAATTGCCCGTTACGCTAAGTTACACGTAGATAGGTATGATAACTGACGTGGGATGACGCGATTGCACGACACTCAATCCGACGCATCCTAGTCGCATCTATATGTCGCGTGATTTGTCCACCAATATTTATTTAAATTATTTAGTATCTCTGTAATACGAGATGATCATAGTAACACAACCACCGTCTGGAACATTGCCTTCAAAGTTCACGCTACTCTCAAGTGAAACCAGACAGAAGCCATCGATATAATTACGTTTTAAAAACTAAAAAGAAAACCGACTTCTTTGAATATAAAATAAAAATAGCTTGACCGATTTCGATAACATTTAAATGGGAACACATGGGAAGTAGGTACATATACCCTTTAAAATTTTACAAAGAATTTAACTAATCGGTTCAGGCGTCTTTGAGAAATCGAAACCGACGAATTGAGAACCTGCTTCTTTTTTAAGTCGTTTAATAAATTTGAACTGTCTGGATGTTTTTATGAATAATTATGTAGGTATTTACGAAAAAAATAGGCTTATAAGTAGTGTATCAGTCATGTGGTAGGTACCCATAACACAAACTCTGATTAATTTGGGGTCAGATGACGTTGTGTGTAAAATGTCTGCCATTATAATTAATTTAAAAAAAATACAAATCGCTTTTAGCATAGTCAATCTTCGAAAATAAGCAACCTTCTAAATTTCAAACTCAAACTCAAATCATTTTCAATCAATACAATGATCACTTTGAGACTTACATGCTATGGTAATATGGTTAGGTATATCCAAACGTTAATCAGAGTAATACAATTGACTCTACTTGTTGAACAACGAGCCAAAGCCATTCAATTCAAGGCTAAGTTAGTTTATATCGATACAACAAACTGTACTGTAGCAGTACATCACATCGACCGAGTAACATTATGGATAAAACCTCTCCTATTCTTCGGTACTGAAATAGACAGTCTTAAGTTGATATAGGTGTTTCTAATGTTATTGGCATTGTATGTACCTACGGCCGGGCGGTGCCGCCAGGTCATACATATTTTTTGTCGACCCTGCATAAGCTCTTCTAGAAAAAGCATTTCACGCCTATTTATCTTGCGGTCGGCATGCTCGAATTGCACAATAGCCAATTTTTTCATTAATGTTCTTTGTCACCTATAACCTCGTCTGATAAGTAATTTGTTACATGGTTGTAGAGGCATAGCTGTACTCACGGTTCTTTTGTCTCTAGCCTAGATATAAATATTGGGCAATGGGCTTATCATGTTATTACAGCACAGGCACCAGCGTAGTACACACCTCGAGATGACCAACACATTCATCAGCTTGCTATTCGCTGCTGCGACCGCTTCGGCGATCCAGCTCGGGCTTCCAGCGGCAACAAGTTACGTCTACAGGAGCGATAACAACGGGCCTGCGACTTTATTGCAACTTGGACCTCATGGTTACCATCAGCCGCACGCGTACGCCCTGCCGCTACCTCTAGTGCAACCTTCGGCGCTCGAAACATACAACATTGCACCTGCACCGCTGCCTTACACTGCCGCCGAGCCCATCATCGTCACGGACGCCGAAGAAGATGATGAAGAATCTTCCGAAGAACAAGGTGATGATTATCACGGCCAAACAGCCGCTGGCAGCGATTATGCACAAGAACATCACGCAGCTCATGGAGAGAAAGGAAGAAAGGGATACAAATCTAAAGGTCACCACGCTAAAGGCGCGTCGGGACACTACGGCAAGGAGCACAAAGAAGGTCACTACGACGAAAGCAAAGGCGACAAAGCCTCACACCACGACGTAGCCAACGTTCAAGGAAATCATTACGGTTCTGCTAAAAACTATAAAGGTGGAGACCATGGGCACAAAAAGCACTTCAGCAAAGGGGAAGACATCACAGGATACCATAAAGTCTTCAGCAAGGATGAATTTAAGAAAGACCATGATTTCTACGATGTAGCAGACAAAAGTGGTCATTTCAACAAACATGGGTACGAGGAGGGGCATCACGGAGCTGAAAATAGTGGTCATAAGAAAGGAGGAAAACATGCTTCAGGGTACGGCAAAGGTGCTGTCGCCAAGTCTCGATTCCTTGCTAAGGGACATGTCGATGAAGGCGATTCAGGCCATTCAGTTGAAAAAGGTCATAACAGTAATTTCAATCATGAGGAAGATTATAAAAAGGAAGGAGACAGTAGCAATGAAAAAGAATATTCGCACGTTGATGATGATGATTATGATGAAGATGACGAAGATGACAACACGGAATAGAATATTAATTAATTTGCTTCTATAAATATCTGATAATTTAATTCTTTCTATGCTTTTGTTATGTTTGATATTGATTACTTTTTAGGTAACTTTTATAAAGCAAATAAATTGGCTATAAAATACGAGATTGTTTCTCTATATATCTTATCTATCGACCAATTATATATATCGTCTCATACGGTTATAACCGTATGTCTGTCTGTCTCTCTATCTGTCTGTCCACCCCCAATCAAAGATTTCGCTCGCAGAGTTTTATCGCGATGAAATATATTGCACGATATTAGTTTCCCTTACAAATAAAAACATTGAAAAAATGGTTTTAGGGATAAAAAATCAAAGTCAAAGTCAAAAGATACTTTATTCAATACAATCACAATGATCACTTTGAAACGTCTTACATACTAGGTGAAATTAGGTGCCAATTCATCCTAACCCAATCCCGAGAAGAACTGGCAAGAAACTCGTCTTGGTCCTAGCGCTTTTGTACATGATCCAACTTATAACTACCATAACTACGAAATACTAATACAAGAGAGTTTATACCTCTATTGTCAGGATTACATCTTCTTAATACCTCTCGTATCATATTGTGTGGTAATAGGTATACCTAGTTGCATAGGATCTTTTAAAGATACCTACTAAGAGGTTTTTTTAACAGTTTCAATGATCAAAGGGCAGGTGCTTACCTCTGACAAAGAATTAATGTGGCTTTTTAACGAGGTAACGTTGCCAGCCTTTTGGGCACTTACCTGCGGTCAGTGAACTGACCTCTGTTTTTTATCTATTGTCTAAACGGCTATTATAAAATAGAGTTTATAGTTTAATATACGATAACTACCTAGTTAGTATGTTAATTGTTAGTACTTCTTTGTAAACTTGTTGAATAAAAGATTATATTCGGTACTGGGGTCTATATTCGGAGAAGAGTGTCGGTCGACATTTCGACTATGAAAATAATTCCAGAAATTCACATATGAGGGGTGAAGTGGTTGAAGTTTATAGGTAGGTATTAGAAAAACTGAAAACTGAACTCTAGAGGTCAGTGAGGTTTTTTCATGGGTGAATTTCAGAAATTATTTTCATAGTCGAAATGTAGACCAACACTCTTCTCAAGTCTCTACGCCCCGCAATGGTTATTAGGGTGTGCGTTCTCCCTATAGTCAGTCAGTCGGTCAGGCAGGACTGACAGGAGGATTCTTACCTCTGCTGTGCCTACTTAGGTACGTATGGGTAACCAAAATTTTCATACCTAACAGCTTAAGTACCTAAAGGCTACTAGAGGTGGATTATGAGTTTTTAGCAGTTTCACAATAGAGGTAGGTACTTATGCACCTCGAACGAGAAACTGTCAAAAGATGAGGTCAATACTGTGAACTATAACATCATGAGGAAACAAAGAAAGAGGGCTTTATGGCATGCAATGTCAATGAAATTAATATACTTACCTACACATCTTGCCCGACCTACGAATATTTGATTCTTACTCGTTATTCTATTCTCTCTTGTATCGTATCTAACGCGTACTTACGTGTTTGATCCGTGTGATTGGGGCCTATGTTTGAAAAATCACGCTTGATCTATCAGTCACATCATTTCAATGGAAATATACCTAAGTAGGTACCTACCTACTAAAAGTTGAGCATGATTGTCCCAAGCAGCGTCCAAGTAACCTTGAGTAAAATTAAAACGGCGCTTATCATAGATGACCTTGACCGATCCAAGTCGTTGCACCGATTACGCATTCACTGAACTGCGACATTCCTCATCAACCACTCATCTTTGAAAAAACCATCCTTGCACACTAATTTCAACAAAAGGCTATATAAAACTGATCTCGGTGCATGTATGTCAGTGTCGCAACCTTCTTTCACTGCGCAAGAGTTGTTTTTTTAACAATGACGAACTTGTGCTTGCTTGTATTAACTGTTTACTGGACTGTCGAATCTGCCCCAGTTGGTCTAGGCTCTTTGGATTTTGATAAGCTAGACACGAACTTATCTGATCTGAAGTACGAAGTAGAAGAAGAGGACTTGGAAGACTTCTCAAGGCTGCTGGATGCTGCTGATGTATCTGCAAACGGTGGAAGTCAAACAAAAACAAACTTAAACACCTCAGGGTATAAGAAAAAAAATACGTCAAACAAGGGATCCAAAAACAAACACAGTATCGGAGATGTAAGAAAATTTTACAAATCTGATGAAAGCCATGACCAAGGAGCTTACGACGACAATATCACGTACGCACAAGCAAAAGGTTACGCTGGAACAGCTGTCGGAGTACGAGGAAATGAAGATAGGAAGTACAGAAAAGGGACGAAAACCAGAGGATTTCATAGAGTTCATCATAAAGACGAATACAAGAAAGATAAAGTGTTCTATGAAGACGATGATACAAGTGGTGTAATAAACAAAGTTGGTACGAAAGCCCTTGGATACAAAGTTAAAGCTGGAGCAGGTTTCAATAAAAGAAACTTCCATAATGACAGGCTGAAGGGCGCCTTAGGGAAACGAGGGTATTCGGATAAAGGATTCTCAAATAAGGATTTTAGTGGTTACGCCGACTCACAAGGATTTGATGGAACATTTTCTAATGCAAGCTAAGCGATGTCTTTTCCATGTTTATAATGACCAATGACTTTCCAAGTTTAAACGATCTATAAGTCATCCCCACATTGGACGTCAGTTTCAGACAATAAAAGGTTAGGCAGGTAGGCTTCACTTTCACAACTGTGCTTGGCTGTATTTAGGCTAATGTAATGCCCGATTTTAATCTAAGTATCCCCCTGACTGCCACGACGCCACTGACGCATACCTACGAAAGTAAGAATTTAATTGATAACAATAAAATGAATAGAATTACCTACTGTTTTTTTTTAGTAAGTAGGTACAAATTTTAATAAAACAATGTACGTAGGTAAGTATCTAGTAGAAATAAAACGGTGGTTGAGCCTAGGTCATTATTATCAGTAAACCTACCTAGAGATGTGATCTATCTACCTACCTCTTTGATTAAAACGTTTTAAACAAGACCAAGACCTACCTAGACTAGAGATGGTAGACATCATGGGAGATGTGTTGGGATATCACAGAACAGTATTCTTCTAGGTCTACCAACGTAGACAGAGAAAACAATAGACACATGGTGATCATGCCGCGTGTGAGATGGAACGATAGGTGGGTGGTGTTGCCACATTAAAACTTTTACCCTAGTCCTAAGTAATCCTAGATTTATTCGAGACGTTATGTTGTGGTAGAAATCTCTAGAGCTTTCCTCTCTATCACAAAACTCAAACTTTTTAACAGATGTGCGATATAGAAAACATATAACAACATTTGTGTACTTAATTGTTTACTTATTATTAAAGCTAAGCATAACATTACAGAAATAAAAAGCCATAAATATAACACAAAGTCAAAAGATACTTTATTCAATACAATCACAAGGATCACTTTGAAACTAAGTCTTAGGTACTAGGTCTTATCTAATTTAGGTTCCAATATATAATCCAAGCCCGAGAAGAGAAACTCGTCCTGGTCCTAGCGCATTTTTGCATGATCCATCTTATAACTAAATTAGCTACGATATACTTATACATGAGTTTATACATTTCAAGTGTGTCGGTTAACTGTCTGAGGGCAGAGCGACATGAGGCCATGCGTTCTTATCAATAATATAGTCATTTATATTATAATAAGCTTTCTTCAAAAGACTATTTTATGTAAGCTTTAAATTTCTTAATAGGTAGTTTAGTTGCATTTTCAGGAAGCTTATTATAGAAGCGCACCGTGTTCCCGATAAAGGACTTATTTACTTTTTCTAGTCGAAAAGTATTGATCAGTATCTACCTACCTACAGAATAAAAACTCATAAATCATATATTTACTAACCACCAGCGGAACAGCATTAGGATACAGAATAGTTAATTTTTTCTGGTTAAACTTTAGTAGTGCGTCGCACGAAAATAAAGGCAAAAAAAATGGGGGGGAGGAGGGAGGGACCATCCCTACCCCCTGGTACCACCCCCATACTAGGTATTGCCCCGTTTTTGAGATATTTGAATAAATGTAACCTAACCTCAAAAAAACATTGATACAAATCTAGTTTAAATTACCAAGGAGGGGGAGGGAGAGGTCCACCTCACCCCTGGAAAAGCTCCCAAGATGAAGGTAGATGCACAAATGAAAAAAAAAAACATTTGTAACCTATCGTAACGTTTCGTAAATTTGTAACGTTTCGTTCGCATCAATTTTGCACAACATGATATATCACAGACAACAAATACGACAAAGATCAGATATATCGTGACCTTGTATTATTTTCTGGCGCTGCGGCGGCCGCTACCGCGGCACGCTTCGCTCGCCTTGCGCGTTTTTTTCTATACTCCAACATAACCTACCTAGTGATAGGTGATAAGTAACCAAGTGAAGTGAAGATAAGCCAAAGTCGTCGAAAGAAGCCATAACAAAATCACTGACAGGATTTTTACGTTTCGTTTACATCAATTTTGCACACAACATGTTAAACCATAGACAAGAAATACGACAAAGTTGATTATTATCTGTCAATCTTTACGTAGTTTTATCTGATTTATTTGATTTGAGGTTAAAAATGTTTTATTATTTTCTCAGAATAACCTAATGTTATTAGTGGTAAATATGTAATCAGAAAGCAAAACCCTACCAGATGTGAGTCTTTTCACCCTCCAATTCGTGCGACGCACTACTAAAGTCAAGCCTTTTTTCTTCTTAAACAAGACATTTTTCTCAAAATGGGTACTACAAATCCTCGAAGAGTTTTTGGGTGTCCAGATTTTTCGGCCTGTGGCTTCAACCCACTGCAAACGTACATTATCGTTTGATGGAAAACTGTAACAAATTAATAGCGAGGTGTTTTATTCTACAATGTAAGAATCATTTTAATCTATTTATTTATACAGGGCGGTATGGTTATTGTCGCTGACAGGACATTATTTCACAATCAATTGACATCAATATGTATGAAAGGTTTCCTCAGACCGATTTTAAGCAGCTTTTGCCTTTACCTTGCCTCCATATATTCATCTATCAACATTGTACGATACTTACGTTAAATTGAATTATTAAAATTCATACGAAATGTAAAACATATTTTATGTAAAATTTATGTACCTAGTCTGGGGAATGTTAAGGTCGAATGCAAGCAACACCAAAATAAATAAATTATTTGTTATGATTTATGAATTATGCTGTAGCGAACAAAGTTCAGTTCGAAATGCTGTTATCTATTGTGTATATTATTAAAAAAACAGTTTGAAAGCTAAACTACTCAAAAATACTTGTACCTACGAGTAAAAAGACAAATCGGGGTGTTTCCGTTCACTATCACTTTTACATCCTAAAACGATACATCGAACCATTATCTTTACAAAATCCGGTAAAGGAATTTGTTATTTGCAATTCGCAAGTAACTCAGCGTGTTCACAATTTATTATTAACAGTTTTTTCCGGTTATTTCACACAAAGCGAGCAGAAGCCATCCAAACAATGGCAAACTGTCAAGAGACGCAGCCGGCAGCCGCGCTCGCCCCATTTGATTATAAACCTTAATTCACATGTTTACAGTCTACTTTTGTATGGAGAAGTTTACTGAGTTAGGTTCTTTGATATATTATCTACATTCTGAACGAAAAATATTGCATCATCTGTGGTCGTTCAGTATTTCATTGGCAGTCGCCATAATTACTGATTTTGAAGTGATTTATTACTAAGCTCTAACGCGCCAAAATAAGTTTTCACTTCTGTCGGCATTCCCGGAGTGCAACCCGATTTTTTTTTTGTAAATATATACATATTATACATAGAAACACCCAGACCCGAGACTTATACTTGCAGATCATACAAACATTTGTCCCGCGGCGGGAATCGAACCCGCAACCTTTTGCGTCTCAGCCGGACCCAAGCCCACTGCGCCACAGAGGTCGTCAAAATATATATAAATAGGTAATTGACTATGATTCTCACACTAGATAATAATCTGTATCGTGGGTATCTGTACGAATTTTCAGTTAGGTTTAAGGCCTCGGTTCACAGCTTCAGTCATAAACGCTTAATATAGAATATTAGTTAATAGTTTTTTTTATCCCTATGATACCATCGGTACCTTCTAAAAAGTCTATAATAGACCACGTATGTTCAAATCTACAAGAAAATAAATTTCATTTTGCAATTATAGAATCCTCCATATCAAATCATAAGCAAATTTACTTTGAGATTAAGAGAAACAAACCTGAACCCCTAAGAAAAATAAAATACCAGGCAATAGACTATGACAAACTGTGTAAAATAATGGAATAGAATTTGACAGAAAACTACGAATATCATGAACTGGAAGAGAAAATAAAAACCAGTATCGAGAAAAGTAAAATAACAAAGACTAAAATAGTAAATCCACCAAAGCAAGACTGGATAAATAGTTCTATTATACGAGATATAAACAAAAGAAACACACTATGGACAGAACATAAATGCAATCCACAAAACAAAATAAAACAAGAAATATTTAATAAGAAAAGAATGAAGAAGAATGAAGTAGCTGAAAAAATTCAAATTACGAAGAGGAAGTACTATTTAAAAGCATACCTTTCAAATCGAGGACAGGTAGTGAGGATCACAGCAATAGATCGGTCAACAGCAAAGTAGAACAAATAACATATCATACGGGGTGCCACAAGGCTCTATTTTGGGACCTCTGATGTTTCTCATTTATATAAACAGCATGCATAAACTCGGTTTAAAGGGAGATATAACACTGTACGACGATGATACCAGATGGTTTTATTTTGGAGTGTCAATGGATACTATAATAGCCTATGCACAGTACGATCTGGATCTACTAAATGAATGGTTTCAATGTATTTTACTCACCATAAACATCTCAAAGACGAACTATATCATATTTACCGCATTAAATAAGAAAATACCGGATTACTCCCCATTGACAATAAACAATATAGCTATAAATAGAGTCTACCAAGAAAAATATCTAGGAATACTTTTAGACAGTGGTATGACTTGGAAACCTCACTTACAAACAATTCGATCAAAATTATTATCACTAACAGGAGCTCTACGAGGTTTTGTATGTTGTATCCCGCGGCAGGTACGATACACAGTTTATAATTCACTCATAAAACCTCATTTAGAATATTTGGTGGAAGTATGGGTAGCAGCGGCAAAAACTAGTTTCGAAATAATACAAATAGCTCAAAACAAACTAATAAAAAGACTATTCAACTATGATTTTCTAACTCCTATTGATAAAATATATAAAGAGACAAAGATTTTAAACATATCGCAAACATATATATATATATAACATCTGCATATTGATTAGAAATAATTACGTTTTAAAAACTAAAAAGAAACCGACTTCATTGAATGAAATTTGAGCCCATAATACATTTTTAGTGGAAAGTAGATGTATTTTGTAAATATATAATATGGGTAAGCCAAATAAACGCACCGCTCCAATGAGACAGCGAGGTATCGAAGTACATGAAAACATCATCGATGTATACAATTTTTAGATTTTCGTTGATTCGCAGCTCGACCGATTTTGATAAAATTTATATGGGACCACCTGTGAAGAACCACCCTTTCAAAAAAAAAAGATTTTTCCAAATCAGCCGTTTTCGAATAATCGGTGAACATACATAAAAAAAAAAGATTCCGACAAATTGAGAACCTCCTCCTTTTTGATAAAGTCGGTTAAAAATCTTAATAAAGATATACATATACAAGGGACGTTCACTAAAAAACAGAAAATACAAAAGTTACGGTTAAGAAGTGCTAATAATATATAACATGCACCTCGAACTAATTATGGCAAAAAAAATATAATGTACGAAGTCGCGCAGCTATAGGTATAATATGTTACCGAATGATATTTAACAAGCGAAATCACTGCTTGCTTTCAAAAAACATCTCAAATATTATATTATTGATAAGAAGTATTCATATGCATCTAAGACGCTTTGTTCTACATGTCACTTCCAGTTGCGCTCACTCTGTGTATCTTTATTGTTTGCTGGCTGTGTTTATGTTCTACCCTCACATTTTTTTTTTTTATATTTGATGTATTAATTTATTGCGATGTATAATTTTGTAATATCTGTGTACTAACTATACCTAACTACGATTAAGCCTTTATTTACTAATGTTTTTGTATTCTCATGTAAGTGAATTTATTCTTATGAGAAAATAAATAATTTTTAACCTGACCTATGTGTTAGCATTAGCATCCTAGAAGTTTGTAGGTAGGTACTCTACTGTAGTGGTAAAATTGGTAGGTATTTAGATATTACTTGACCCGCTGCTAGGTGGCAGCATTTCGAACCCTAACTTTTTATCGTGTCACAGGAAGTGAACGAGAAGAGAAGACAATAAAAAAACCTACCCGTTTATATTGTAGAACCCAAAACCTCAGAAATGTAAAAAAACTGATGGAAAATGCATTAAAAAAAACAATTTTATTGTCTATGTTATATGTCAATTTTTCAAACTGTCATGCATGTCATCGTCCTGCTCTATAGTTGTCTATGGGCACAGTGCAATTCAATTCTTCATCTTCATCTTTGCTGAATGAGTGAACTTGAAGTAAAGTGTTTGTGTAAATGATTGTGAAACAAAGGGATTTATACGAAATAAATGAGGCTCAGTAGAGTTATACTGTCTAGCTTTACTCATGAGTACGGAAGAGACTCTGTTGAATCTCGACTTCGACAAGCCGAACACATTGAATGCACCGCCCGATGACGGTGTGGTGTCTCTGTCCAGTAGTTCAGAAGAGATCTGTTTAGTACCAGAGGTTGGGTTCGAAGGCAACCTGGATTCTCCAGGCGTGAACCGAGAGTCGCAGCCACTGCTTGGCGGGCGCGGCGACTTCGAGGTCTCATATAATCACTTTCCAGGTGAGTCGATTTCGATTTATAATAACTACGTTTCATACGCACATCCTCCTACCAATTAGCTGATAAAAACGACATCGTAATTTTGCTCGCAAATACCTATTTCATTATCATATTCTACGTTTTTACTGTTGTAAGACTTCAACAAAGCATGTCTCTTGCATGTCTATGGCTTCTACAAAGAAATCTTACAACATTATTATACAATAAGAAAGAAACCATCTGTTTTGGGGATGCGTAGGTAATGTGTTTATCGTGACGCACTTTGATTTCCTTGACATGAAAAATATGAATATTGAAAAAATCTTGTTCAACTGATCGCACCAACTTCAGTTTGTTTTTGTATGTACGTATGTGTATTAAATGTATGTGTGCAACTGGTGTGAATTCAGTAGCAGAAAGTCATTTTCAGTGATGTGTAACAACTTGTACCTACTAAGTAATACCTACTGAACTAAAACTGAAATAAACTGTTCTTGTGATATTTTTATTGGAATCTTAAAATGAATGATCCTTTTTATTGCAGTAAGTTATTTGCTTCATTTAGATACATTGGTTTTAAATTTTACCGATCAAATTGTTTATTGTTTTTTATCTGCTAAAATCTGCTTTCCATATGGCAAAGTATTGTGGGTAAGTACCTCTTACCATCGGGTTTTTTAAAGACACACCTATGCCATGTTCCTATATTATTCTACTACCCATTACTAGCAACCATCAGCATATTTTTATAGCATGGACGTGATCAGTTCTATTTTTTTTTTATTGTTTCTTTCATGTGTTTCACACTAGCATTTAATCTGAGTTCATCCTTGCTTTGGCAGACAATATGTCAAGCTGTTAGTCTAAAGTTTTAAAAAGTTGTTTGGCCATAATGGAGGCCTTTAGGGGAGGGATCCAAAGATTGAGACAATATAAATAATAAATAACGATGGACATTTCACTCAGCATCATCTGGCCCCAAAGTAAGCAGAGGTTATGTCATGAGTACCACATGACTGATGTACTACTTATATACCTTTTTTTTGTAAATTTATACATTATATACATACATACCCAGAACCGAGACAATTACTTGCAGATCATACAAACATTTGTCCCTTGCCGGGAATCAATCTTTAGTGTTTCAGCCGGGCCTTGGACCACTCCGCCACAGAGGTTGCCAATCAACTTATAAAAAAGTATTGAATAGGAGGACTAATAAATAGAGACTATAGTAATAAATGGGTAATTCTATGATAAGAGGTAACTTGTGCAGCAATCAGTTTAAAATATAAATCTCATTCTATTTGTTGTTATATTTTGTAATGAATCACATCACCTAAATGTACTTTATTAAATAACGTCACAATTAAATGCCTAATTAAAGTATATTTTTCAGAAATTCCTTATAAAGTCTAAAAAAGTCTCTACCCTTGCCTGTCCCCCTGTCGGTTTCAGTTTAATTTGCAATCAATACATACCTTATTTGTATCAGTTATTAAACTAAAGTATGTTAAACACAAATTTCAATAAATATATTTAAGTATTTTTAAGGAAAAATAGAATAATATCTATTTATTTGCCATATTTTTTAAACTTTACTTATGTCCCACTGTTTTTGAGTGTCTACCCTGGCAAATTTCATTCCGCTACTACAAACACAAATATAAAACGGCCATATTTCAAATAGCGCTCAAAGTCATCTATCAATGTGAAGTTACCAATGCAAAACACGTGTTCCGTTAAGAGCATCATCATTTATTACTTGTTGCGATGCATTGGTTCAAAATAGTGGTTTAGCAAGGTCATTGTGTCTCTCCACTGGTAAGTCATAAAAGTAATATTATTTATTTAATTTATTTGCATTTACTGGTTTAATTTAATAATAATGCAATACTTAAAGTCTGATACATAATGTAACAAAACATTTCTTATGTCAATTGAAACAATAAAATTTATCATGAAAACGTCTCTTCCCTGACATATTTCCCCTGGCAAGGTACAGGTATCTTGTACCTACCTGGTACAGGTAATATGAAAATTATCCTAGTTATCGCAAGTCTGATTATTTGAATTATTTAAATAAATTATTCGTCTTTTAGACAATAGTCTACATAATTAGCATTAATAAAAGAATATTTTATTATTAGTTGTAGGTACAATGCCATGTTAATTTTGTATATTATTGTATAATGACACTAAAGACACTTTTGTTTTCAATTTCAGAGAAGGCTGAAATAATATAGTCTGTTAATGTGTAATATGATTGGTAAAAATGATAGTCTGATTCTATGTTAAGTACAATTTTTAAATAAAGTTGATTTTACTAATTTTGTTACTCTCATTGCCACAAATTCTCTCCCCTGGCCAAATAAGTATCTACCCTGATCTTGGTGTGTCTACCCTGCCCAATGTATTTACCCTGGCTTTGTAAAAAGTAATAAAATATGTATAAAATGACTTGCCCTTACTTGAAAAGATACATAAATAGGACAGAAATCGTAATATAAGTGTTCAATGAAAAAACAGCAACTTTCTCCGTGGCCGTATTCTCTATGGACTTGAAACCTCTTATCGTAGAATTACCCAAATATAGACTCGAAACAGTGTGACTTAGACAACATATCAGCAAAAAAAAGAGAAGATCAAAAGTACAAATTTGGAACATATTGCAAATAGTATTCATGACATGGTTTGCAAAGATCATTTATTCAAAATTGATAACATAAACAAGTTTCTATGTAAATCGACTGTCAGCTGGATTCCAATGTAATACAAAACTACATTTTAAACTCATTTTGATGAACTACCTAAATGATCTAAATTATGACTTAATTAATGTTATTTTTTTCAAATGAAAATGCTTAATTAAAATATTACAAACTTACTTGTAAAATGTATAGATGGATGGCCTTTCTTATAAATGCCTCTTAACTTGAACACTTCCTAAACACTTTAAAATTCACCCTCTCACTATTATGTCATCTTACAAAAAGGGATGCCACTATCTTAAACATTGATTAACTTTTGACAGACGTTGAGAAACATTTATACATGTATTATACATTTTTAACATGTATGGCCCGGATTGTTTATGAAAACATTCATAAATAAATTAAATTATGGTTTTCACTTTTTCTAATAAATGCTTATAAAACCTTAATATCTTTAGGTCGAGCACCATTTGCGCTCGCCAAAAGTCCGTGTAACGCTGTCACGGGTTGTCGGACAACCTAACAGCATTAGTCAAGTCTGAAAAAAGAAAAACAATCTACCCATGTTAGATTGTTTTATTACACCGACTTTTGGCGAGCGCAGATGCTGCTTGACCTAAAATTATTGAGGTTTTATAAGCATTTATAAAACCTCAATAATTTAATAAAAGTAAAAAAAATATATATAAAACTTTTTTAATTAAACAATCACAAAAAATAGTTCTAGAATAAAGTTCTTAATAAAAAATGTCAATGTATTCAAGGTTCAACACATTGACCTTCTAGGAAGCTTTGACAAATCATAGGTACTTTGTTACGTTACTCAAGACTGAAATATTTGCATATAGATTATATCTGATATGTGTTTGGGTGTTTCTATGTATAATATGTATGTATTTAAAAAAAAAAGTGTATAAGTAGTATATAAGTCATGTGGTACTCATAACACAAGCTCTGCTTACTTTGAGGCCAGATGATGTGTGTAATGTCCGGTATTATTTATTTATCTATCTGACAACATAATAGGTATATCCAATGATTTGGTTTTAAATATTGCAGTTATGTGTCTTAGGCTTATAATAATTTATAATATTTTGAATGCAAAAGTGTTTGTGGCTCCACCACTCTGTAACAATTTAAAAGATTTGCATAAAACTTAGTATAATAATATTGCTAGACTTTTCACACAGCATCATCTAGCCCCTAAGTAAGCTGACCTTGTGATGGAAACTGCATGACTGATATACTACTTACTTATATGCTTTTTTTTTGGTAATTACTAAGTATATATACTTAGAAAAACAACCAGTAGGGCTATTATGCAACTCTTTCGTTTCGATTAGCAATCGGCATCAATGTCTATCAATTTCGATTAGCAATAGGCATTATTTCAATCAATCATATACGATGTATTTAAATGCTTAGTACGCTAAACACGGTTCCTACCACAATCGTACTTTTTAAATTGGTCGAGGTATAGTTTGACACCAACTACATTAATTGGTATAGAATATAAATATGTATAAATATTACAATGTATAGATGTGTTCAGTCCAGAGGGGTCCAGAGCTAGACAAGATCCACTTTTGGTTGGCGTTCACGCCTGTACAGCAGCAGTCTCGTTTCCTTAGACACGTCACTTATCAACTTATGTAATATTAAAAAAAAAAACATTCATTTCCAGACAAACGATAACTGAATGTAGTTGTTACCTTGGTCCCTTGGCATAACATATACTTTTGAAACTGTTTAAGCCTCTTCACGACTTTTCTTCACGATGGATTCCTTCGCCGTTTGAGTGCACTAGCACACACATTTTGCGAAAGGAAATCCTATTAGTGGACGTGCGAGTTCGAACCTACGATGTTAGGATATTTCATACTTAGGGTTTATATATATTATAATCACACAGTATAAGATAAATAAACCCTAAATATAAAATAATATAATGGGCTTGAATCTGTGGTTTCGCTGGCCTAACCAAAAATACGATCGATCGAACTGTTATGGCGGATGTATAGGTAGATCTTAAAATGATCTTATATTAGTTGCACCAAAGTCTGAATAAAGTCTGAGAGGTAACATTTTAAAATCACACTTTTGAAATAGGTACACTAAATTATCGTGTTTTAAATCATTCTAGACGCCATGTAATTCAGTGTTGAATAAAAATGTCAAAACAAGAAAATCTATTCAATTCAAATAAAGTGAATAAAGGAGTTTACAGTTAAATAAAATCCGTCATTTAAAAATGTTATTAGAAGTTTTGAAGGTTTTTTGAAGCAAAATAAGATCGTTCGTATTTTACGAAAGTATGGCTAACTAATCCAGCAAATCCACTGGACTAATCCAGCGAAACAACAGAATCACCACCATTGTTGTAGCCGTAAAATCTGCTGCCATCTTTATTTTTTAACGGATAAATTGCGTAAAATTATTACGCATAAAATATTACGCATATTTAAATATATAATAATTAAAATACATCTTATAACCCGTTCTCATAAATCCATTTCCTATAAAAAATTAGGCATAATGTTTGATTTTCATAAATAAAATTGTCAAAAACTATTCGTATAGGATAACGCATAAATTACTATCAGGATATTTCAAAATGATAATTAAAATAAATGCAAGTCTGTTCTGGCACTGACCGGCTGCTGCCGCGGCTCTTTTCGCACCTCGTGCGTAGTTTGGCCAATATCAAAATCATGCTCGTCCTTACGCGCCTCGCAAACTCTCTTAGATGTGGATTAATGTAATTAATACTAATAATTAAATTAATAAAGTATCTACATACCATTAGGAAATTTATTAGTAATGAGCTACATTATGCCTAACAATAAGCAAAATAAAACTTTACCAAATGTTTAAATGACAAATTATGTATATAATAAAGTTTTTTAAACTTACGCGATCAGAACACATTATTATAAATACTTACGGGTCACGGGATGACTGAGTCATCCCGTGACCACGACAGAGTGTAAACCTGTCGAAACGTCGGGAAAAATAGGTAAATAAACGCGATAAATACCCGTAAGTATTTATAATAAATTATATAATACATAAATACATACATTATTTAAAAAAAAAAATGTCTAACTAAATTTTAAAAGACTCAGGACAAAAGTAAATTATGCCTGATTATCATAATTATGCTAAAATAAATTATGCCATGTAACATTACGGCATTCCAATTTATGCCAAACGTAGGTCAGTCATTCATTGACATTAAAATGATAAAACCGGATCCTACCTTATCGCCACATTAGCTAACTGCTTATCAAAAAGACGGTATACTTCAATTACGTAAGTTCTTTCCTACCTAATGTTTATTACTATACATTATACATAAAGAATACCTTATTAGTTAATGAAACTAATAAATTAATAACAAGAACTTTCCAACGCAAATTTTTAAAGCGCACCTTAAATACCCAAAGATCTGCGTTTCTGGGAATTACAAAAACTCAATTGAAATTGAAATTGGAATTGAATATATGAAATGAAATAACCCAGATTAGTTACCAATACTTTTTATTACACCCCTATTATATTTTTATATACCTACTAGAGATTGTTTGTTTCATTGTTTATTCACGATCCAGATCAAAGTAGGTGTGTCTGACTGACTCTGACTGAGTACGTACTATATAACTACAAATATAATATTCTACATTATTTTACAAACATCTGTTCCGATTTTCGGTACCTCGGTTCAGAAGTACAAAATGATGGTGAGATAGAGAAGGATGTAAGAAGTCGAATAAATGCGGGATGGATGCAGGTCTCAGGAACAATTTGCGATCCACGTATGCCCCTTAAGCTTAAGGGGAAAATATATAAAACAAACGCAAGACCTGTCGTATGCGAATGCTGAGGTGGATGTATGGAGTGACGCGAATGAACAGAGTAAGGAGTACATAAGAGGAAGTGTGAAAGTGGCGCCAGTGAATGAAAACATGAGCAACAGGCTAGCATGGTATGGGCATGTAATGAGAAGGGAAGAATGGCATATAACTAGGAGTGCTTGGTATGTATGTTGATGGATTTACGAGTAGAGGTAGGCCAAAGAAAAGATGGATGGATTGTGTGAAAGATGACATGAGTAAGAAAGGAGCGAGTGTTGAGATGACGCCGAGCCCACATAATGTGGGAAAAGGGCAGGAAGATGATGATGATTATTTTACAAACATTT
Organism: Lampropteryx suffumata; assembly: GCA_948098915.1. Lineage (NCBI taxonomy): Eukaryota > Metazoa > Arthropoda > Insecta > Lepidoptera > Geometridae > Lampropteryx > Lampropteryx suffumata. The sequence continues at coordinate 10,248,052 of OX402565.1, forward strand.
CTTTTTAACCGACTTAAAAAAAAGGAGGAGGTTCTCAATTCGCCGGAATCTTTTTCTTTATGTATGTTCACCGATGACTCAAAGACGCCTGAATCGACTTGGAATATTATTTTTTGGTTTCAAAGGTGGTCCCATTTAAATTTGATCGACATCAGTCAAAACGGTTTTTAAAAAATCAACAAAAATCTAAAAATTGTATACTTACATCGATGATATTTTCGTTTACTCCGAAATCTCGCTGCCTCATCTAGCTAGGTTTCGTTTTTAGAAAACGTCGTTTTATTCGTGTTTGATTTTGCTCGGTCATCCAGGTACTTCTATATAAAGCTCTACCTTCCACAAAAAAAATGTATTATTCAATGAAGTCGGTTTTATTTTTAGTTTTATGTAAGTCTCATATAGCTAAAACGGCGAGTTGTTATGGTTTCCCTCCATTGATAGATACCCAAGAATATTTTACTAATGTATCCGTTAGCGGTTACTCTGGATTTCGTCTGCGTTATTTTTGTACAAAATGGAAAATCCCTTTATTATAAAAAGGCCGATTTAAATTGAGTCTGTCAAGTCTTCCAAGTCAGTGTTGACCCGGTAAAGTCATCGTACGAATCGATTTCAAGGTAGAACAGCACCGACTGTTCGTTAACAGTAGAAGCCAGTTCTCGGCGGTGCGAGCATGTCAATCAGTCCAATAGAATGTAAATCGTCTATAACTCTAAGGCAAACGCGGACACTTTTGTGTCTTGTGTCTAGGAATAGACATAAATTAGGATAATTCCCATCTGTCCCCCTGCTTTGTCCCCTCAGGGGGACAGATAGGCCAAAAAAGTTCGATCTGTGCCCCTGTAGCAAAGATGACCTTTGATTAAAACAAATAAGCGGAAGATAGGTGCCTCGCCTCTAGCGGATGGACCGCTTAAATTAGGTCTCCGTCGCCTAATTGCTCTCAGTCGCAAGGGCATCGCGCGCGTGAGACGTGAAGATACTCTTTTATTATTTTAAGCGGGATAAACGTTACTAAAATGCCTTCGAGTGCTTTTATGCGTTGTACCAATCATTCAAAAAGAAAAAACAAATCTCATGGAATCACTTTTCACTCGTAAGTACACGGAAACTTGAAATTTCTTATGATATTTGCAAATTAGCTTATTGTTTTGATCGCCATTTTGCAGAGCAAGATAGAAATATACGATACTTTTATGTGCGACAAGTTAAGTATGATCACGCACGTGCTGCCGAGCGAAAGCGCTCGCAGCCCGCGAATTGTTTTCGCAGTAGCGTCAGCACAAGAATATTAAAATATGTAAAGGCTTTTATATATAAAAAAAATATTACCTACCTAAAAATATTTTTTAGTGTTCATTTATTACTTTAATGTAGATAAATTAAATAGTTGTCATGTTATGAGTATATGTAAAAAAAAATAACAATTTATGTTAGTAAAAACACTAGTGTGTTAATTAAAACATTTTATTTTATAATGTTAAAGCGTTCCGTGTTTGTTTGTTTTCTAGGTTTCCTGGGGATGTACTTGTGAGACATAAATGGCTTCTTGTAGTTCGTAAACAAAGGCAAAGATCATTCAGGTTCTTATTATTTATGTGTAGTATTAGGTACTACATATCTTTAGGTTGGCCTAAGATTTACTTAATTGAGATTTTTATAAAAAAAAATAAACACTACAAAACAGTTTTATTATGTTTTTTTGTTGACCCTACTTACGCCAAAACGCTTTGTTTTTATTAAAAAACGTGGATATTCAGGTAAATGCTGTTTTATTTTGCTCTATATAATTATATAATTTGTCTGCTGACGTTCCTTGGTAGTCATTGTCACGGACACGACTCGACCCGAAGTATGCCGGTGACGCACGACAGTGGTCTCGCTCGCGCTACTGTCGAAACAAATCGATTTGTCTCTGTCGTTCATTAGTGTTCAACGTAAAATGGAATTAAAGCTGTGTGAGTGTTTATGCATGTGGTTGTGTATCATGCCTATAATTTCACTGACGAATGAATGATTTGCCTCATCTTCCGCTTATTTGTTTTCATCAAAGTAGATGACTATATTATTGATAAGAATGCATGGCCTCATGTCGCTCTGCCATCCGACAGTTAACCGACACACTTGAAATGTATAAACTCTCTTGTATTAGTATTTCGTAGTTAAGGTAGTTATAAGATGGATCATATAAAAAAGCGCTAGGACCAAGACGAGTTTCTTGCCAATTCTTCTCGGGCTTGGTTTAGGATAAATTGGCACCTAAATTCACCTAGTATGTAAGACGTTTCAAAGTGATTATTGTGATTGTATTGAATAAAGTATCTTTTGACTTTGACTTTGACTTTTGTGTCAGATACAAGCTACCGATGAATATTTGATTTCTCTGGAACCAGTATAAAATCATCCACTCCCTCCGCATATGTAAACATTTTTTAAGTCCAGTTGTTCCCACTTAACACTTACTCATTGACGATCGAAAAGTGTTCGGTGTCGGTAACTGGAAACTAAAAGTCGTCAGTTGAAGACACAAGCAACATTAACAAATTTCCTGTCGATTGTACTGCGTTTCTTTATCGACGTCCATCGTGAGACTTACGGAAAACAAGCAACGAATGGTACCAGTGGCCAGTAGTAGCAACGGGCGACTGTGTCCGATCACCGCAACAGGACACAGCAACTACCGTTCCCTGTAATGGTGTGCCGTGTCGGCAACAAAGAGTGTCTACGTTTGCGCAGCGCCTAAACTAGTCTCAATTCTCAAATAAATGCATTGATTGTCAGTCCGTCAAGTAATGGTTTTATGAAATCGTTCGTGTTTAGATGATCCGCAATTCAGTGAGCTGCTATGGCAAACGGAGGTGGCCATCGACAACGGCATCTACCCAGAGCGGATATACCAGGGATCCAGTGGGTCTTACTTCGTCAAAAATCCGGGAACTGTAAGTATCTACACGCTTCTTTTTTAGAAACTCCTTCTTTTTCATTAGTCGGTTAATCATACTTACAGTCCTACATCTAGGCACAGAATTTACATTTTATGCTACGAAACTTGTTGGACCGATTTTTGCTAAAGATTTTAGAATACGCCCCTGATGGATTGGGGAGGATTACTACGAATATACCATTGTGGATAGGTTACATAATTGTACCTGCAATTGGACGTGAGATGCTTTTTAAACCTAAAAACTTTGATTTCTCATTTATCCTTCAATGTTTACACGCGAACGAAGTCGCGGAGTTTTTTTCTAGAAGTTTGATAAGGTAGTAATAATATCGATAGCAACATTGTTTCTCAGTCTGTTGTCTCGTCAGACTAACAAAAAATTCGTAAAATGCGATCTCAATTTTTTTCCACCATCAGAATTACATTGTTATTTTTAATTTGACTCCTATATTTACGTAAGTGGTGTCAAATCCGCTCAAATGATCGCTATGTAAATATAATGGGACTGTGTTGAATAAAACTAAGGAAAATCTAATCAATGAAGAACAAAATATACATTTTTTTTTATTTTAATTCTGTAATTTTAAATTTAGTAAAATAAGATTGTTCGTATTTAACGAAATTTTAGCTAGTCCGGCGAAACAACAGAATTTAATTGTGTGGTCAAAGTTACTTAATGGTAGTAATTCTGTTGAATTATTTTAAACAGAATTAGACTATTACATTTAAGTGTAATGAAAAAAGGACAGCAACGAGTCAAACTAGGTTCTGCAGAATTATTACGTAAAAGTATCAGTAGCGACAGCAATATCTGCGCAAGAAGTAGCCAAAAAAACCGAAGTAATAGACAACGGCCGTTGTGTATTACTTCGACCACTTACGTGCAAAATATGCTTTTACGAGCAGATATGTTAGCGTAAAAGATGGGTGACAGCAGGGATCGCGTAATTCACATCTATTGCTAGTAGTCGCAACTTGCGTATTACGAGGGGTTAAGAATTCCTGAAATTCACTCCCTAAAGAGGGTGAAACGTTTTTAACTAATTGCTCAATTTAACACGAGCTTGTAATTATTGCAAGATCACATTCAATGAGCAAATATCAATGTCAGTCACGGGGTTGTGGGAATTCAAGGCTTTTTCCTTTCATTTGGTGCGACTGATACATAATTAAATATACTAGTGGTCGCCCACTGGTTGAAATTCGACCATAATTAATTAATAATTAATGTATTTTTTATGCATATATTTTATTAAAAAATATTAGCATTCTGCACTCCTTCTCTATATAAATTATAAGTGTGCGAAATTTCATACTCCTCCGTCCGCGCAATTTTCGTAACAAGAGGTACAAAGTTTTTTGCTTCAAGTGTTAATATATAGATATTAATAGATAATTTCACACAGCACTATCCAGCTTCAAACTGATTATAGTTTGTAATATGGGAACTAGAAATGACAGATATAATACTTATATACTCGTAAAAACATACCTAAGATATGTTATCACACCAGACACAAGATAAATATGTTTAAGCCACACATATGTTTATTCTGGGTGGAGATCGAACCCATAACCTACAACCAAGCCAGCCGTACGGTCAGAAGTTACAAATACATTGGCGCACCTATTCTACTGGGAAAATTCAGTAAAAAAGTGCCGCGCCAGACGAGATAGTGTTACGCGATTTAAAGAGAAGCATGTAGGTAAATGTAATATTAAGCGCTTGTGTGAGCTGTATGGCGATTATGGAACTTTTGACACAACCGATGTCTATTAGTTTCGATTAGCAATCGGCATAATTTCAATCATTAGTTTGATTGTAATTGGAACCAATTTTGACAAGATGTATTACTATTACGTACATTCGGTTTTTACCTCAGATTAAATAAATGTATAGATGTGAATAATCAAATGACCGTGAATAACCAAAGTGCAGCCTCAAAACCATGCTCTTCTGTGTAACTACACGCACTCACGCACACACTTGTACTATAAGTGTTCTGTCATGTCGTCGTCTATAAAACATATTACAAAAAATACATTTACATATTCGGTGGCAAAAAAGTGTCACAGAATCACGTTTTACTTGAAACAACACCATTTATTTAAATTAAAGTTTTTAGGTTATTTTGTAAAACGGCATTGAATGCGATTGACCTAAAGCGCGAGGGTTTTGAACGATTGAAGACGACGTGACATGTACTAAGAGCATGGAGCACGATTAAGTTGTATTTGTATGTGTGTGCGTAGATGCGGGTATTTACGAACAGGAGCACGGTTTTGAGACTTTATTTTGGTTGATTGCAGCAGTCTTCAAATTTATTTGATCTGAGGTTTATATTCATATGACAGCATGTATGACAATCAACATCAACCTTCCGTAATACCAATTCATCAATAGTAACTAAAAGCGATTAGTATCAAAGTTTTTATAGTATCAGATTTGTATAATCGCCCCTCTGAATTGCAATATGTTGCGTCTTGGCAAGAGTCGCTATTTATTTAAATGTTTTCGTGGAGACCGCCTTCTGTACTTATACTAATAAGTATTCTGTACAGTCCAGAAGGCTGAGCTGTGATGCCAATTACATAATCTGTGGTTTCTTTATCGCCTGCCTTCCTCTTTCGAGTACGATACTTCACGTACGCGTGAGATCATCGCTGACGGCTGATTTAAATAGGTAGATTAGCTTACTTCGAAGATCAAGGTACTACCTTTTGTATGAGTTAGTGGCCAACTCGGCCGAGTTAATAGGACACCCGAAGGTCTCTCGTCAACAGATTAATTAAGTTTAGCAACGTTCAGTGACGTTAGTACCTAGATAGATGCAGTGGATTTTTCTTCTGTACGCTTCTGTTAGTCAGAAAGAAAAAGTTATGCTGACAGTCTCGTCTTTTAAAAAGGTAGTAAGCCATGACGAAGACCTCTGGGTTTGATCAACTCTTTGAACATAAACTTATTTTTTCAGAAAATAGTAGGAGTATTCAAACCTAAAGATGAAGAGCCTTACGGGCGCTTGAACCCGAAGTGGACTAAATGGATGCACAAGCTATGCTGCCCCTGCTGCTTCGGTCGTTCTTGCCTCATCCCCAACCAGGGGTACCTGTCAGAGGCTGGTGCCAGCCTCGTCGACTCCAAGATAGGGCTCCGCATCGTACCTAAGACACGGGTAAGACTACCAACCATTCTGATAAATAATCTTGAGTTAAACTATCTAAAACTTATTGAGATAGTGGTCTAAGTAAAACCTATTTAGACAGTGATCTAAATAAAACTTATCCAGACAGTGGTATAAGTAAACCCTATTTAGACAGCGGTGTAGGTAAAACTGATTTAGACAGTGGTATAAGTAAACCCTATTTAGACAGCGGTGTAGGTAGAACTTATTTAGACAGTGGTATAAGAAAAACCAATTTGAACAGTGGTCTAAGTAGAACCTATAGTGGTCTAAGGTAAACTTATTTAGACAGTGTTATAAGAAAAACCAATTTAAACAGTGGTCTAAGTTAAACTAATTTAGACAGTGGTATATATAAAATCTAATTAGACAGTTTTCTAAGTAAAACTTGTTTAGACAGTGGTATGAAAATAAATAATGCCGGCCATTTCACACAGCATTATCTGGCCTCAAAGTAAGCAGAGCTTGTGTTATGGGTACCACATAATATATGTTTTGTAAATACATATATAACACGAAGACAAATACAGATCATTCAAATATTTGTCCCACGGTGGAAATCGAAGCCGTGTTTCAGTTTAATTAAGCCTATTTAGGCAGTGGTTAAAAACTTGTAGCGTAAGATAGCGCTACATTACTCAGTTGTGTAAATAAAACTTATGTAGACAGTGATATAAGCAAAACGAATACTATGTTGAATATTTAATAGGTTTGTTATTGTTAAATAATATAAATGAATATGTATCAGCGCTATCACAACAGTTACGTGAATTGTCTGGGCGTCTTGACCTCACTCAGCTCTATTAAAGTGCGCTTGGCTTTGACATGAATCAGATAAAACATCTTCAGATATATTTATACGGGGACTAGACTGGCAGCTCCATTGGTACTAGCTCTGCCTTCTGCGCTGTAGGTTGAACATGATTTTGTATTTGTCTTATAGTGAAAATATTTCTATACGGTGTAATAATAAAGATACATTTTGGTGGCAAATACCCATAACACTATTTAGCCCCAAACTAAGCATAGGTTGTATTATGGTGACCAGCCAGGCAATTATGAATTCTGATACTATCAAAACATTGATAGTAACAGCTTTCAGTTACAACTGATGAATTGGTATTACGGAATGATGATGTTAATTTAAACACATGCTGTCATATAAATTGCCATTTCGCCACCACATGTAGTATCTAGGTAGGTACTAGGAAATTTAATTAAAATTTGTTATTGTAAGTAATTGTTGTTTTGTAAACTTCCTATTTCTTCTTTTTTCTTTTGTATTTTGAGTGGTGGACAGAATAAATGCTTTCTTTCTTTCTTTCTTTCTTAAATTGAAACTCAGATAGAAACCGAACGTACGTAATACCAATCCACGAAATAATGACTATTGGTAATCGAAACTAATAGACATTGATTGTATCAAGAGTTCCATAATCGTCATTCAGATGACTGATACTTATATATTTATCAAATCTATATATTAATACGTGAATCAAAAACTTTAGAATACGGTAGCACGAAAATGGAGGAGAAACGGGGGGAAGGGGAAGTCCCCCCTTTCCCTGGTACCAATCCCATAAAAAAGGGATTGCCCCATTCTCGAGATATTCAACGGTTTAGTTTTGTTGTTATAGTAGATTTTATGGATGGGCTCGCTTCGCTCGCCTTTTTTATATACAAACCTAACCTAACCTACTCATCTCGTACTTAGGGCACCAGATTATGGGTGGGCTCGTAGGCATACAATCAAAGTCCAGAGGATAAGCCAAAGTCGTCAAAAGAAGCCACAACAAAAACACTACAAAACACCGACACAGAGAGAACATTCGTGAGATTCGAGGAGAAACGGAATGACTCTATATTTTTACAGTGACAAGTGACAGGTTTTTTACGTTCCGTTGGCATAGATTTTGCACAACATGTTAAACCACAGAAAATAAATACGACAAATTTGATTGTTAACTGACAATTAACAATCAAATTTGTGCAAACCAAATCAGGAGGTGCTCAATTCTGTACTTTTTACCTCATAACTCCGTCATTTATGAACCGATTTGAAAAAAATGATTTCATGTGAAAGCTTACTTCCCGATTGGTCCCATATAAATAATTCATAAAAATCGGTTCAGTAGAGGTTTTGTCAAATATGTCATCCACTTAGATGAAATGAAATGTTGCATTTTTATACATGAAGTCGGTTGTCTTTTTAGTTTTTAAAACGTAATTATGTGTTTTAATGTAATGTAATGTAAATAATAATAATGCCGGACATTTAACACAGCATCATCTGGCCCTAAAGTAAGCAAAGCTTGTGTTATGGGTACCACATGCATGACCGATATACTACTTATATACTTTTTTTTGTAAATATATACCTATTATACAAAGAAACAACTAGACCCGAGTTTAATGTCTCTTTTTGTGTTGTAGGTGGTGAAGTTAGTTTCAGAGACTTTCAACTACTTGCGCATAGATCGCGAGCGGTCGCGCCTAAAACGCGCAATCACAGAACAGTTCCCCAATCTTCGCTTCAACAGAATGGGGCTTCCGCCAAAGGTATCTTTTAGATATACATACTAACTTCTGCCCGCGAATTCGCACGCATGGAACTTACATAAGATGCAGCCTATATGCTATACCAGTTCACAGGTCAGTCTATACGTGACAGGTTGCAAGCACATCGCTGCTCATAGAAATGTTCGTTTTTGATTATCTTTATCTACTGCCCACGACTTTGCGTGGACACGTCATTAAAAAAGTAGCCTATAGATAAATCCAGGTCCTTTATCTTTAAGTTTCATCAAAATCGGTTTAGCCATTATTACGTGTTTGACAAACACGAGTTTGCAATGTTGAACCGCGTATCAAACTCTGATGAAGATTATCTAGATTGTCTCAATGAATTGAAATAGTGTCGATGCGACAAATTCATCGAGACATCGATTAAGTAAATAAAACCCGTGTTTATCAAAATTTATAGTAAAAGGTCTTTCATTAAGCGATTCCTATCTTTAAATTTAAATAATGCAAAGTGTGTGTATCATGGATTTTTTTTATTCGTCTGAAAGGCCTATCGATGCCATTATGTATGGAATATAACATCGTCCAAATATCCGCCGCGGCTTTGGACGGCGCGCATCTGAAATATCCAATTTTCAATGACGCATAAATCAGGCTGAATTGGACCTATGGCATGAGTTATGCTGGCCGCTGTGGTTTGTGGCTAAGACCTGAGATATAAGAAAACCCCACAAAAAAGTCAAATAGCACGATCTCGGTGGCCAGTTCACATTACCTCCACGTGAGATGACATGCCTTTAAATCGCTCGTGCAAAATGTCCAATATGGTATGTGCTGTGTGGCACGTAGCACCCCGTCGACCTGTTGAAATTACATGTAATTTGTGTCCATATTATCCAATTCAAGCCAAAAGAAGTTGGTAATCACCGACAGATATCGACCTAATGGCGCTCGCCGTTGACTGTGATTGTCGATTGTCACCAATACTTACAAACATTTTGAAAGTTAAATCCATACAAACATCCACATATTTCATATTATGTAGGAGATCTTAATTTAGTTATTTAATAATTGGTTTTATTTTTCAGATGGGTTCGTTCCAGCTGTTCGTGGAAGGGTATAAGGACGCTGACTATTGGCTTCGAAGGTTCGAACAGGATCCGCCTCCTCCACACGTTATGAGAAAGTTAGTAAAAAAACTCAGCTACTAAAATAAGTGAAACTGCAAAAATTGATTTTCTGACGTGTAAAATCTTTCGTCTCGCTTTCCTGCAATCTGTGATTTGTGAAAAGGGACGGAAGAGTATAACATGAAGCTGGGAAAGCGCGCGCTTTGACGCGCAATGGTAGAGTTGGTCGTCAGTTGGTACCAACCCATTTTACAAGAGGTTGGTACTGTCAGCCAACAGTGTGTGCGTGTGTGTGACGAAAAAGAGAAAGGGAAATAGAGAAGGAGAACGCATCAGCTGTGCGCTTAACCTACAGTGTTGTGTATAAAGTGTGCTGTTATATAAACTAATGAGATATCAGATGTTACACATCATAATGCGACAACTGTAAGGCGCGCTCGTTTTTTCATTTAATACTAGCAACCCACCCGGCTTCGCACGGTTGAATTATACCTAAACCTTTCTCATGAATCACTCCGTCCATTGATAAAAATCTGTTCGGTAGTTTTTGAGTTTATCGCGTTCAGACAGACGCGGCGGGAGGAACTTTGTAATTCTTCTTGACTACTTGACTTCTTCTTCATTTTGTGTTACTAGTTATTTCGAACCAGTGTGGTGAAAGGATCTAAGTGCGCCTCAGAGGCTCCTCTCTGCCCTTGACACATGTCTTCGAACTTTGGATTCTAACTTTTTATGTTCTACGACATGCCCGTTTCCTTACGATGTTTTCCTACGCCGCCATTTGAGAGTACTGGTATAGAGCATATACTATTTTCCATCTGAAAAATCAATTGGTTACTTAAATTTGTAATACGAATATGATATTTGACTAAACACTTTTTTTTTTATAATGTACTACCTGATATATTAAACATATATCAATTAGTACATTGTTGTTTACAGAGTGATAAAGTATGGTTTGGTTGTAGAGTTTTTACATATTTTGTACAATGCAGTATTTTCGACGCCATAATGTCTAAGGCGGCTGTCATATTTGTTTTGAATTTGATGCCGAGAATGAGTTAATAGATTATCGTGCGTTTATATTAATCCGTAAAGTTTTTTTCTTAGATTATGTCCTAATAATCCGTCTTATCGCGAATTCATCTCGCTTTAATTTAATAAACAAGATATTATTTAACCACTGTATACAAATACAGGCTCAAGTGGGACTGGGCAAGACACCCGAGTCGCATACATTCAGACATTCAGATACATTCATATGGCCGAAAAAGCGTTGGAGGGATGATCTTGATATATTTGAGAGAGGATGGTAGATCGATCTAGATCGAAAGATAGAGCTAGTTGGAAGGATTTCGGTCAAAGTCAAAGTCAAAACAATCTTTATTAAATAAAATCACAAGGACCACTTTGAATCGTCTTCTTACCTGCTAGTGGATCTAGGGGCCGGTTCCTCCTAACCCTAGTTCAAGAAGAATCCGGCAAGAAACTCGTCAGGTGTACATTCCAATTAGACTGCACACCATTATACGTGGAAGTTATTAGTAGTTGAGTGCTTAACTACTAATAACTTCTACGTGAGTTCATTTAAAGTAAATCACGGAAAATGCTAGGTTTAACAGGTTTAGTTTAAGTTAAGACGATTCCCACCCACGACCCGCTTATTGACCGTTCAGTCGTGCACTGCGTTAATAAATTGAGGTTGTGTAAAATGTTGACTAAGTAAACAGTTAAATGTAGGTCTTGCACCGTACATCTGGTCTTAACACTTTTTGTATGATCCTTGCCAAGTTTGTTACGGATGCCGAGTCAGTTGGAGCAGATTCATCCCAAGCTTTTTTGGCATCTAAATAATCAGATATTTTATAATATGCTTTAATCGGTGGAGATCTTTGCCCAGCCGTGGGACTCAGCAACCAGAAGTAGTAAAATACAAGCTTAACTCAATTTTTTGATGACTGTTCCAGGTTCCAGCTTCAGTTCGAGCGTCTGGTTGTGTTGGACTATATAATACGCAATACGGACCGCGGGAACGATAACTGGCTTATCAAGTACGACGCACCACAGCCCGGGCAAGATATCGACATGACCGAACCTTCGGTAACTAACTTACTTAATAATTATATATTTTTACACTGCTAAATGTAACCCCAAAGTGAGCAGAGCTTGTGTTATGGGAAACACATATGAGAAAGTTAGTAAAAAAACTCAGCTACTAAAATAAGTGAAACTGCAAAAATTGATTTTCTGATGTGTAAAATCTTATATATAAATCTTATATACCATATTTTTATTTAAATATATTTGTGAAACAGTAAACAGCTATAAAACAATTTGCTTATATTTCGCAAAATGGCGGTAGCCTGCGTTTTACAGGGTTTTTAAAGCATTTTGGTTAGCTATGGTACCCACACTAGAATGGGTACCTATACGATTTCACTATATAAATAATAAATAAAATATGGTGGACAATGCACACAGCACCATCTAGCCCCAAACTAAGCATAGCTTGTACTATCCCATACCAGATGACTGATAGAATACTTATAGAATTATTTTTAAATACATACATAATATACTTATAACACCCAGACACAGAACGAACACCTATGTTGTTCACACAAATGTTTACCCTGGAAGAGAATTGAACCCTCAACCTACAGCGCAGAAGGCAGAGCTACTACCAATTAAGCTGACAGGTTAGTCAATATGGTTAGCAGTTGGTTTGCATTCTATAATATTTTCATAATATATATATACTACATTATTATCCCAGATTCTGTAGTTTCGTCAGACTTGCGCCACAGAGGTCGTCTAAATAGAGTAACACTTTTAAATTAACTGTTCTAAAAATATTGTAAATTAAATGTTGTTATTGAAATGGAGTTTCCTAGAATTTCCGCAGTTTTAATTAAATTTTAATTACATGACGACTAAAATGTTCTAAAAAAATAAACGCGTTGACTTGAGAACCTCCTTCTTTTCGTGGGTTAAAACGCGTCAATCGCACGTAATGTTAATTATTTTAAGAAGTGTAATTTAAAAGTGTTAATTCTAATTCAGACCTTGGTCCAAGCAAAATAAGGTCGTTCGTATTTTAGGATATTTTAGTTCATCCAGTGAAACTATAGGGTCATATAAAATATATAACTTTACTGCTAGGGAAGCTTCACAATTTTGTTAATGTCAAATGATGATTTTGCTATAATATCTATACCAACAATTTAGTTTTAAAAACTAAAAAGAAAACCGACTTCATTGAATGAAATTTGAGCCTACTTATAATATTTTTTTAGTGGAAAGTAGATGTATTTTGTATATATGTATATAATATGGTTCTATACAATTTTTGATTGTTGTTGACTTTTCAGCTCAACCTATTTTGATAAAATTTAAATGGGACCACCGGTGAACCCTTTCAAACAAAAAATAAGTATAAAAAATAATTTTCCAAATCGGTTCAGACGTTTTCGAGTAATCGATGAAAATACATAAAAAAAAAAGATTCCGACGAATTGAGAACCTCCTTTTTAATGAAGTTGGTTAAAAAGTGATGACAAGATGATCTTGACTTATTCGACAGAGTTTGGGTGCAATTGACTCAAAACTGAGAAGACTCGAGATGCCTTTGTCTAGCAGTGGGACACAATGGGCTAATCGTAACCGTAATATCGTTACAAAGTAGAAGTAGGTTCGTTTATTTATTCTTAACGTCAGTCATCGCGAAATGACAATATAGAATTTTCTTAAAATAATTCATTAATTTCCTCATTTTATTGGTTGCATGTAATTAGATATTTATATATTGAGTTTTATTTATTTATTTATTTATTTTAATTTATTCGTTGTACAAAATCCTCAGTCTTAAAATAGTACATATATATAAAAAAATCAAATATAATAAAAAAAATATAAATATATTTTTATATAAATAATAAAATATACATAAAACTTAAGTTTATAACCGACATCCAATAACGGATTTACATTATAAGTAACAAAAAAACCGGCAGTAATCAAGGTGTGATGCTTGATACGGAATCTGTTTAACTTCTCGTACAAATCACAAAATAGTCTACACTTTGTGCAAAGACGCAGTAATAGAAAAGCGAGCTGTATCATCCTAGAATAAAAAAAATATATTTTCCAGGAATGGGGTAACTGTGAAGTTCGGATCGCAGCCATAGACAACGGACTTGCGTTTCCGTTCAAGCATCCAGACTCTTGGCGCGCTTACCCTTACCACTGGGCGTGGCTACCTCAGGCCAAACTACCCTTCAGTCAAGAGACCAAGTATGTACCTCACATGAGCATGTGATTGTCGTTGAAGACATTTATTTTATAACAAGCTTTACATAATATACCAATCTCTACAGAGTTTATATAATAAAAAATATTGAACAATGCACACAACACCATCAAATTTCAAACTAAGCATAGCTTGTATTATGGTGACGAAATGACTGATATAATATATATACTAGCGACCCGCCCCGGCTTCGCACGGGTGCAATGCTGATACTAAATATACTATAGAATGTCTAATGTGGTTAGAAACCTCTAAAATTATCAGAGTTTCTATTCTATATTATAGGTGTATTATGCATATAAACCTTACTCTTGAACCACACTTATCTATTAAAAAAATCCGCATCAAAATCCGTTGAGTAGTTTTAAAGATCTAAGCATACATAGGGACAGACATACAGCGGGTAGCGACTTTATTTTATACTATGTAGTGATATTAATACATGCTTGTGTAGTGATTAGAATACATGCTTATGATATTACATTCAGTGACAGAACAAACACCTATGTTCATCACACAAATATTTATCGTGCGATGGAATCGAACCCTCAACCTACAGCGCAGAAGGCAAAGCTACTACCAACTGAGCTGACAGGCCAGTCAAATATATATGTACGTAAATAAATATATATATTTGTATATATTGAAGAATGAAGATAGATAGTACAAAGTTTGCCTGAAAGAGATCTATTTTAGCTATAAGAATAATAATGATAAGACTTATTGTTAATTGTACTAATTGTTTCCTAAATAAACTAAATAGATAAATATTTGCTTTGTTTTCAGGGAATTGATCCTACCACTATTATCAGATATGAGCTTCGTGCAGGAGCTGTGTGATGAGCTCCACATATTATTTAAAGTATGTTACATTTATTTATTTAAGATTTTGTTTTCTTTTCCGTATACAGAACCTTTATCTATGGTGCTAGTGCTTGTGCTAACTTAAGGGCACCGCCCTCTTGAAATTAACTTTTCTATGGAAAAAATTGTTTCTATTTTACCAATATTTTGTGTCTATCTGCTCGTTAATTTAAGGAATAATATTTGATGTATTTTCTATATTTTGCCTCCCACTTCTTCGTTTCAAATGGTTTTAAAGTAATTGCTTTATAATTTAATTATGAAATAATATCCTTAATATTGAATAATTATCATCGTCTAAAGTTGACGTCGTCTTAACTCGCAGTTTAAACTAATAGGTCAAAAGCAAGCTAATTAAAATATTACGTTAATTAAATATTAAAATATTATCATATTTTTTTATTTCTTTGTTTTCTGGTAAAAAAAACGGCGTGAATACGTGTCAAGATCATTTCATTTAACGTCTGGTCTGGCCTTACATTTGAATTACAATTGAATCAATATATCGTTCATATTGTGTAACCATCCATTGGTAAGACATCGAATTTTTAGAATTGCAAATTTACAAAATTATTGAAATTGAAGATGCTCTTTAGCACAAGCACTGTTAGTGTAGTGTTAGCACTCTTGCCTTTTGATCATATTATCTTTGGCTTACACCCATAGTAACATAGTATTAGTTGTGCACCCATTTTATTTTTATTTAATTTAATTAACAAAATCCACAGCCCTTATAATAACAGTAAATTCTAACTAAGTTAAAGGCCAATACTGGATTTTAATTTTAAAGATAATGTTTATAAACAGACAATGTGCTGAATTGCACTTTATTGCGTCGCAGCAAGTCACTATTCATATGAATGTTTATTGTCTTAATAAATATTCTGCGGAATGGCCCTAAAGCGAGGTTTTTAAATTGTGTTTTCTTCCAGCAAGACAAAGGCTTCGACCGGAGTCTATTCGAGCGACAGATGTCTGTGATGCGAGGCCAACTACTAAATCTAACGCAGGCGCTTAAAGACAACAAGAGTCCAGTGCAACTGGTGCAGATGCCAGCCGTTATCGTCGAAAGGTACGCAGGGTAATGAGATTTACTAACATTATTAGTAGTAATTAGTTGTAGTACTAACAAGGACAATAAGAGTCCGGTGTAGATGATGCAGATGCCGGCAGTTGTAGTCCAAAGGTATGCAGGGTAATGAGATTTACTAACATTATTAGTAGTAATTAGTCGTAGTACTAACAAGGGCAATAAGAGTCCGGTGTAGATGATGCAGATGCCGGCAGTTGTAGTCCAAAGGTATGCAGGTTAATGAGATTTACTAACTTTATTAGTAGTAATTAGTCGTAGTACTAACAAGGACAATAAGAGTCCGGTGTAGATGATGCAGGTGCCGGCAGTTGTAGTCCAAAGGTATGCAGGGTAATGAGATTTACTAACATTATTAGTAGTAATTAGTCGTAGTACTAACAAGGACAATAAGAGTCCGGTGTAGATGATGCAGGTGCCGGCAGTTGTAGTCCAAAGGTATGCAGGGTAATGAGATTTACTAACATTATTAGTAGTAATTAGTCGTAGTACTAACAAGGACAATAAGAGTCCGGTGTAGATGATGCAGGTGCCGGCAGTTGTAGTCCAAAGGTATGCAGGGTAATGAGATTTACTAACATTATTAGTAGTAATTAGTCGTAGTACTAACAAAGACAATAAGAGTCCGGTGTAGATGATGCAGATGCCGGCAGTTGTAGTCCAAAGGTATGCAGGGTAATGAGATTTACTAACTTTATTAGTAGTAATTAGTCGTAGTACTAACAAGGACAATAAGAGTCCGGTGTAGATGATGCAGATGCCGGCAGTTGTAGTCCAAAGGTATGCAGGGTAATGAGATTTACTAACATTATTAGTAGTAATTAGTCGTAGTACTAACAAGGACAATAAGAGTCCGGTGTAGATGATGCAGGTGCCGGCAGTTGTAGTCCAAAGGTATGCAGGGTAATGAGATTTACTAACATTATTAGTAGTAATTAGTCGTAGTACTAACAAGGGCAATAAGAGTCCGGTGTAGATGATGCAGATGCCGGCAGTTGTAGTCCAAAGGTATGCAGGTTAATGAGATTTACTAACTTTATTAGTAGTAATTAGTCGTAGTACTAACAAGGACAATAAGAGTCCGGTGTAGATGATGCAGGTGCCGGCAGTTGTAGTCCAAAGGTATGCAGGGTAATGAGATTTACTAACATTATTAGTAGTAATTAGTCGTAGTACTAACAAGGACAATAAGAGTCCGGTGTAGATGATGCAGGTGCCGGCAGTTGTAGTCCAAAGGTATGCAGGGTAATGAGATTTACTAACATTATTAGTAGTAATTAGTCGTAGTACTAACAAAGACAATAAGAGTCCGGTGTAGATGATGCAGATGCCGGCAGTTGTAGTCCAAAGGTATGCAGGGTAATGAGATTTACTAACTTTATTAGTAGTAATTAGTCGTAGTACTAACAAGGACAATAAGAGTCCGGTGTAGATGATGCAGATGCCGGCAGTTGTAGTCCAAAGGTATGCAGGGTAATGAGATTTACTAACATTATTAGTAGTAATTAGTCGTAGTACTAACAAGGACAATAAGAGTCCGGTGTAGATGATGCAGGTGCCGGCAGTTGTAGTCCAAAGGTATGCAGGGTAATGAGATTTACTAACATTATTAGTAGTAATTAGTCGTAGTACTAACAAAGACAATAAGAGTCCGGTGTAGATGATGCAGATGCCGGCAGTTGTAGTCCAAAGGTATGCAGGGTAATGAGATTTACTAACATTATTAGTAGTAATTAGTCGTAGTACTAACAAGGACAATAAGAGTCCGATGTAGATGATGCAGGTGCTGGCTGTTATCTTCGAAAGGTACACAGGGCAATGAGATTTACTAACATTATTAGTAGTTATAACTATCTCAAAGACAAGAGTCCGGTGCAGATGCCAGCTGACGATAACTGCCGGCATCTGCACCAGACCAGACTCTTGTTGGTTCTTGTCAACCAACAAGAGCCTGGTCTGGTGCAGGTGCCGGCAGTTATCGTCGAAAGGAACGCAGGGTAATGAGATTGACTAATCTTATTATTAGTAGTACATGCTTGCATTAATATTAAGTTAAAAGCTATTATCCTTACGCACAAAAACTTTTGTGTATTTCACAAGTAGATTGCCAATATAATTGTTATATTTTGGCAGTTTACTGTATATTTTGGCGTCTATTTGTGAAATAAATTAAAGATCATTATAATCAAAGTTTATATTTAATTATGCCGGTATACTTTTTTGCTCTAATTCTAATAACTCCTATAATCCTGGTTGTCCATGTTCTCAACCTAAGCTAACAGAGGGGTGTCTGTTTGTCGTAGCTTTCAAACGGATAAATCAGGTCTGATACCTGTGAAGTTGCCTGTAGAGTTGCGATTCGAAAATTGGTATTTCATTTCGATGATATTGCAAGAACATGGTAACCATAACCTGGACTCTGCAGGATATTTAACTCCTCACTAACATGCAGCAGACGTCTTGTGTTTGAACTCATTAGAAGTGTCTCAAAATATTTAGATAGATGATTTTTTGTGGTGCGAGGTTTATTAAAAAAAAACTTGCTATTTTAATATATTGGAGCTTCTATTGGAGTCGAGACTCAAGGCCTGTGGGGAACAGAATGGGCAACAGCACATTTTTTTCACAACAGAAATTATTTCACGGGGCCCCAGGTAGAAACCAGCGTATTAGCATAGCCATTCAACATGGCAATGCCACCAGTAGAAATAAATAATGCCGGACATTTCACACAACATCATCTGGCCCCAAAGTTAGCAGAGCTTGTGTTATGGGTACCACATGACTGATATTCTACTTATATATTTTTTTTGTAAATACATACATATTATACATAGAAACACTCAGACCCGAGACAAATACTTGCAGATGATCCAAACATTTGTCCCGCGCCGGGAATCAAACCCGCAACATTTTGCATCTCAGGCGGGTGTTCGTCTACTGCGCTACAGAGGTCGTCCCAGGGACGCTGCCTATATATCGTTATAAACGGTCCTTAGATACCTCAACTGTTTCTCATGTATTTTATATGATTATGTTATTTTTTTATTTATTATTTATTTATACTTGTTTTTATTATACCTTGTTGCAGGTCTAAAAGCGGCACGGCGTCGACGCGTTTCTTTGACTCTTTCCAGCAACGATTCCAGCACAAGTCTCCTTTCTTCTCCTGGTGGTGAGGAGGTGTCTGGTTAAACTCGCACGCCCAAAAGGTATTTCATCAGTTCCTTTACCGTGATACCATTCTATTGATGGTACTGTGGGAATTAGATTCGTCGTTTTATTACATCGGTAGTACCACGGCAAATGTTGTTTTGTTATCTGTGGTACATTCAAGAAATTATACGCACGTACAAACGCATGACAAGTTTCAAGTTTATTATAAACTAGCTGTCCCGTTAGCGACATCGTACGCACGTTTAAAAATAAAACAATAAAACCTTTTTCTTGACTTTGCTTGATATGACACGATTGTTGATGCGCGCACAATGGCAGCTGTCATGACCTAAGAAACCGAACATCTTCAAAGGTTGTATCAAACTGAACCACTTTAAATCTTTAGTTTATTTTACAAATCTTATATTTTTTTGATAGTTATTCTGCTATTTAGGGCGGAAAAAAATCCAACCAATCAAAAATCATGAAAATCGGTCCAGCTGTTCTCGAGTTATGGTGTAACTAACACGACTTTGTTTTATTTATTACTAACTGCCTGCGGGCTGCGCACACGTGGTACCTACATAAAAAGTAGCCTAATTATCCTTCTCCAAGGTCCCATCTGTCTTTATACCAAAATTCATTAAAATCGCGGCTAATTCAATAAAAAGTTTTAGGCGTGAAAACGCAACTCTCACATTTATAATATTAGTATAGATAAATGAGTAAATAGAAATATCCAAAGCTTTACATTAAAGTCGCGCCTGATAGAGTTACCGTACTTATTTACCTTATTTTTTTCTTAATTTTTTTATGACCGTAGGTACCTTAATATTGATAAAAGGTCAGACAGCCAGACGTACGACAGACGACTTATTTTGATTGGCCTGTCAGCTCAATTTTTAGTAGCTCTGCCTTCTGCGCTGTAGGTTGAGGATTCCATTCCCTCCCAGGATAAACATTTGTGTGATGAGCATAGGTGTTTGTTCTGTGTCTAGGTGTTATAAAATATCATAAGAATGTATTTAAAAATATATAAGTATTCTATCAGTCATCTGGTCACCATAATACAAGCTATGCTTCGTTTGGGGCTAAATGGTGTTATGTGCATTGTCCACCAATGTTTTTTTTTTATTATTGTGTCAGTAGCTATTTCGAACCAGTGTATTAAAATGATTAAAGTGCGTCTAGATATCAGAGGCTCCTTTCGTGCACTTCAGGTAGACAAAATGATCCTGTAAGTGTTACCTTTTGAGGAACGGCACCCTAAAGACACCGTAGCATATTCAGTAATTGCCCACTGACTTAATACGACAATGCTTTTTAAAAATATGGTTTGTGATTAAGGTTTTTTCTTTTACAGAAATCGAAATGGTGATAGTTCCACAGTGAAACAGATATAAATATTAGTGAACACAATTTGTATGTATATGTATGTATGTAATAATGTAGATTAGAGCATTTTTGAATTAAACATTAGGTACATAACTGCTGAAGTTAGGTTTTTTTAATTTTATATTTTTTACTTTTTTTCTGAGGCTACGTAGGTAGATCTTTTTTTTATATTCGCTTTGATTTCGCCTTATCAGGGCCTTGGTCAGTCGTATTTGCGAATTTGTAACGTATGCCTCAATTTGTGGGGAATTTGTTTCATTTTACCGTATTAATTATATCACATTTAGTAATTTCGCACTAATGAGGCGTTCTATAAAAAAAGTTTGACGTGTTTAGTCATGTGTTACTTACTCGTGCAATGTTGTGAAGTATTGTGCGAGTGAAAGGACGTTACAACCGTTCTTTGAAATAAGTTATATAGAATCATATGATACGAATACGCAAATATGTTTCGGTCAAATAGAGCGAGAGATTAGACGCGGTTCAAGGAAGTTATCTTGCTAACTGCGAAATCTGGTGGAAGAAGTTAGAATAGCCCGTGCTTACTGCTGACATACAGTACGGACGCGAACTCTATCAATGTACCCCACGAACATAGGAAGCTGACGCTCAAAAAGTGAGATGGGTATCTCGCGCAGATAGCGTCATCTCACTCGAAATGTATCGTTTCCTGGTGAGATTATTCAGTAATTAATGTGAGACCATCTCACATTTTGAGTAAAAGCTAAAAATTATTTTTTGTCCAATGATTTGTTTTAAGCTTTTTTCCTGTTTTGTTTTTCAACTTTTTTTGATACCTCTGACTTTAGCAGTGAACCCTGACGGTCGCTATCAGACCGCACTAGTCCAACATTGAGATGTTATTTTGTGATTGTTTTCTTTACTCTCTCTTCATGGTAGTTTTCCCACCGGAAGGGAGTGGCATTCAGTACAAATTGGCATACTATTTCGTGTACAGAAATGAAATTAGTGAGCTTATGCTCAGAAAGTGAGATGAATCCATCATCTGAGTGAGATATATTATTTTCTGAGTGTCAACTCCTTAGGGTTATGCTTAGGTGAGATAATCACATTTATCTCACAGACAGAGATGACGCAAAACCGCGTCAAATCGCTGAACTTATTTCAGGTGTTAATTAACGTTGAGTTTTGACACGGAATTGTATATCAATTGTTTTATTTTTAAATAACGCCACTCACTTGCGTTGGGATTTCTGCCTAAAATTCATATTTTTAGTAACCTTGAAACTGGCTGTAATCATAAACATTATTTACTTAACTGTAAAATAAATTATAGGTTCTTAAAAGTTTTCAATCACACTTAGGATAAATAGGTAGATATTTTAAATCGTTTATAAATTGTCGTCTTTTTTTATTCTAATTGAATATAATGGTATAACCACACGATTGCCTATAGTAAAATACGGTTTATTACCGGTATAATCTTTGGGCGGGTCCTACAAATGAAATGATGTCATTCATACCCAGCGAATGTACAAGTTGTCTTCTAACCCGATGCGCCGGGTAAAAATATTTTGTAATTGAGGGTAGACAAAGATAAGAATCAATGTGACATTTTAATTTTATTAGAGAAGCTAGATGATTTTAAGATCCCCAAGCTTCCTGATTTATGTAGGTATGCTAAAGGCGGGTATTCACCATAGCGGATAGATTTATAACATTATATAGTAGAACTCTTGTTAAAATAGCAACTGTACATTGGCGATTATCATGCTTTCTTTGGAGACAAATAAAATTATTTGTCAATAAAGTGCACGACTTTCTCTAGATGTCGTAAGGTGTGACTTTCTACGTCCAAATTTTGTGTATTTTTTTCGGTGAAAAATCGTGGTCTACCCGCCTTTAGACAATTTTTTACCATCACATTAACCGGTTGTTGAAATACAGTTTTGTTTATTATATTGGTTTTTGTTGTTATGCAAAAGCAGAATATATTTTTCCTGCAATTAAAACCAACAAAAATAGTTTTTACTTATTTAAGAATATTTAAATTATTATTAATTCACTTTCAAAACTTTCGTGAGTTGTACTATAGATTTTGATACACACGAGTTTTACTCGCGTATTATATTGTCGATGGAGGCACCGACACTGTTTCGATTCATCAGTACGAGCCGTGAACTCGCGCGGCAACGAGCGGACCGCGGATCAAACTGATTAAGATTCTCTAGATGAATCGAAAGTGTCGGTGCCTCCATCGACAAAATAATACGAGAGTAAAACCCGTGATAATCAATTTTAAATTTTCTCTATTAGTTAGTTATACTAATGCTCTTTAACAGCCGGTGTGTATGTTGGAACATCAAATCTAATAGTACAATAACAGTTGATTCCATAGTTTGTACGATAAAATCAAATTATTTAGTTATAATTGTGACGCATGTTATTTACGGCTAAAGGTTTGGCTCCATTTTTTAGAGTATACCCGGGTTGGGTGTCCTGATAAAAAGTGAATCTTGTCTAGACCTCCCACTCCTACTGGGTTACTGGATAGGTTGTTTTATATGATATAGCCCTTGCGAATCGCGTTCTAATTCATAATATAAGAGCGTCCATATACGGACTATTATTTTCCTTTTCAATAATTCGAGCAGTCTATGTCATTTCTAGGTGCTCAATCAGCATAAGAGATCACTGCTCCAGAATAGTCAACACGACGGCTCCTCAAGAGAAGACAGGGAATGTCTCGCAATTGTTCGAGCAGCTGTCGTAAATAGACGATTAGAGATTGATTTCTGCTGTTGATGTATGGCCGCTCTTAATGATTTCCAAAACTTCCTAAAAAAGAATTACTTGCTAGATTCTAGATTAAACCAACGTCAAATAAGTGAGCCTTCGCCAATCTTTAGCCAAATCGATCAAGTAAGTAAATAAAACATGTTATTTTATGTGTAATTGTTGTGTGAGGTTGTGTTCGAGACACTGTACAAATGTAAGAAAAATACCGTTTTATAGGAAGTAAATATTTTTATTTATTCACAACTGATCAAGTGCCTATTCTGATGGCTCGAGAAAAATCACAAATAAGATATTAATGTTAACATGAACAGATTTGTATCATTATCATGCGACATGTTTCTCGAATGCTCAAGAATGAGACCCCTATATGGCTGCTATCAAAATTAATTAACTTATTTAAAATTAGATATTTATAATTTTCGACCAAACTATTTGTAATGTTACCTGTTAAAAATATGCTATATGCAGGGTCTAATCGAGGTATTTCCGAAAGTTAAACCATACTTTTTGCGTGAGAAACTCATGAATTTTTTGTTAAAAGTTGTTTCTTCTGAAGTTTTAAGGAGTAATATGGCTATACCCAGTATATCGCGTATTTATAAGGTTGGAAACAGAGCCTAAAACTACACATTTGACTTCCTATAAAACTGAGATTGGGCTCCAATGTAAATAGTAATATCAAACTCTAGTTTGATAGTTATTTCATGTGTTATGCATATTATTTAATTTTGGAGATGAAATATAAAAATATAATCACCATTGCATTTTATTTTCGTGTTTTATTTAACTTTTATTGAGTTTATTCGTCGTGTAGTATCCTAGTCGTGTAGTGATCCTGGAAGTTAGTATTTTTAAGTGGTGTACCTACGAATCAAAAAGAAATACATTTTTTTTTCTATACACAAACATAGTTTATTTAAATTATTAACAATTTTTATTCAACAGACTTACAATACTATTTCTAGCAATAACAAAATTATGCGGCTTTTGCAATATATTCAAATAAATCTCTGGAATAAATACTACACGCATACACAACATTTGGTGAAGATATTGAACATCTGGGATTCTAATTCATGAAGATAAGGCTCAATTTCAAACTGAAAAGCTTGTGGGATTACAAAATAACCCCTGTAGGTAGGTACTTCAAAAGTATTTGCGCTATATTGATACTTACAAGCGTCCTACAGTTTTGGTACTATAAATACTACCTCCATACAGAATTGAACCATCCCGATCAAAAAGCTTATGCTCACAAAGTGAGATGAATATCTCACGCGTGATGACGTCATCATCTCACTTTCGCAAGCTGAAATACTATCACATCGCTTGAGCTTGCGTCATTCAAGAAGACTGAAGCGGCTGGGACTATAAGTCTAAGAAATGTATGTGCATGCTACTAAATAAATGGACTAGAAATATTAGAATGACTAAGGTACAAATCGTGACTGACAGAGCTAGTACCCTTATTAAATTCAGCATGTATAAAATGTTGGATATAATTCTTAAGTACATAAATCAAAAATTATAATGTAAATAAGATTAAAATAAGCTAAATGACAGATGGAAATTCGCTTATCTTTTGACTACCACCTACCACTCTGATTGGAAATTATAGTTGTAGATTTTACAATACTGCAATTCCTTTTTAAAAATAAAATTTTAAAAACAATTATAATTCTGCTACAATAAATCAATACTAAATTTCATTTTCTATTTCCGAGTTTCTGTTATCTAAATAAATACTATATTAAGAGTCATAACTTATGTCTTAAGCCAGTTTCTAGCGAATAAAAAGAGTCTTAAACTACAACACAAATAATTTATGAAGTATTATGTAATGATTGATGATGATTTTTTATTTATTTGTACTGAAGGCTGCTAGACTATTTTTTTGTAATCATAAGGCATAATTTATTAATTATTATATAAAATAATATAGATATAAATGCAGTTCAAGATAGGTGTTCTTTTACATTAACAATTATTTTTTGTCCAATGATTTGTTTTAAGCTTTTTTCCTGTTTTGTTTTTCAACTTTTTTTGATACCTCTGACTTTAGCAGTGAACCCTGACGGTCGCTATCAGACCGCACTAGTCCAACATTGAGATGTTATTTTGTGATTGTTTTCTTTACTCTCTCTTCATGGTAGTTTTCCCACCGGAAGGGAGTGGCATTCAGTACAAATTGGCATACTATTTCGTGTACAGAAATGAAATTAGTGAGCTTATGCTCAGAAAGTGAGATGAATCCATCATCTGAGTGAGATATATTATTTTCTGAGTGTCAACTCCTTAGGGTTATGCTTAGGTGAGATAATCACATTTATCTCACAGACAGAGATGACGCAAAACCGCGTCAAATCGCTGAACTTATTTCAGGTGTTAATTAACGTTGAGTTTTGACACGGAATTGTATATCAATTGTTTTATTTTTAAATAACGCCACTCACTTGCGTTGGGATTTCTGCCTAAAATTCATATTTTTAGTAACCTTGAAACTGGCTGTAATCATAAACATTATTTACTTAACTGTAAAATAAATTATAGGTTCTTAAAAGTTTTCAATCACACTTAGGATAAATAGGTAGATATTTTAAATCGTTTATAAATTGTCGTCTTTTTTTATTCTAATTGAATATAATGGTATAACCACACGATTGCCTATAGTAAAATACGGTTTATTACCGGTATAATCTTTGGGCGGGTCCTACAAATGAAATGATGTCATTCATACCCAGCGAATGTACAAGTTGTCTTCTAACCCGATGCGCCGGGTAAAAATATTTTGTAATTGAGGGTAGACAAAGATAAGAATCAATGTGACATTTTAATTTTATTAGAGAAGCTAGATGATTTTAAGATCCCCAAGCTTCCTGATTTATGTAGGTATGCTAAAGGCGGGTATTCACCATAGCGGATAGATTTATAACATTATATAGTAGAACTCTTGTCAAAATAGCAACTGTACATTGGCGATTATCATGCTTTCTTTGGAGACAAATAAAAATATTTGTCAATAAAGTGCACGACTTTCTCTAGATGTCGTAAGGTGTGACTTTCTACGTCCAAATTTTGTGTATTTTTTTCGGTGAAAAATCGTGGTCTACCCGCCTTTAGACAATTTTTTACCATCACATTAACCGGTTGTTGAAATACAGTTTTGTTTATTATATTGGTTTTTGTTGTTATGCAAAAGCAGAATATATTTTTCCTGCAATTAAAACCAACAAAAATAGTTTTTACTTATTTAAGAATATTTAAATTATTATTAATTCACTTTCAAAACTTTCGTGAGTTGTACTATAGATTTTGATACACACGAGTTTTACTCGCGTATTATATTGTCGATGGAGGCACCGACACTGTTTCGATTCATCAGTACGAGCCGTGAACTCGCGCGGCAACGAGCGGACCGCGGATCAAACTGATTAAGATTCTCTAGATGAATCGAAAGTGTCGGTGCCTCCATCGACAAAATAATACGAGAGTAAAACCCGTGATAATCAATTTTAAATTTTCTCTATTAGTTAGTTATACTAATGCTCTTTAACAGCCGGTGTGTATGTTGGAACATCAAATCTAATAGTACAATAACAGTTGATTCCATAGTTTGTACGATAAAATCAAATTATTTAGTTATAATTGTGACGCATGTTATTTACGGCTAAAGGTTTGGCTCCATTTTTTAGAGTATACCCGGGTTGGGTGTCCTGATAAAAAGTGAATCTTGTCTAGACCTCCCACTCCTACTGGGTTACTGGATAGGTTGTTTTATATGATATAGCCCTTGCGAATCGCGTTCTAATTCATAATATAAGAGCGTCCATATACGGACTATTATTTTCCTTTTCAATAATTCGAGCAGTCTATGTCATTTCTAGGTGCTCAATCAGCATAAGAGATCACTGCTCCAGAATAGTCAACACGACGGCTCCTCAAGAGAAGACAGGGAATGTCTCGCAATTGTTCGAGCAGCTGTCGTAAATAGACGATTAGAGATTGATTTCTGCTGTTGATGTATGGCCGCTCTTAATGATTTCCAAAACTTCCTAAAAAAGAATTACTTGCTAGATTCTAGATTAAACCAACGTCAAATAAGTGAGCCTTCGCCAATCTTTAGCCAAATCGATCAAGTAAGTAAATAAAACATGTTATTTTATGTGTAATTGTTGTGTGAGGTTGTGTTCGAGACACTGTACAAATGTAAGAAAAATACCGTTTTATAGGAAGTAAATATTTTTATTTATTCACAACTGATCAAGTGCCTATTCTGATGGCTCGAGAAAAATCACAAATAAGATATTAATGTTAACATGAACAGATTTGTATCATTATCATGCGACATGTTTCTCGAATGCTCAAGAATGAGACCCCTATATGGCTGCTATCAAAATTAATTAACTTATTTAAAATTAGATATTTATAATTTTCGACCAAACTATTTGTAATGTTACCTGTTAAAAATATGCTATATGCAGGGTCTAATCGAGGTATTTCCGAAAGTTAAACCATACTTTTTGCGTGAGAAACTCATGAATTTTTTGTTAAAAGTTGTTTCTTCTGAAGTTTTAAGGAGTAATATGGCTATACCCAGTATATCGCGTATTTATAAGGTTGGAAACAGAGCCTAAAACTACACATTTGACTTCCTATAAAACTGAGATTGGGCTCCAATGTAAATAGTAATATCAAACTCTAGTTTGATAGTTATTTCATGTGTTATGCATATTATTTAATTTTGGAGATGAAATATAAAAATATAATCACCATTGCATTTTATTTTCGTGTTTTATTTAACTTTTATTGAGTTTATTCGTCGTGTAGTATCCTAGTCGTGTAGTGATCCTGGAAGTTAGTATTTTTAAGTGGTGTACCTACGAATCAAAAAGAAATACATTTTTTTTTCTATACACAAACATAGTTTATTTAAATTATTAACAATTTTTATTCAACAGACTTACAATACTATTTCTAGCAATAACAAAATTATGCGGCTTTTGCAATATATTCAAATAAATCTCTGGAATAAATACTACACGCATACACAACATTTGGTGAAGATATTGAACATCTGGGATTCTAATTCATGAAGATAAGGCTCAATTTCAAACTGAAAAGCTTGTGGGATTACAAAATAACCCCTGTAGGTAGGTACTTCAAAAGTATTTGCGCTATATTGATACTTACAAGCGTCCTACAGTTTTGGTACTATAAATACTACCTCCATACAGAATTGAACCATCCCGATCAAAAAGCTTATGCTCACAAAGTGAGATGAATATCTCACGCGTGATGACGTCATCATCTCACTTTCGCAAGCTGAAATACTATCACATCGCTTGAGCTTGCGTCATTCAAGAAGACTGAAGCGGCTGGGACTATAAGTCTAAGAAATGTATGTGCATGCTACTAAATAAATGGACTAGAAATATTAGAATGACTAAGGTACAAATCGTGACTGACAGAGCTAGTACCCTTATTAAATTCAGCATGTATAAAATGTTGGATATAATTCTTAAGTACATAAATCAAAAATTATAATGTAAATAAGATTAAAATAAGCTAAATGACAGATGGAAATTCGCTTATCTTTTGACTACCACCTACCACTCTGATTGGAAATTATAGTTGTAGATTTTACAATACTGCAATTCCTTTTTAAAAATAAAATTTTAAAAACAATTATAATTCTGCTACAATAAATCAATACTAAATTTCATTTTCTATTTCCGAGTTTCTGTTATCTAAATAAATACTATATTAAGAGTCATAACTTATGTCTTAAGCCAGTTTCTAGCGAATAAAAAGAGTCTTAAACTACAACACAAATAATTTATGAAGTATTATGTAATGATTGATGATGATTTTTTATTTATTTGTACTGAAGGCTGCTAGACTATTTTTTTGTAATCATAAGGCATAATTTATTAATTATTATATAAAATAATATAGATATAAATGCAGTTCAAGATAGGTGTTCTTTTACATTAACAAAACATGAAAATATAATTAATTATTAGCATGACTTTCTTTAAGTACTAAAGTAATATGGAATTAAACAGGTAATTTCTGACGCCATTGTGGGTTAACAATGTTGGCTGTTTTACATATAACTAAATATTACAAACCAGTGTGGAGAAAATATTTAAAGTGCGCCTCGAGAGGCTCCTTGCGAGCTGGCTTATAATAACATAACTTGGAAAAAAAACCATTGACTTATATGCTGACGTGCTGAGCACTTAGACCCACAATCGATGGCATGTTGTTGCTTCTGTTGTTATATTTCTAAACTAAAATTCTTGCTGTTGTTTTTTTATATAACACTGAAAGAATCGCAATAGACAAATGCTCGAATACACACGAATTCAACTCCGTTATCCTTCAAAACTGCATGTGGAAAGTAAAATGAAATGAATTATTTATTTAATACGTTGCTAAGATAGCTCAACTGTTTCACTTGTATATTATACTAGCTGCTGCCCGCGGCTTCGCACGCGTAGTACCTACATAAAAAGTAGCCATGTCCATCAAGGTCCCATCTATCTCTATACCAAAGTTCATCAAAATCGGTTCAGCGGTTTAGGCGTGAAAACGTAACAAACAGACTCACATCACATTTATAATATTATTAGTATAGATTGTTCTGTACATTTCTGTAAATCAATTTAATTTACTCAATAAAAAAATTGCTTGATATGCGATACAATTTGATCTTAAATTCGATTGTCTATTGTATGTTCTACATAGTCTTTGGCATGCAATTTTTTCAATAGTAGATACTCTTTGTACTGACAGAAACGTCATCAATGTATCTAATACCTTTAAACGAGAAATTCTTGTAATATAATCTGATTCTCGGAAACGGTTCCAACGATTTTCATGAAATTTAATATGCAGGGGGTATCGGAGGCGATAAATCAATCTAGCTAGGTTTCATTTATAGAATACGTCGTTTTATCCGTGTTTTATACCTCATCCAGGTACTCCAAAGGCGACCTTTAATATTTAAGCGTAATTTGGTAAGTTTAAGTTAATGCAACAACAGGGTTATTACCAGTTTTTTTAAGCACTCACTTATCAGACTGCGTGCATAAGCTATCTATGCATAAGCACTGAATGCTGGTACTTCACGAAGGCGATGGCCGCGAGTTCCTTGCAGAACTCTTCGAGTACTATCAAGCATTCCACCAGCTGATTATGGTCAGGGCTGTGGAGGGAAAAGATAATATGTATAATAAGTTACACAGCAACATGGACATCTGTAACCTCCCAATTCTAACCTCAGAGGAGATTAGAATTGGGAGAGTTCAGAGGACTAAACTCGAGCTTTGTCAAAGGGCAATGGAGTTAAGCATACTCGGCATAAAACTAACCGACCGACCAAAAATGCTACTATTCGCTCCAAAACATAGGTCCTTGACGTGGCTGAAAAAGCTGCGAAACCTCCTAGAACAAACATGAGTGTTTGATCTTTGTCTGGGTGTTATAATTATATGGTACCATAAGTATGTATTATATCAGCAATATCAGCCGCTCTTCAAAGTAAATATGTAGAAAGCTTGTAGAAAATGACAGAAATATCTAAATGGTCTTCAAATACATGCGGCGTTTCTGTTTCTGGCGCAAAAACACAAAATTATCATTTGTGGTCCCGAAATGCTCGACACTGTCTATAGTACCATTAATTTGTACCATCAATGGTACTAGTGATACTACTATGTGTCCTTAGTACCATTAAAATAGATACGTATTTACTTTATTCTTCTGGCGCTTCGTTAGCTACTTCGTAAACTACTTGGTTAGCTTATGTTAGAGTATAGAAAACAACGCACAAAGCGAGCGTGCTGCGGCAGCGGCCGCCGAAGCGCCAGGAGAATATAGTTCGTCTGTCTAGAATCTAGAATCTAGATACATAACTCTGTCCAGCTGCGAATATGTCCAGATCCTACGAAGGCATTTAGGTTAGGTTAGGTTTGTTTTTAGAAAAATTGTAAAAAAGTAAATACACGGTAAATATACAAAGTTGTGTCACTTGAACCATCAATGGTACAAATCAATGGTACTACTGACACAAAAAGGCAAATGCTCAGTAAATGAAACTGAAACGACAAATTCTCAGTTGAGTCCACATGTATATTGTAACTAGTAGTTGAAATACAATACTTACGCTTCATCATAGCTCGGATCTTCGCTCATCAGCTGCATCCTTATATTCTCAATCAGCTTCTTATAATTCCTCAGCCGCGGTATCTCCAGGGTCAGTTTCTTCGCTAACTCCTGAAGAGTCTTAAACAGTGTCTGAGTTTTCTTAGCAGTCGGCAGCAACGGGTTCAGCAAATACTCGTGTACATTCGGATGCGGCAGCAAAGCCAACTTTGATATAATAGACGTTAGGTGCAAATTCACTTGGTAAGGCTGACTCGGCATGTTGCTAAGTAGCTTGAGTATCATTCTAAAGAACGGTCCTTCATCGAATTCCTCTTCTTCTGATTGGCTGGTCAAGTCTCTGGTGCGAAGCACGAGTTTTTGTGAGAATTGGTTATGTTTGCTCTCTAATAAGTCGTCGAGGTGTAAGTCGGCTTCGGGTCGGCTGTCGTAGCTGTGTGTGGATGACGCTGTGTTGTCCGACCAGGATTCTGGCCAGTGAAACGATGAGGTTATGTCTAGCCACAGCTGGAAATTTTACGGGTAGTTATACACAGGATACTAAAGTATTCTCTACGGATTCCATCTCAATACTAATATTATAAATTTAAATGTGTGTTCTGTTTGTCTATTTGTTACCTTTTCACGGCTAAACGGTTTAAGGAATCGTAATAAAGTTACACAAATTATTTATTTATTAATTTAACTAGTACGAACATGTCAATTGCGATATTTAACAAAAAATAACATTAATATAACTAAATGCAAATTAACAAAAAATAATTTCAAAGTTAAAAATGACATTTGCAGCTTCAATAATACGTATTATTATTAAAGCTGCAAATGTCATTTTGCATTCAATGTCATTCAATAGTCAACATTTAAAAACACATTAGTGAAAGAATTGGTAGATAATGGTAATAGTAGGTATTTTGGGAAAGGCAATAGGCCTCTTTTTTATGTAGGTTTGTAGAGCTGCAGCTACTATTTTCATATTTACTTAGTAGTAGACGTTGTAGGATAGAAATTGAAGAATTACAAACAGAACTACCCAGCAGTGGATAAAAAAATACACTAATTACTTATAACTATGATAGCTCTAAAAGTTAAGCTGACAGTCCCAACTCTTCTAGAGTGGTTAGATCATGACCTTTGAGGTCTTTGAGCTGCTTATAAAGTATGGCATAAAACTTGCCCTCATACAAAAGTAGTATTAGTATTAATGAGAAATATAAATATATAAATAAATATCGATTGTAACGGAACGTTACATGTTAAGTCAATAACATAACAAAATAAATAATAGTTTAAAAAAACTAAAAAACACGCTTTATATAGAAAACTAAACTAAAAAATAGATTTAAATAAATGTTTTATTTAAAAAAAAGCGTGGGGTGCATGGTGTCAATAGTCATAAAAATTTCATTGACAGATATGAGAAGAAGGATTATCATTTCGATAATATCTTAAAAAGCATTTTAAACGCATTTTTTTAAATAAAACATTTTTTTCTTACTTACATTTATTAAAAAAAAAAAACTATTTTCTAGTTTGGTTTTCTATATAAAGCGTGTTTTTTAGTTTTTTTTAACTATTATTTATTTACTACTTTTTAGTTTTAGGAAAGTTTTTTTTTTTTTTTTTTATTCGAATTATTGCATTGTCATCGGTCTTTGACAGGTGTGCAAAATTTGAATGAAATCTGGCCGTTTAAAGTGGGTCAAAATCCCGTCCTAAGGAGTCGGTTACAAACATGCAAACATACATACAAGTGAAGCTAATATAAAGCGTATAATAAATAAATACTTTACATTCGAAATATTGTAAGTACACAAATAAAATAATAAAAATAGATCGTGGATTATTGTAGGCTCATTATATCTTTTACTTGAGTTGCAATATCGGAATTGCATGACTAGCAAATTTGGAACGCCAGGCGCCTAGAAGGGAGATCCTACCGCTCGCACCTCATGAGATGCGAGCGGTAGGATCTCGGTCAGTGACCGTTAGCAAGGCGTCACCCACTCCGCTCTGAGCCGTACACAAGGCTAGAAGGGAGATCCTACCGCTCGCACCTCATGCCCCTCCGCATGAGATGCGAGCGGTAGGATCTCCCTATATCCTATATCTATATCCCTAGGAAATATAGGAAGGACTCAAATCAGCTACATGAGACAAATTAAGGAGAAGTTTGATGTAGTGTTGTAATGAAAAATGTTGAAAATGTTGTTGGTGAAAAGAGCTGCATTATTCACCGAATAGCTCACCTTTTAAGACCCTCAGCAAACGACCTTTAATATGGAACAATGTGTCTTTTTTTGTTGCTATTTAGTGGCTATCTGCTCGTTATTTGAATTTTTTCAATATTTTGCCTCCAACAATTTGAAACGAGCAAGTTCGTTTCAAATTGTTTTAAAACTATTGCAAAATCTGTATCTGTAGCTTAATCACTACATAGTATAAAACAAAGTCGCTTCCCGCTGTCTGTCTGTCCCTATGTATGCTTAGATCTTTAAAACTACACAACGGATTTTTATCCGATTTTTGTTGATAGATAGAGTGATTCAAGAGGAAGGTTTATATGTATAATACATGCATAATAAAGTATAGAAACACTGATCATTTTAGAGGTTTTAAATGTGATGTCGTAAATAAACACATTTTTTTGCGCTTATATTCCAAACGATGGCTGAACCATTCTGTAGTATATTTAGTATCAGCATTGCACCCGTGCGAAGCCGGAGCGGGTTGCTAGTTATGAAATAAGATGTAAAATATTCAATAATCTTCTAATGTCTATCATTTTAATCATGTAACTTTCATTTTATATTTCATATTTTATCGTTTTAACTAGTAGCTGACAAATAGATAGAGAAAACTAATTAAAATATTGTACGTTAAAATTTAATACATCTATACTAATATTATAAATGTGAAAGTAGCTCTGTCTGTCTGTTACGTTTTCACGCCGAAACCACTGAACCGATTTTGATGAATTTTGGTATAGTGATAGATGGGCCTTGAAGAAGGACATAGGTTACTTTTTATCTAGCACGCGTGCGAAGCCGCGGGCAGCTACTAGTTTTCTATAAAAAGTTGCGATTTCAGTGCCGTCTAAGTTACTGGCCTGTCAGTTGAGATGATAGTAGCTCTGCCTTCTGCGCTGTAGTTTGAGGGTTCGATTCCCTCCCAGAACAACATTTGTGTGATTAACACAGGATCTTGTTTGGTGTCTGGGTATTATAAAGTATGTATTAAAAAATATATAATTATTCTATCCATCATCTGGTCACTATAATACAAGCTATGCTTAGTTTGGGGCTAGATTGTCCACCAATATTGATTTAATTATTTATTTGCTGATGGTACCGCCCATTATAAGAAGAAGGAGAAGTAATACCTGATAGTGCCTATGTGCGTCGTGTATGTAATGCTCGTAGTCCGCACCGACCGGGTCCGAGAGAATGGCGCGCGGCAACAGCAGCAAAAAACTGCAGTAAAACAACCATCTCTTCAACAACCATTTATTGTACAAACATTATACATATTATTTACATACAATATAATGACATAACTAACAAGCATTGTCTTTCATTGTCAATCTTATGTCAATGAATAAAGATTAGCAACTTGCAACTTGCAAACTCTATCTTCTTCTTCTTCCTCGTTAATGGCATGTGTCATATGATGACAATTTTGTCAATGTCAATTTAGATTGTATATTGTACGACGCCGACGTCACAAAACTGTATATTGTCGTTCGTAGTTTATTTTATAAAAATTGATGTCTCTTTATAAAATAATTATACGGATTATTTTTGCTCCTATCACAAAGAAACACAAAACATTCATTCCAATTATTTACACCCGAGTCAATAACTCTAGCTTTATATTATTAAAATTATCAAAACTATAAAAAGAACCCGAAATAACTGAAAAATAAATAATATAAAAGCAAAATGTTAAACCGCAAACATCCAAATATAAACATCCCCTATCTTATAGTCTACTTCTTTTTCTTCTTTGTTAATGGCCTGTGACATACTAATGTCAATTTTGCGTGTTTATAGTTTATGGTCAGTTTGTTTGTTATTAGAGTCTTAGTCGATGGGCAATTGTCAATTCTAGACGTCACATAATTATCTAGTGTGACGTTAATGTTTTTTCTTTCCTTGTCATTATAATGTCATTGAATATAGATATAGTTGTTTATAAAAAATGCTCGAGTTTCGATTAGGTTTGAGATTAATTATAGAATTCAGTTCTTCAGACCCATCTGACGAGGTTTTTAAGTATATACCCCACCAAGTATATAGTGAGGACTTCAGTATAGAAAGCAAATTAAGCTCCAATAAACTTTCTCCAAGAACTTATGCACCGATGTGTGCGCGTCTGACGCGTCTAGGACGCAATATATCTAAAAATAACAAATTCTTCGAAATAATCTAGAAAAAAAAATTGTTTCGTTACGTTTTTTTTACTAATTGTTATGTAACGTACAGTGAAAGCTTCCGAAGACAGTATATTGTATAAGAATGACTAATGGTCATTATGGCGATTGTGGAACTTTTAACACAACCAATGCCTATCAGTTTTAATTAGCAATCGGCATAATTTCAATCATTAGTTTGATTGTAATTAAAACCAGTTTTGACAAGATAAATTACTATTACGTACTTACCTACGGTTTTCTATTAATATGACAGCATGTATGATAATCAACATCAACCTTCCGTAATACCAATTCATCAATAGTAATTGAAACCGATTGGTATTTCAGAATTCCATAATCGCCCCGCAGGTCTCAAACCAATTCAACACTTAGTTAGCAAACTACAAGAATTTAGTATGGAATTTTCTTATGGGAGGGTAAACCGCTTCGTTACGTACGCGTTACGGCGCCAGTCTGTCTAGCTTCCCTTTCTCTCACGCATACGGCAGCGGTAGGCAGGCTTCTACTCTCTCACTCTAACCCACAGCGCCCGACAGAAGTGATAACTTAAACTAATCTATGTTTAAAAAAATCACCAAAATTGTCTCACGTAATTAATGGATGGCCCGTGATACGTATTACCGTGAAATATTTCATCATATCAGTCTGCAAGCTAAAGCTTTGATTAGGGGCAGACAGATGGACATAGCGAAACTATAAGGGTTCCTTGTGGACTACGGAACCCTAAAACCTAGTAACATACAAGTATTTGTGACATACAAGTATGTTGGTATTTGTAGGAATGCCACTTAAATTTAACTTTGTATAAATAAATTAAAAACAAATGTGGATGAAACTTAATCCTAAACAAATACTATAAGAAAATAATCTCATTCTTATTTACATTATTTCTTTCGCTATTTATTTATCTCAATAAAAATACCTTAAAGTAAAATGGCCAATGCTTTGTACATAAATATTTCGTTAAGGCGGTATCATCAGC
Organism: Lampropteryx suffumata; assembly: GCA_948098915.1. NCBI lineage: Eukaryota > Metazoa > Arthropoda > Insecta > Lepidoptera > Geometridae > Lampropteryx > Lampropteryx suffumata. The sequence goes on from OX402565.1 coordinate 10,284,988, forward strand.
AAATGACCTTTAGTAGAATAAAATATATTGTTTTTGCCGCTATTTAGTGTCTATCTGCTCGTTATTAGAAGGACTAATAATCATGTAAAATAATAGTTACGTATTTTTAACGTTTTGCCTGGAACTTTCTCGTTTCAGATCGTTTTGAAAACTATTGTTAATAATGTAGTTTCTTTAATAATAATCTTTTCCTAAAGTTAATGTCGTTTTAATAAGCAGCTTACACTATTAGATAGAAAACAAAATAATTATGACATTACCCGTTCCATAAGACTTTTTTTTTATTCATCGACTTATTTCACAACGGCTATTTGTGCGCCGTCATACTGCAAAAAAGGTTATTTGCTGAGGGTACCATCTTAAGTAATTGCAGCTGTTTTATGTTTTAATTCTTTTATACCTTTTTACCGTATTATGTAAAACTATGTACAAATCGGTTTAACCGAATATTTATAGTGATACTAAGTAAAATATTATTAGTAAAGCTATTTAATAATAAGCAGGAAGTATCGGCGTGTCAGTTGGCGGCCATGATCTCTTCAATGCGCGCTTTTAGCCGCTCGAGCCGCCTAGAATGTAATTTAAGCTAGTTAGAAGCTTGCTAAATATTTAATTTATATATAATTTAAGCCAATAAATAATGCGCGCGGTGTACTATAGTAAGATATATTAACAAAAGGCCAATTTTGTATTTTGTTTTGATATTCTGAATCCATGTACAATGTTATAAAAAAGCAATAGTTAGCAACATTTGCATAGCTCTTATTAATAATAGTAAATTTTAACCCTCATTAGTAGGCTCTGGGTGTACTACCTAATGGGTGTTATAAGAAATAGACCAAGCGAATGTGAGCACGAACAGTGAAGGCTTCCGAATTCAGTAAGGGTCAGAATCGACTATCGATTATCTATCGAGTAGTCAGGTACTAATTCAACACCTATTCTCTTATGGCGGAATGGGATAAGGTTGGGTTCGATTCCCGCCGCGGGACAAATGTTTCTATGATCTGCTAGTATTTGTTTCGGGTCTGGGTGTTTCTATGTATAATATGTATTTACAAAAAAGTATATAAGTACTTAAGTATACTACTTAGTCATGTGGTACCCATAACACAAGCTCTGCTCACTTTGGGGCCAGATGATGCTGTGTGAAATGTCAGGGATAACTGTTACTATTGTACCACTTAAACTTTTGCATCTAGTTAGTAAAATAAAATAATTTAGTATGGAGGTAAATTATATATTTTAATGTTTGCAAATCTTGTAATCATAATCTTGTAAAGCCTTACAAGCCGTTATCATTTTCCTTATGTTTTCATCAACCTGCTACTATTTTGAAAAATGTTCAGACATTTTAGAGACTATCAGAAATAACGATTAAAGAGCTTAATAATATCTTCAAAAGATCTATGTAACGATATGCAACACGACGGGGTTTCATGATAATTTAATTATAATAATAATAATAACAGTCTGAGTGCTAAAGCTTTGAGGTAGGTGAGGACAGACAGATAGATAGATAGACAGACAGACACACGGACATAACGAAACATTAATGGTTCCTCTTTTTGCGTCCTAATCCACCCTCAAAATACCTCTTTATGTAAATAAATAATCCCGGATATTTCACACAGCATCATCTGGCCTCAAAGTAAGCAGAGCCTGTGTTATGGGTACCACATGACCGATATACTGCACATGTACTTTTTGTTTGTAAATACATACATATACATAGAAACACATTTGTGCCGTGGCGGGAATCGAACCCGCAACCTTCTGTATCATACCCGGACCTTAGCCAACTTGGCCAGAGGTCGTCAAATAGCTCTTATATTCTTCACTTACGAGTAACATAGAGGGGTTATGAAAATAATTTTTGTAAAAGGTACCTACTACAAAATACACATCAGCAATGCCAGGGCCATAGTGTATTGTAACCTTTATATTCCCCAGGCTAAGGTTAATTGGGCATTACGAAAATACTTCTGAAGAATAGACAATTACAAATAAACATACCTGTTAATAACTTTATGTATATTCTCCCCTCCCTGTTCTTCCTTGGTGTCGATTCCCTCGTGGGAGAGAATGTCTGTGATCTGTTCGTTTACGTGATCCTCGTGCTGTAACTGCTTCATGGCCTCTCTGGAAGGCAGAGGTCAAAATCAAAATGTTTTTTATTCAATAAAATTATAATTAAATATTTCATGAACACAAATTACACAACGGTGGCAATTCGGTTGGTTCATTTCTAAAATTAGGAATTGTCTAAAATAAATTTAGTTAGTCATAGCATTTGTAAAACCTATTCGGTTGGTACCATCTAACTAAATTAGGAACGCTTAATTCGGTTAGATAAAATTAAGTTAGGATAAGTTGGTAGCAGCATGCAGAATACCAAAGGTTAATTTGACAGTTGAAAACCTAATTTTAGCTAAAATTAGTTAGGTTGGTGCCAACAGAATTGAGGCTATTACCATCTAGTCCCATACTAAACAATGGAAACTGAAACCAGATGTCTGATAAAATACTTATATACTTGTAATGACGACCTCTGTGGCGTAGTGGGCCAAAGCCCGGCTGATACGCAGAAGGTAGCGGGTTCGATTCCCGCCGCGGGACTAATGTTTGTATGATCTGCAACTATTTGTCTCGGGTCTGGGTGTGTCTATGTATAATAAGTATTTACAATAAAATAAATGATATAAGTAGTATATCAGTAATGTGGTACCCGTAACACAAGCTCTGCTTACTCTGGGGCCAGATGCTTACATAAAGCTTATATAAAGGGTAGTTTTTTGAAGAAAGCGTATCTTTACATATATAAATTTTCTGTGCGTGTGTTTGTAATTAAACTCCTCCTAAACGGCTGGACTGATTTCGATGATTTTTTTGTGTGCGTTCAAGTGGATTCGAGAATGATTTAGATTTATAATAAGATCAATTTTTATTTTTTATTTTTAAAACGCGCGGACGAATTCTTGTACGGGACAGTTAGTTATAATATAGATGACTATATTACTGATAAGAATGCATGGCCTCATGTTGCTCTGCACTAAGACAGTTAACCGACACACTTGAAATGTATAAACTCTCTTGTATTCGTTTTTCGTAGTTAAGGTAGTTATAAGATGGATCATGCAAAAAAAACGCTCGACCAGGACGAGTTTCTTGCCAGTTCTTCTTGAACTTGGGTTAGGAGGAATTCGCACCTAAATTCACCTAGTATGTTAGACGTTTCAAAGTGATCCTTGTGTTTGTATTGAATAACATTTTTGACTCTGATTTTGATGATGTTGTGTGAAATGTCGGCATTATATAATATTGTGAATACACGATACTTTAAACAATCAGATACAGAAAGAACACTTATGTTAATCACACTAATATTTGTCCTGGGTGGGGAACCCAAAATCTACAGCGCTGAGGGCAGAGTGAGGCCATTCTAAAATCAGAAGTAGTTCCTAAGACCAAGACGGGTGCATTTTCATCCGATCGCTTCCGTACTTCGGAGGTCACGTTAGGCCCGGCATTTCATAAATTGCTAAACCAGATACATTTACAGTGTAAATGTATAGTAATGTATAGAGGGTGTAAATTTTACACCCTCTAAATGGTGGCTCGACTTTATTACTACTGATTACTGAAGTATGCGTCTCTGGCCATCTCTAGTGACAGTTAATAAGCCGTTCCAAGGACTCAGTCAAGATTAACAACTTTTTAAAATCCGACCAATAGTAAGATTAGAAGGTAAGGATTCAGCTATTACAGCGAGAATGAGTTGTAATCCCGAATACACGTACTTATTCCTCTCTCGTTCTCTCCAGAGCGGTACGTCGTTCAGCCTGTCTCGCTCGTCCTCTTCCAAGGGAGGCTGCGGCGCGTAGTACCCGCGAGACACGACGCGGGCCAGCACTAGTCTGTGTATGCTGTGCTCTGTTCCCTTTTCTATAATACTCTGGAAACATGTATATAAACAAAACATTTTCATATCAATTTGTATTGAGTAAATATATATATTATTTATGTTTTCTTAAGTACTTACATATAAAATAATAATGTGTCTTACATAGTTACACAAACAAACACACACCCACGCACACACACCCCCACACACATACACACACACACACGCACACGCACACAGTCACGCACATAATTACATTCAAGCATCACACCTTGATTACTGTCGGTTTATTTTTTAATTATAATGTAAATCCGTAACTGGCTATCGGTTATAAATTCAAGTTTTTTAAGAGCTGTGGAACTCAGTAACACAGCATTTTTGCTTTAGCATGTACAATTGCATGAGCAAACCAGTAGTTTCAAGCAAATTGCGCTACGCGTTAAACACTTACATACAAACGTTTTCACCCGTTTTAAGTTTCGCAAAACCCCGCCTTAGTGAGTGGTTTTGCTCTTAAAAGGAAATTTTAACCTCAACTGTTTCGGCTCAGCGATGATGGATCAGTCAGTTAGTCAGTCAGTCAGTCAAACGGACAGTCATGTCAGTCAGTCAGTCAGCTTAAGCTCTTTTATAGGTATATTGTATACATTGCGTGAGCAACCAGACTCAAAACAAATATCTCAGTTCATCACACACATTGTAATCCTGGGAAGAAAACTTACCCCCAACCTACAGCGCAGAAGGCAGAGTAACTACCAACTAAGCTGACAGACCAGATAATATATAAACCATGCTATTATATAACAGTCATAGAACCAATATATATTCAGTTACGAGTAGTTATAGCTGTAACCTTCCTGTAATAACCATTTTGTGTACATGTGTAAAGATCAATATACTATGACCACAAATAACTTTAGACTTCTCATTTCTGAGATGTAGTAACTATGTTTGTAATCTGTATTATATACCTAATCTATGTATGAGTGTAATAACTTATCCTAATAAACGATAGTCATAATGTAGACTTCAGTGGTTTCACTCGCCTCCGACGTCAATCCTTTTATGGCGACCCTGCCAGCTCCTTACATGGTAACCCGTGCCATGTTTGGAACGCGTGACGCGTATGCCTAGTGCACTAAGGCGCGCAATGCCTTCAAATAAAATAATCATTAAGTAAATAAAAATCAATAAATATTTCAAAAATGTGTCGTATCTTTATGTATCGATAAAGAAACGGTGTTTCTCAGCCAAAATGCCGCAGGCTCAAACCATGACCATTTGGAAGAAATAAAAAGTCATCTATCGATGATGAGTATAGCGATGATCGTCGTCTGCACTCTCCTGTTGATCGCTGCAATATACTTCCTCTACAAGCAGTATAAGAAATGTCACATTCGATGGGCGCGACAGCAGTTCGAGATGTCGAATCGGAGATCGTTCCTTCAACGTCGTCGTCGTCAGCAGCAGCAGCTGTACCCTGACTTGAAGATCGACGAAAGTAAAGTATAAATCAATGTTGTGATGGTGTGAAAAAATAGTGAAATCCGATCGATCGAGATCGCGTGCGTTATGTGTAGATAAAATAAGTGTAGGTAAGACGTATGGAACTGAAACCTGATGAACTTGTGTGAAAATGAACTTGTACGGATCTACCTACCTACCTAATACCTACCTAAAGCTGGACGATGAACAATCAACGAAGTGTTTATTACGGTAAAATTAAAATAGGATACTAATACCTCTTAGGTATGTGTATTATTTATCTTATATCAGTAATTTTAATTTTAAAGATTTAGAAATTATTAAAAATAATAGGAAATTAAAAAAAAAAAAAAAAAAAAAAATTTTTTTTTTTTTTTTATAAAAAAAATAAAAAGAATATTTAAATGAACTTTATAATGAACTTTTAGAAATAAGAAAATATTTAATTAAAATTGGACCTTCTCATAGACAAGGTACCACAATTTCAGAGAAAAAATTAGTCGAATGTAAAGTGATTATTAATCAATATAATACATATCTAGAAAATATAAATAAAATTGAAAGAAGTGAAGAAGAAAAAGAGTGTATTGTGAAACACTGTGAGAATATAAATACTTTGTATAAAGAAATAAAATTAATGACACAAAAGTTAAGATACTTGTGTAAAAATGGAATTTGACCTGAAAGTTGCTTTGAATTTATTACCCGTTATATCGGATGAAATTTTTACCACACAAAAATTCATTGATGGTATTGATTACTACAGTTCGCTGATAGCCAATGAATCGCATTGTAATTTGATTAACTTCGTTCTCAAAACTAGGTTGTCTCAAGGTGCAAAATTAAAATTAGCATCTCTATATGACAGTGTAGAGTTACTTTTGAGTGACATGCGAAGATTCCTATTGCCACAAAAATCGGCTTGTGCTTTGCAAAAACAAATGCTCAGTTGCAGGCAGAATTATTTATATTTATTTATATTTATTAGTACAATCATTTCAGCTCAGAGGTTCGAATGCCTAAAAGACGCAGTTCAAGCTGCGATAGATGAGGACACGTCATCAATGACATCACCGGGAGAAATGTTGTCAATGTCCCGAAACAACAATAACGGCTTTAACATAAACAATTCCAGGCAGCCGGCGTACAACGGCCATAGAGGCTACAACCGAGGTGCGTAGAGGTGGTTTTCGAGGCTACAGAGGTGCTTTTCAAGGCTACAACCGAGGTGGTTTCCAGCAGCGTGGCTCGGGTGTAACTCATGGATATTAGCCCCGCAGCAGAGGTTGGCAGCCGAACGTAGAAGCTTCGTCAAGGGGTAAGTCATTTCAAAACAATTATAGAAGAAATAAAACGTCCCGAGGACAGGTTCGCCTTGCTACAGAACAGCAAGAACAGCAGCCCAATACATCACCAGCGTCAGAAAAACTACTTACTTTCGAAAATGAATTTTTTCGAGGCTAAAGAATACAACATTTTGGCTAGTGCCAGTAGTTATTGCATTCAATTATTTGTGAATCATTGTGAATCATTTAGTTGGGTCTTAGATACAGGCGCATCGATTTCAGCCCTAAAACAGAAGTACGTGCAAGAGTTCAACATCCCAATTTGTAAGGAGAACATAATTATAAATGGACTCGGAGGTAGAGTTCAAGCAATAGGATATGTTGATTTACAATTATGGACTCATAACCAAATAATTGGTCATAGGTATTATGTTTTAGACTCATTACCATCTAAGGCACATGGAATCATAGGCCAAGACTTTTTAAGCAAGTACAGATCGGTCATTGACTTTAATAAGAACGTTTTGTTTGAATGGAAATGAGATTGTTCTAAATATTTACAATTCTAAACAATTAATGCAATTACCTGCTAGATCTGAATCTATTCGTTATGTAAGTACGAGTTTGACAGAGGAATGCGTGGTATGTACGAAAGAAATTTCGGAAGGTAGTATTTTTGTAGCAAGTACGTTAGCAGCTCCAATCAACGGTAAGATACCTATTCGTATTTTAAATACAACAGCTAATGACATATAATTATCACAGATAAAGCTTGATATTCAAAGTTCAAAAGATTTTGATGTTTGTGTTTTTGATACAAAAGCTAAAAATGCTGAACTTCCAAATTGAATTTGAATCATTTAAATAAGGAAGAAAAAATAAATATCCAAAGTTAATATGCGAAATATTCAGATATTTTAGAGAACGATTTTTATTTAGATAACGATACTTTAACAACTACAGATATTAATCAACATTCGATTGAAGTAAAACAAGGAACTCAACCAATATATTCGAAACCTTATAGATTACCTCTTTCTTTAATAAATGAAATTAAAAATGAAATTGATTATTTGTTGAAAGAAGGAATCATTGAACCATGTCAAAGTGAATGGTCTAGTCCAATTTTACTAGTTCCTAAAAATTCGGACAGTAATGGAAATAAGAAATGGCGGTTAGTTATTGATTATAGGAAACTTAACAACAGCATTCACAATGGTAAATTCCCACTTCCAAATATTACGGAAATATTAGACTCTTTATCGGGTTGTATGTATTTTTCGCATTTAGATTTACATCAAGGATACTACAATGTTAGCTTACATCCAGACAGTCGTAAGTACACAGCGTTAGATTCAGGAAGATACCAAGACTTCTTCAAGGTCTTAAGACAAGTCCCAGTTCTTTCTCGCGTATGATGACAATGGCTATGACAGATTTACATATGAAAAATTTTTAGTTCACCAAGACGATGTGGTTTGTTTCAGCCGTGATTTACCGTCTCATATAAAAAATTTACAAGATATATTTGAAAGGTTAAAGAAAGTCAATCTTAAATTAAATCCCAATAAATGCAATTTTTTGCAAAAGGAATTACTTTTCTTAGGGCATGTGGTTACGTCCGAAGGAGTAATACCCGACCCTAATAAAATAAATGTAGTAAAAAATTACCCAATTCCTACAAACTCAGACGAGGTAAAACGATTTGTTGCTTTTGTTAATTACTATAGGAAATTTATTTCAAACTTCGCATCCTGTACTTCATATCCTAATTTTTCGGAGAAAAATGAATTTATTTTGCAAACAGATGCTTCCGGATTTGCTATCGGCTCAGTGTTGTGTAATGGAGATGGCAAGCCAGTAGCATTTGCCACTAGAAGTTTAAATAAAGCAGAGAAAAGATATCCATCTATAGAGAAAGAGTTGTTAGCTATTGTTTGGTCAGTAAAACATTTTAGACCATATCTTTATGGACGAAGGTTTAAGGTTCAATCCGACCATAAACCACTTTTAGCTTTATTTAGTATGCGAGATCCTTCAAGTAGATTAATGAAATTTATACTTATTTTAGAGGAATATGATTTTGTCGTGGAGTATATAAAAGGAAAAAACAATTCAGCAGCTGACGCAATGTCACGCTTGCGTATTACATCAGAGGAATTAAAGGAAATGAACGAATGTAGCATGAATGTTATGACGAGAGGACAGAAAGCAAGAATGCAACAGCAACAGGCACAACAGCACCAAGATGTTTTTCACGACGATTGGCTTGATCGCCCGAAAGTTGTAGAAATGTTACGTAAGCCTAAACAATTTGTTGAATTACGTTTTATAAGCGCGCAAGAATTAAAACGATATCCTAATTTAAAAGAGATAAAGTATGAAAGTAACATATTGTGTTATGTACCATGTGTAAGTACCATTTTTATCAATCCAGCATCTCAATCGCAACTATCGCCAGGCGAATTTGTGAGAGATTTCGAAAGATTTTGTGAAATAAAAGAAATATATTTTATAAAAAATAAAAATAATAATATTTTTATAGAAAAAGTAATTAGAGGTACAGAAGATGAATAAATGGACCGGTCCACGACTTTGTATATTAAAAGATGTAGAAAGGGTAATTAATAAAGATGACCAACGTGTAATAATAAACGACTTTCATCTTTTGCCCACTAGTGGCCACGCGGGCATTAGACGAATGGTAAATAATATCAAATAATATTATTTTTGGCCAGATCTTGAAGTTGATGCAACAGAATTCATTAAAAGATGTGACAAATGTCAAAAACAAAAATATTCATCACATCATATAAAGGAACCAATGGTTATTACCACAACAGCAACATCAGCGTTGATAAAATATTTTTAGATTTGATAGGATCTTTAGATAGAGATAATTATAATTATACCTATATACTGACAATACAATGTGAACTAAGTAAGTATGTAGAAGCTTATTCTTTGCTATCTAAAACTTCGGTAGAGGTAGCTAGAAGTTTTGTAAATAATTTTATTCTAAGATATGGAATTCCTAGGTGTATAGCAACAGATATGGGCTCAGAGTTTCTATCAGCTACAATGAAAGAGGTATGTACACTTTTACATATAAAACAATTACAGTCAACAGCATATCATCATCAGAGTATTGGCGCATTGGAGATTTCACACAAGCATTTAGGTAACTATTTACGAATACAAACTGAAAATCTTTCTGATGCATGGAGCACATCGCTACCTTTTTGGTGTTTCTCGTATAATACATCGATACACACTGAGACGAAATTCACTCCATTTGAGCTAGTTTTCGGAAAATAGAGTAATTTACCATCGAATTTAAATTCAAAAAAGATAGATCCACTTTACAATTACGAAAACTATCCTTTAGAATTGCGTTACAGAATCCAAACTTCACAGAAAGAGGCAAGAGATAATCTTATTTCAAGTAAAATCAATAGGAAAATAAGATATGATCAGAATAATAATCCAATAACATATATGCCAAATGATTTAATTTTAATAAGAGATGAGATAGGAAATACATTCAAAAGTATTTATTCAGGTCTATATTCTGTTATTATAGATTGTTCACCAAATGTTGAAATAAATAAAGATAATAAAATGTATTTAGTACACAAGAACAGGACTAAGCGATATATACTGCCTGATTCTTGATTTTAATTATTAAAAAAAAATGTACATATAGTAAGTGAGATATTTCATAAAAATATTATAAACAAAAATTATATATACCATGTTTAATCAAGTTAAATTTATTCCTAAAATTATATTAATTCATGTAATCATTATTCATTCGTTTTGCTTAAGAAAATGTAATTAGATTTAAAATAAAATAAACTATCATTTATTTTATTTCCTTATTGCGGTGGAAATGAGATGTAGTAACTATGTTTGTAATCTGTATTATATACCTAATTTATGTATGAGTGTAATAACTTATCCTAATAAACGATAGTCATAATCTAGACTTCAGTGGTTTCACTCGCCTCCGACGTCAATCCTTACATTTCGTCTTCACACCAACCTCAACCCAAAATCATCATACACCCGAGAGGCCTAGAATTCCATACAGAATGCTAGCTTCCTATCCTTGCCAGGAATCTGTATGGTGAGAATTCCCTTATTTGTTGAAGACGTGCCTCTAGATTTACCGGTAGATTCTGCTCATGGTTTTACCATATGGTTTCATAGTATAAGCTTAGCTTTGCTTTGAGCTAGATGGTGTTTTGTGAAATGACCACCACTATTCAGTTTAATATTGATGTTGTGTTTAATGTCTACCACCAACATTTCATATCTGGGCTAGATGTTGTTGTGTGTAATATCCATAACCAACATTTAATATTTGGGCTAGATGTTGTTGTGTGTAATATCCATAACCAACATTTAATATTTGGGCTAGATGGTGTTGTGTGTAATGTTTAATTGTTTACCACCAACATTAATTTTTTGGGCTAGATGGTGTTGTGTGAAATGACAACCACCATTTAGTATTTAGGCTAGGTGGTGTTGTGTAGTGTCCACATACATTTAGTTTACCTCGAAAAACTTGAGCGTCTCTAATGTGACGTCGTGATCTTCAGAAAGGCAGTTGGAAATGAGCGTGTGGAGTAGCGGCCATTCCGATGCCTCGCCATCGCCCACTAGCCAGTTCGAAAACTCTGAAAACAACACCATGAATGGATACGCTGTCTTAAAATGACCTTCAAGTACCTGCAAACACTTCCATATGAAACGTTTGTGAACAAACTTTGTAACTCCAAAGACGCCAAATTAGCACCGTGAGGCAAACTATCCACTGTTTTTTCAAACCGTAACTGGTACTAAAATTTAATTAACTTTTCAATTGCGGGCGGAAGGGAGATGATACTTCTGCATTGTGTTTGAACTCATTTTTTTATCATCGATAGACCTACGTTTGAACACGATCTTGCCTGGTGGTAAGTGATGATGCGGCCGACGATGGGGCTCAAAGGTCCAGAGCTAGAAGACACCTATTCACTGTGGACTTTAAGAGACCCTGCTTGTAGTTTTCAGAAAAGACAGGCTACAGCAAAGTATCCCAATACTTGGCTGTACGCATTATAAATGTGCAAGCAAAGCGCTTTATTCGTAAGGGTGGTAGACTTACAAGGAATTGATGGTACTAAGCGGTACGTCTGCTTGTCCTGTAGTGAAAAATATTCGAAATATATTACTAAATATTTATCCATCTGCATGGTGATTATAGACTCTCGAGACAATCATTGTCTATCAGTTTCGATTAGGCATTATTACATGAATTAGTATTATTATGTCCAATTTTATTCACATGTCTTACAAACAACGACAGCATGTCTTACAAACAACCTTCCGTAATACCAATTCACCAATAGTAACTGAACTCCGTTATTATTATATGATCAAACGAACATACCAAGTGACGATCGATCTTAATTCTCACGTCTTCGGCGAAGAGATTTAAGGCCCCTCCCATCCCCATGGATACGCGAATGTTCAATGTTGGAGACATTATAGGTGCTTATTCTCTGAACTAAATGATGTCAGGAGCAGGCTTAGACATCGATATAGCATGGATTATGCTATGTCTTTCTATTTTATGGAGTTAAATTATGTGCGAGTGGGTTGAAGCGTAGCGGAGCCACAAGTTTATATTAATTCTCTTCGCCCAAGACTTGACTATCAAGATCGAACGTGTTTCGATAATAATAATAATAATAATAATAATAATAATAATACCGGAAATTTCACACAGCATCATCTGGCCCCAAAGTAAGCAGAGCTTGTGTTATGGGTACCACATGACTGATATACTACTTATATACTTTTTTTTTTTTTTTTTTTAAATACATACATATTATACATACATATAATATCAGAATTATATAAACACCCGGCTGTGTAATGTTCTGAGAATACTATAGCTAGGGTAAGGAAACTCATGTTCGTCTTTAAGAACTTAAGAAGTGTTACCGATTCTCAGTGTATAAAAATAGTTTACTTTGATCTCGAACAATCCATCTTGAACTACTGCATCACTGCATGAGGCGGTTGCATCAAAACTCAGAGGCTTAGAGTGGAGCGGGCGCAGCGGGCTGTCCTTAAAGTGATGTCCGTCACTTTAACACTAGGGTCAGAGTCCTCGTTGATAGGGTAACTGCCTAATGAGCTGTGGGGTTAGTTACATGAACAGTAGGATCAGTTATAGATACCGTTGATGAGATGCGGTGAGTCCAGGACCCGAAGACATTTGGAGAGCAGCGCCGTCACCAGCGCCACGTGATGCGGCTGCGACACGCCGCTCTCCGCAGCCCCCTCCAGGAACTGGAGACGGAAGGTGCGGGACAGGTGGCCTGCTATCGTCGCATGGCACTCCTGCAAGTAACCTTTATGAAAAACTGTCCGGGATAAACTCTTTAACCAATAGGTAAGAAGATTAGATAAATAGATAAGATAGTTTTTATCTCGAATATTGCCCTCTATATTTATTGTCAAAATTAAGTTTGTAACAGATGGCAGTGTAAGTTAACTTCAACAGAACTTTCAATATCTTTTTACAGACCATATATTTTTATTACTGCAATTACTTCACTTTCAAAACTTTCGTGAGTTGTACTTTACATTTTGATAAACACGCGCTTTACTCACGTCTTATTTTGTCGATGGAGGCACCGACACTGTTTCGATTTAACTAGAGAGTCCGCTCGTTACCGCTCGTCCACGGTTCGCACAACACGGTTGTGCGAACTGTGAACTCGAGCGGCAACTCACGGACCGAGGATCAAACTCACCCTGATTCTCTAGATGAATCTAAACAGTGTCGGTGCCTCCATCGACAAAATAATACGTGAGTAAAGCCCGTGTTTATCAAAATGTACAGCAATTACAGTGTTTCTTTATTCACACAAATCATGTTTCTGTAAATTATTTCAATAAAAACAATTTAATTTAAAACTCGCAAAATAATACGATATATGAAATTTTGAATGTTTATAGTTTGTAGATCAATCGCACCGATATGGCTTGCATGATACCATGCGAGGGAAGTCGCGGTTAGGAACTGGTATCTGAATAATATGGGGTCAGGATACATTACACCCTGAAGGTATTTACCTTCATCAATGTATCACAGTAGTCAAGCCACGAGAAAAAACTCGTTAGTTCTCTGTAGCCGTGGAATTTGTTAAAACATTTGTCGCCGTAATCATGTGCCACATACCTGCAAACAGTATGAAATAAAAAAATTACATCTAATACCTTTAAACGAGCAATTCTTGTATAAATATGTGTATATATAATCTGAATCTCAGAAACGTCTTCAACGATTTTCACGAAATTTAGTATGCAGGGGGTTTCGGTGGCGTTAAATCGATCTAATCGATCGATTTATCGATTTAACCTAGCTAAGGTTTAATTTTTAGAAAATGTCGTTTTATCGTATTAAATCACGATTTAATACGAGATCACAGATCGGTTATCCTGGTAGGTACTAACACATTATCAAACAGTTACATACGATCAGCCTCCGGCTTCCGGTTTAAAGGTTACCGAAACGGTCCGCAGTGTTCGTAAAAGTAGCAGTAGTGATATTTATGATACTTTATGATAAAGCTGGTTTAATACAGACATATTTTATACATTTACATAAATAAATAAATAATCCCGGACATTTCACACAGCATCATCTGGCCCCAAAGTAAGCAGAGCTTGTGTTATGGGTACCACATGACTGATATACCTACTACTTATATACTTTTTTTGTAAATACATACATATTATACATAGAAAAACCCAGACCCGAGACAAATACTTGCAGATCATGCAAACATTTGTCCCGCGGCGGGAATCGAACCCGCAACCTTCTGCGTCTCAGCCGGACCTAAGCCCACTGCGCTACAGAGGTCGTCTACATGATCGCATACTTTATATATTTATATGATATGATTTTTATAATACTTTATAATTTCGTCAAAAAACATGTGCTACGTCACGGTCAATTCTCCAACTGCAATTTTTTTTTTCATGTTATTAACGAGTTTCGTATTTTTTTCTATACCTTTACTATGTTTGGCTTCTTGCCATATTTAATTATTAAAGGAAAGTACCCAATAGATTTAGCTCTACTGGCGAATGTCAAAATGTGCGAGATTGATTTGATCTCGCACATTTTGACGTAATTTGATTGCTTTGACTTACGGTAACCGTTGTAAATTAACAGAATTGAGGCCCTGTTTTAACTTTGTGTTCTGCTCTGTTGGTTTGATACCCTCCAGTACAAATATTGTGTGATGAACATAGGTTTGTTCTGTGTCTTGGAGTTAGAGCTTATTTTTTAGTTACAAAACCGTAGACCTAAGTATATGATATTCATTTCAATTTAATACCTGCACTCGTTTTTAAAAAGGTTCTTGACAATCAGACAGACGGAAGTGATAAGGGTCCTTTTATTTTCAAGGTGCAGAACTCTAAATAATTACGTTTTATAAAATAAAAACAAAACCGACTTCATTCAATGAATTCAATTAATACAATTTTTTTAGTGGAAAGTAGATGTATTTTTTTATATATAAATAATAAGGTAGGCATATACTATACTAAATATATACTTACTATACGCTCCAATGACACAGCGAGGTTTCAGAGTAAAAAAAAATATTATCGATGTATACAATTTTTAGATTTTTGTTGATTTTTTAAAAACCACTCGGCCGATTTTGATACTATTTTAATGGGAACCTGGGAAGTATACTCTTTAAAACAAAAAAAGAATTTTCCAAATCGGTTCAGGCGTCTTTGAGTAATCGGTGAACATACATATTAAAAAAAATCCGACGAATTGAGTCGAAAAAAGTAATAACGCTAGTAATACTCACGCCCAAGTAATATTCAAATGGTCAACGTCCCCGGGGTCTATATGAGCCGGTAAGCTCTTGTATTTGGCGGCTAGCTTATCGATAATGGTCTCACAAGCTGGACTGCAGTTTGTCACTAGATTGGCAATATCGTCTTCTGGTAGTGAGGACACTATCATGATGCCTTCGCATGCTCTGAGCACCACTTGGTTATCCTGAAAAAGTAACGGAATTTTTACTTATACCACAATGTTCTGTACTACTACTAATCTATACACCTCTCTTTCCTCAAAAGTAGGAATGAAGGAAGGTAGATAGATAGATAGAAAGATAACTCTTTATTGACTACCACCTGGAATTTCACAATACCAATAAATTAACTATTTAAGGCATTACAATGGGCGGCCTTATCGCTAATAGCAATCTCTACCAGGCAGCAGAAGGTAGGTTTGCTGGGTATAAGTTTATTTTGTCTTTTGTGCACAATTCATATATACAAATAAATAAATAATGCCGGATATTTTACACAGCATCATCTAGCCACAAAGTAAGTAGAGCTTGTGTTAAAAAAATGTTAGTATATCAATCATGTGGTACCCATGACTGATATACTAACATTTTTTTAATATATCCATGTTATACAGAAAAACACCCAGTCTTGAGACAAATACTTGTAGATCATACAAATGTTTGTCCCGCGGTATGATTTTTACGTTTTCACGGTTAAACTGACTGGATCTTGTTGAAATTCAGAGAGGAGAAAGATTGTATCTCGGGGAAGGTTATAGTACTTAAGGGCTACTTTATATGTATACCTACATATAAAGCAGTAACTACGCGTGCAAAACCACGGGCAGGAACTAGATAAGAATGTAAAAATGAAAATTGCTTGTGCATCTGTTAGTGTGATCAGTCGGCACATTTTTGTATGAGGAATAAAACTGTTTGCTGTTTTTTTATAGAGAAATCTGTTGATGGATATGTACATCAATTTACATCAAAATGTATAATTAAATCAAATACATGTGAAACAGTTAAGCTAAAGCCAATTTAAAACCTAAAGGTTGCTCAACTGATCACAGATTGATGGATGATACTAACGGATATATTAACTCTTTTAAAGCCATTATTGTTTTTCTATTGTTCTTGACACCATATTGTGTTCTTGAGGCTTTCATTGTTTTATTCAGATATTCTTGGGACTACCTATATGTTACCTTTATGTTCGCGAAACAACATAATCCACAGATGTTAATTAATATTTTTTAATATTTAAGTTATAAAATATATTATATTTTTAATATTGATAACCAATTTCTTACAGTTTTCAAAGAGAAATTTAAATCCATTGTAACATAATTACCACTGGTGACCAGTTGGTATACTTACAGCACTATTCAAATATGATAGCAACAGATCAATCAATAGAAACTTGTCATTGTCATCGTACACAGTTTTATGACTCTTCACGGATGCATTATCATCAACTACCGAATTGTTTGACATATGGCAATAGTCCTCTCTTGAATTCGTCCGTATTATAGAAACACTTTGCAATGGGTTTGGGGGTAGATCGACTTCAAATAGAGGGTTTTTTTTCGGTGTAGCCTTTTTACTTTTGATTGGGATAAGTTTCTGGATATCTTCAGGTATGCTTAGTAAGGAGGTTTTGTCTTCTACGAATGGTGTAGTGAAGATGTTGGCAAGCCCTGGCTCTTGACGTACGAGACCACATAGTGTGAGGAGTAGTTCCACTTCTTCCTTCTCTGTCGGTGATGCTGGGTTTTCGTTGCATTGAATCAGCATACGCTGGAATTATAATGTATTTGTCAATATCTTAACCCTACTAATATTATGAATGTAAAAATCTGTGTGAATGTTTGTTTGTTTCTCTCAATCACGCAATAATAACTAAACCGATTTTAATGAAACTTGGTGGTTCTGTTGATTTGCCAGACTAGCTAAAACTTCGTAAAATAGGAACAATCTTATTTTGCTTAAACGAAAGTCCAAATTAGAATGACATTTTTAAATGATTGTTTTAAAATAAATTATAGTTAGTTAAGTTGTAAATAAATAAACTAACATTTCGTTCATTTATTGAATTTATTTAGCTAGGATTTTCCCCAGTTTTAATCAGCATCAATACGGCAACTAAAATCAGCTAAAACACGTCAATCAAATGGCAATTTAGTTTTAATATAAGAATATAGTGAACAAAACATGTCAATCACATGGCAATTTAGTTTTAATTTTAGAATTTTGTGAGCTAAATCATGTCAATCACACGGCAATTTAGTTTTAATTTTAGAATTTTGTGAGCTAAATCATGTCAATCACACTGCAATTTATTTTTAATTTTAGAATTTAGTGAGCTAGGTCATGTCAATCACACAGCAGCAAGATATCTTCTATTTAGTTAATAAATTGATTAATTTCATAGCTTCATAAATATTGAAATGAATGCAAAACTAAATTTAAAAAAAAAAAATCTAATTAGATTTCTAGATCAAAGTATGTAGTAGTTTTGTGGTACACTACATTGTACTTTTAATAACATTAAAATTAATATGGAATAAGTAGGTATGGTTTCCTGCGGTCTATGAACTGCATTCAGTTTTTGTAATTGTATTATTATTCTGAACATTTCAGTAAGTCAATTTGTAAATAAATGGTATGGTTTAATATAACGATTGGTGGACAATGCACCCAGCTCCTTTTAACCTCAATCCAATTCTATCCCACATAGATACACAATAAAAAAATATATGGGGCTATTTGAATTTTTTTAAGGTTTACATTGGGCTATTAATCAAAAGCTAGTAAAGCCTTTATTATCCATGATAATTTTGTCATTATTGTAATTTCATTATACCTACAGTAAAAATCAAATAAATAATTTTTTGAGAAAAAATAAAATTGTGATTGATTGCTCATAAAAAATTTTCATTTTAAAAATTCTTGCCTATTTTAAATGTCTTACTTACATTATTAAATTTTAATATTTTTTGAAAAAAGTCATGTAATTAAATCATGATTTAATTTACTCAATTCTGATTTATGTTATTTAATGCAAATAAATTTCCCACACACCTGTAATGGCCTGTAAACATGAGCACTATTCACACAAGGCTGACGAGTCCGCCGAAGCAGAGCCGTTCCTGTGCTCAAAGCCAGTGCCCTCGCCCCAGGAGGTCTGTCTGCTGCAGCCAGCGCTGTTAGGGCATCCAGCATACATATAGACCTTTGGACAACTGCTTCAAGACAGGGACCCACTGTGCCACCCTGTTGTTCCTTTTCTTCATCTACTATTAGCTGTAATTACAAAATATAGTATTTTAGGATTCACATATTTCACCTTATTACATTGGTAGTTATACTACTTTTGTGTCAATCAGTGGCCAACTGTGGTAAGAGAGCTAATCAAAAACTCTCCCTATCAAATTATTTTATACTAGCTGCTGCCCACAGCTTCGAACATGTGGTACCTACATAAAAAGTAGCCTTTGTCCATCTCGAAGGTTCCAGGTATCTCTATACCAAAATTCATTAAAATCGGTTCAGCAGTTAGGCGTGAAAACGTAACAAACAAACAGGCAGACAAAGTTACTTTCACATTTATAATATTAGTAGGGATATTTTGGATCTGTGTTATTTTATAGCAGAGACATTTTCATATGAGAGCTTCTTTGCTTTGAGGGCTTCAAGAGGCCTCCGAAAGCCTCAATAATGGTGTATTATAATTTAATAAGCAGATTTTGATAGAGTAATTAATAATAATTGTGTGGAGAGAATTGTTTGATATTTCACTTGATAATGGTAAGAGAAAGTTAGCCTCGATGTTTACTACTAGAACACTTTGGAGTTATTAAGTATAAAAGTGAAGTTATGGTATAAGTGAAATGCAGTATTTCATTTACTTAAATATTCTAAGATGCAAGTTAAAGTATTAAGTAAATTATAATAATTTTGATTAAAATTGATGGCATTTGTTTTTAATTATGTACTGTAAGTACTGTAATATATTTGGGAATAGCTATTAGTTTTCTACTTTAAGTGTACATAGATCAAGGCAAAATACCTGAAGCATTTGATGTAAATGGTGTGGTATTCGAGTGTTTTCTACATGAACTTTGCTGTTATCATCATAGGTCTGGTAAAAGTTGAGTATCATCTTCCAATGGTACTCGAAGTCCTCCAGCCGCGTCGGCGGTGGCGCCAGCTAGAATAAAGGCTGTACGTTTACATAATAAACTCACATGCAGTCGGCTATTACCTTGGTTTATTGTTATGATGATCACAATCACAATTTACTCACTCTATAAAATTGTTTATACTTACAACGTCTGCAGCGGTTTGCAATACATCGTTAAATCTGCTAAGCATTTTGTAACACAATTATTATTTTGTGGATATTTTTTCTTCGTGTAAGTTTAGTAGTTTCAATGCATTTTCATCGTAGGAATGATTACGATACGAAGATTACGAAGACGAACGAAATGAAATGAAACAAAATCACAATCACAAGCCCAAAGAGAAATAAAAACGATCACAAGGCATACTTCCAAACATGCCAAAGTCACTAGCGAAAAAATCACACTCGGCTCGTCATTCATCTGTCATCCTTGCTCGAATACAGCTGCTAGAATTTCAAGCAAAAACACGCTGCCAGACCTTCAAAAATTAGCTCGAATGTGCAAAACCATACCTATTTATTTCTTCAGAAATGAATAAAAATCTTTGAAATCTAAAAAAAAATAAAAGAGAGTACTATACCTATATCACGGAGTTTCCAGATCATCAAAATAAGTGATGACTAACTGAGTTGACTTACACTTATATTTTTTATTTTATTTTATTCATTTATTAGGCATCACCTATCCCTAATAAATATGCCTATTTGTTATGCCTTATAACAAACATTTATATGTTTGTTATTAGGCATAAGAAACATATGAATCTAATAAATTAATAATAACGTTTTATGGAATAAGAACAAATTACAGGTATTCACAGCGTTTGCCATAAAACACCATATTGGATTATCATAAATACAAATATTAGAGGCCACATAATAATAATAATTCATTTATTCATTCAGATAGCTAGATCCATAATGGGTAAAATCTTAGGGCTAAGTTAGTCAACAGTCAAATTCACTTAATATATTATATAGATAATTATATTTATATACATACATTATTAATTAATCAGTACTCCATTAGCGCCCGAATAAAGGACCATCGAACTTGTTCGCTATTGCCATCAGGATAGTGTTGGTAGGTACTCCCGCGAACTCTGCGCAGCAGAGAGGCTGCCTTTTTCCGCATGCAGGCATCCCATCCGTGTGCGCCTCTAAGAACATGCCGGATGCGCTGCAGAACCTCGGTAGTCCCAACAACATCCTGAAGGCATTATTGTATTGAACGCGAAGGGTGTTGACCGACTTTTGAGTGTATGTGGACCACAGGCTGCTCGTGTAAAATGTTTGACAAAACGACATAAACAGACTTATTTTTACTTCTTTTGAGCAGCGAGCAAACCTGCGGACCAACATATTAGCTCTCACCATCAACGCCCTTCGCTCCCTCTCAATATCAAGCTCATCTCTCAGGTTTTCCGTAACTAAATGTCCTAATTATTATAAATACTTACGGGTATTTATCGCGTTTATTTACCTATTTTTCCCGACGTTTCGACAGGTTTACACTCTGTCGTGGTCACGGGATGACTGGAGTACTGGAGCTACCGCCTCTGCGAAGCGGGGGCAGCATTTTTTGTAACTACCCTCACTTGTTCTTCCGAAATAGAAATGTCCATCTGCACACTCGGACGACACACAACACTAACCGTGTCCATTACGCATTGAGAAACCGGTCTACGTTGAGTACACTTAGCTATAACTGGATTCCATGAGGCAGAGAGTCTGAAACCGTCTTCACGATTGAAATTAGGATATTTCTTAATTTCAATCGCTTCCCGAACCATTCTCTTGTAGTAATGCCTTTCATTACATAAAATTTGAGGTTTATGTAATTCAATCCAGTGATTGGGTCCTGAGTCCACGATGTGCTCTGCTATTGCAGACTTGTTTACTTGACGATTTCTGACCGCCGCTATGTGTTCTTTAACACGTTCCGCGACCGTGCGTTTAGTCTGGCCTATGTAGGAACGCCCGCAGCTGCAATCTATTTTGTAAACCCCAGGAACTTGCAGAGGTACGACGTCTTTTGGTGTTCGTAGATACTTCGTCATCTTGGTGAGTGGAGTGTAGATCGACTTGATTGAAAATTTACTGAGCATGTTACCAATTTTGTCCGTGACTCCTTTCACATAAGGCAAGAACGCAGGTTGTCTTTTCACATCAATGTGTTCCTGTTTGCGCCTCCAGTTAGAACGACATCCGATTCGAGTATTGTAGCCATTCCGTTTCAGAACCCCTTTAACATGATCTAGCTCACCCTGCAGATGTTCAGGATCGCAAAGGTCATGAACTCTGTTAACTAGTGAGGAGACTACTGACTCCAGGTGTCTTGGATGGTGGTGTGACGCTGCATTCAAGTATCTGTCAGTATGTGTAGGTTTTCTATACACTGTGTGTGCCAAGGTCCCGTCACACTTTACCATCACTTTAAGGTCGAGAAAAGCTAACATTCTGTTTTCCTCCATTTCATGTGTAAAGCGAATCTTAGGGTGTATGGAGTTCAGATAATCAGTTAGCTGATCGACTTCCTGGTTATTCCCGTTAATTATACAGAACACATCATCGACGTACCTCTTCCAAAGTTTTATACCATGGGCTGCTAGGTCTATCATGGATTCAAAATGTTCCATCCAGATATTGGCAAGAACAGGTGCCACAGGGCTTCCCATTGCTACGCCGTCTATCTGGAGGTAATGTTGCCCTTGATACAAAAAGAAGTTTCCATCAAGACAGTTCTGAAGGAGCAAAATGTACTGATCAGGAAGTTCGTGATCACTCAATCTATGTCTCACTACATCAAGGCAATCTTTAAGAGGAACGTTGGTGAAAAGCGACTCAACATCGAAGCTCACCAGTAAGTCTCCGGGTTCCAACTTTATGTCCCTGATGATGCTGACAAAATGGCGCGAATCCTTCACAAAAGACGACGTCTTTCCGGTAAGTGGCTGTAAGATACCAGCGACGTGTTTTGCTAGATTGTAAGTCGGCGAGTCTATTTGACTTACTATTGGTCGTAATGGTGCGTCAGCTTTATGTACCTTCGGCAGACCATATAACTTAGGTGGCTGCACAATAGCTGGTCTGTATAAACGGTCGAAAACATCATCAGTGAACAGGTCTTTATACTCATGTATCAGTGTTCGTACCCGTTTTGTTACTCTAGCCGTGGGATTGTAAGCAACCGGCTTATACACTTTTTTGTCACAAAGCATCATCCGTATTTTAGTGTCGTAATCCTGTGTGTTCATAACTACGGTGGCATTTCCTTTGTCAGCTTTGAGTATTAGAATCTCCTTGTTTTTGCTAAGGTCTTCCAGAGCTTGACGCTCACCCGCAGTTATGTTTGGTTTCGGGAGTCTACATTTTCGTAATGTAATTGAAACATCTTGTCTCAGCGTTTCCGCGTTTATAGTAGGTATTTTATTACGAACAATGGTCTCCTCCACGCTACTGACAATATCCTCGTACGGTATTCTTTTCGGTGTTAGAGCAAAATTTAGACCCTTTTTTAAAACGCGTACCGTGTCATCATCAAAACGAGTATCAGTTAAATTAATAACCGTTTTGGGAAATTGTGTCGGCGACTGTACCTTATTGCTCTGTACTTTTCTACTTCGAGTCACCAATCGGTTAAACTTGTTTTCTTGACGCTCTGTACAGAACTCATAAGTCCGCTGTGCTTGATTGTACGTTATTCGATCACACAATTCAAAATCACTGATAGACAACACAACACTGCATTCCATATGTAGGTCATACAGATTTTTCTGCACTTTATGCAGGTAGCACTGGTCATTCCTAATCATTTGCTTTAGAAGGCGGACACTCGCGTTCCACAGAATTTTTTCGGAATGTTCAATATCACTACGTGGTTTTATTCGACAACACGTAGGTAATAAATCCCAATCACGACACTTTGTTAAAAATGATAGTGATGTATTAAGACGCGCACTTTTATTCCGTAAAAATTCTAGTTGTCGCACTTTGTTTACCATTTCCGGCCCGTACCGGTTAGAAATAAAGTTTTTTAAACTTACGCGATCAGAACACATTATTATAAATACTTACGGGTATTTATCGCGTTTATTTACCTATTTTTCCCGACGTTTCGACAGGTTTACACTCTGTCGTGGTCACGGGATGACTGGAGTACTGGAGCTACCGCCTCTGCGAAGCGGGGGCAGCATTTTTTGTAACTACCCTCACTTGTTCTTCCGAAATAGAAATGTCCATCTGCACACTCGGACGACACACAACACTAACCGTGTCCATTACGCATTGAGAAACCGGTCTACGTTGAGTACACTTAGCTATAACTGGATTCCATGAGGCAGAGAGTCTGAAACCGTCTTCACGATTGAAATTAGGATATTTCTTAATTAAACATTAATTAAACATTTTGAATCCATGATAGACCTAGCAGCCCATGGTATAAAACTTTGGAAGAGGTACGTCGATGATGTGTTCTGTATAATTAACGGGAATAACCAGGAAGTCGATCAGCTAACTGATTATCTGAACTCCATACACCCTAAGATTCGCTTTACACATGAAATGGAGGAAAACAGAATGTTAGCTTTTCTCGACCTTAAAGTGATGGTAAAGTGTGACGGGACCTTGGCACACACAGTGTATAGAAAACCTACACATACTGACAGATACTTGAATGCAGCGTCACACCACCATCCAAGACACCTGGAGTCAGTAGTCTCCTCACTAGTTAACAGAGCTCATGACCTTTGCGATCCTGAACATCTGCAGGGTGAGCTAGATCATGTTAAAGGGGTTCTGAAACGGAATGGCTACAATACTCGAATCGGATGTCGTTCTAACTGGAGGCGCAAACAGGAACACATTGATGTGAAAAGACAACCTGCGTTCTTGCCTTATGTGAAAGGAGTCACGGACAAAATTGGTAACATGCTCAGTAAATTTTCAATCAAGTCGATCTACACTCCACTCACCAAGATGATGAAGTATCTACGAACACCAAAAGACGTCGTACCTCTGCAAGTTCCTGGGGTTTACAAAATAGATTGCAGCTGCGGGCGTTCCTACATAGGCCAGACTAAACGCACGGTCGCGGAACGTGTTAAAGAACACATAGCGGCGGTCAGAAATCGTCAAGTAAACAAGTCTGCAATAGCAGAGCACATCGTGGACTCAGGACCCAATCACTGGATTGAATTACATAAACCTCAAATTTTATGTAATGAAAGGCATTACTACAAGAGAATGGTTCGGGAAGCGATTGAAATTAAGAAATATCCTAATTTCAATCGTGAAGACGGTTTCAGACTCTCTGCCTCATGGAATCCAGTTATAGCTAAGTGTACTCAACGTAGACCGGTTTCTCAATGCGTAATGGACACGGTTAGTGTTGTGTGTCGTCCGAGTGTGCAGATGGACATTTCTATTTCGGAAGAACAAGTGAGGGTAGTTACAAAAAATGCTGCCCCCGCTTCGCAGAGGCGGTAGCTCCAGTACTCCAGTCATCCCGTGACCACGACAGAGTGTAAACCTGTCGAAACGTCGGGAAAAATAGGTAAATAAACGCGATAAATACCCGTAAGTATTTATAATAATGTGTTCTGATCGCGTAAGTTTAAAAAACTTTATTTCTAACCGGTACGGGCCGGAAATGGTAAACAAAGTGCGACAACTAGAATTTTTACGGAATAAAAGTGCGCGTCTTAATACATCACTATCATTTTTAACAAAGTGTCGTGATTGGGATTTATTACCTACGTGTTGTCGAATAAAACCACGTAGTGATATTGAACATTCCGAAAAAATTCTGTGGAACGCGAGTGTCCGCCTTCTAAAGCAAATGATTAGGAATGACCAGTGCTACCTGCATAAAGTGCAGAAAAATCTGTATGACCTACATATGGAATGCAGTGTTGTGTTGTCTATCAGTGATTTTGAATTGTGTGATCGAATAACGTACAATCAAGCACAGCGGACTTATGAGTTCTGTACAGAGCGTCAAGAAAACAAGTTTAACCGATTGGTGACTCGAAGTAGAAAAGTACAGAGCAATAAGGTACAGTCGCCGACACAATTTCCCAAAACGGTTATTAATTTAACTGATACTCGTTTTGATGATGACACGGTACGCGTTTTAAAAAAGGGTCTAAATTTTGCTCTAACACCGAAAAGAATACCGTACGAGGATATTGTCAGTAGCGTGGAGGAGACCATTGTTCGTAATAAAATACCTACTATAAACGCGGAAACGCTGAGACAAGATGTTTCAATTACATTACGAAAATGTAGACTCCCGAAACCAAACATAACTGCGGGTGAGCGTCAAGCTCTGGAAGACCTTAGCAAAAACAAGGAGATTCTAATACTCAAAGCTGACAAAGGAAATGCCACCGTAGTTATGAACACACAGGATTACGACACTAAAATACGGATGATGCTTTGTGACAAAAAAGTGTATAAGCCGGTTGCTTACAATCCCACGGCTAGAGTAACAAAACGGGTACGAACACTGATACATGAGTATAAAGACCTGTTCACTGATGATGTTTTCGACCGTTTATACAGACCAGCTATTGTGCAGCCGCCTAAGTTATATGGTCTGCCGAAGGTACATAAAGCTGACGCACCATTACGACCAATAGTAAGTCAAATAGACTCGCCGACTTACAATCTAGCAAAACACGTCGCTGGTATCTTACAGCCACTTACGGGAAAGACGTCGTCTTTTGTGAAGGATTCGCGCCATTTTGTCAGCATCATCAGGGACATAAAGTTGGAACCCGGAGACTTACTGGTGAGCTTCGATGTTGAGTCGCTTTTCACCAACGTTCCTCTTAAAGATTGCCTTGATGTAGTGAGACATAGATTGAGTGATCACGAACTTCCTGATCAGTACATTTTGCTCCTTCAGAACTGTCTTGATGGAAACTTCTTTTTGTATCAAGGGCAACATTACCTCCAGATAGACGGCGTAGCAATGGGAAGCCCTGTGGCACCTGTTCTTGCCAATATCTGGATGGAACATTTTGAATCCATGATAGACCTAGCAGCCCATGGTATAAAACTTTGGAAGAGGTACGTCGATGATGTGTTCTGTATAATTAACGGGAATAACCAGGAAGTCGATCAGCTAACTGATTATCTGAACTCCATACACCCTAAGATTCGCTTTACACATGAAATGGAGGAAAACAGAATGTTAGCTTTTCTCGACCTTAAAGTGATGGTAAAGTGTGACGGGACCTTGGCACACACAGTGTATAGAAAACCTACACATACTGACAGATACTTGAATGCAGCGTCACACCACCATCCAAGACACCTGGAGTCAGTAGTCTCCTCACTAGTTAACAGAGTTCATGACCTTTGCGATCCTGAACATCTGCAGGGTGAGCTAGATCATGTTAAAGGGGTTCTGAAACGGAATGGCTACAATACTCGAATCGGATGTCGTTCTAACTGGAGGCGCAAACAGGAACACATTGATGTGAAAAGACAACCTGCGTTCTTGCCTTATGTGAAAGGAGTCACGGACAAAATTGGTAACATGCTCAGTAAATTTTCAATCAAGTCGATCTACACTCCACTCACCAAGATGACGAAGTATCTACGAACACCAAAAGACGTCGTACCTCTGCAAGTTCCTGGGGTTTACAAAATAGATTGCAGCTGCGGGCGTTCCTACATAGGCCAGACTAAACGCACGGTCGCGGAACGTGTTAAAGAACACATAGCGGCGGTCAGAAATCGTCAAGTAAACAAGTCTGCAATAGCAGAGCACATCGTGGACTCAGGACCCAATCACTGGATTGAATTACATAAACCTCAAATTTTATGTAATGAAAGGCATTACTACAAGAGAATGGTTCGGGAAGCGATTGAAATTAAGAAATATCCTAATTTCAATCGTGAAGACGGTTTCAGACTCTCTGCCTCATGGAATCCAGTTATAGCTAAGTGTACTCAACGTAGACCGGTTTCTCAATGCGTAATGGACACGGTTAGTGTTGTGTGTCGTCCGAGTGTGCAGATGGACATTTCTATTTCGGAAGAACAAGTGAGGGTAGTTACAAAAAATGCTGCCCCCGCTTCGCAGAGGCGGTAGCTCCAGTACTCCAGTCATCCCGTGACCACGACAGAGTGTAAACCTGTCGAAACGTCGGGAAAAATAGGTAAATAAACGCGATAAATACCCGTAAGTATTTATAATAATGTGTTCTGATCGCGTAAGTTTAAAAAACTTTAAATGTCCTAAATATCTAAAAGTTGTTACTCTATATAGTACATCTCCATTTAAAATAATAGGCGGTACTAAGTCCGGACTCTTACCACCTGGTCCAAAAACCATGAACTCGCATTTCTTGGCATTATACTGCAAGCCATGGCTTGCTGCATAAGTCTCGCAATAAGTTAGCAATCCTCTCAAGGCCTTAATAGATGGCGCCAGCAGTACCATGCGTAACTTATGTTATTGACACTAATACCGTCCATAGAGCAACCAACCGGCGAACTGCTGAGGCCATCTATCAGGTTATCAACGTAGAGGTTAAACAATTTCGATGAAGTCACCCCCCCTTGCCTCACCCCACACTCCATCCCATACGCATCAGACAGAGCACCAGCCCATTTGACATGGTTGATTTGATGCGAGTACCAATACTCAAAAACAGAACAAAGTTCCCCTGGTAGTTTTGTATCACGAAGCTTTTGCCATAGTATGTCGTAACACACCGTGTCAAAAGCCTTTGACAGATCGAGGAAGCATGCATAGACCGGCGTCCTTCTATCCACATAGTACTGAACCGTGTACTTGAGGCTAAGTATTGCACTCTCAGTGGACAATCCAGGCCTAAACCCAAACTGTCCATCATGCAGTTGAATGTCGGTCCAGTGTTTATTCAGAATTCGGTCCAGCACTTTGGCAACTATAGTGGTGAGAGATATTGGCCTATAGTTATTTATATCTGCTACGTCCCCTGTTCTGTTTTTGACTATTGGCACGACAATAGTTTTCATACAGTCGAGTGGCAAATACGTGTGGCTAATACATAGGAAGTAAAACAAAGCCAGTACTCTAGGCAGGTGCACCCCCGCATACCGCAGATGCTCGATACCAAGATCGTCGTGTCCCGGCGATTTGCCCGTACTCATTGTTTGAATGACTGTTCTCACTTCTTTAGCAGTAACTCTTACTATGGCATCAATAATGAGAATCATTAATTTTTTATTATAGGTAGTTATGCATATTTTAAGCTATATGTAAAACGAACGGTGTGTTTGTTTTTAAATCGAATAAAAATTACTAAGATACGAATTTAGGCACTAATCTAAAATTAGCACGCGAGACACGTGCGACGTCTATATGACTAATCTAGTCAAAGTGAAAGGTCACTCTTGCCATTTCAGTAAACCGTATATTGTATACCGTCCGTATACAGTCGTATATTGTTTTGGTGATGATAAGTAATGCTATCAGGTAATTATTATATGGGTAAAGTGTGGTATATGCGAGTTCCATAACTGGAATTACATATTCAACCACACACAACTTTTTAGTTTGTTATAATTTAAAGTATATAATTTCCTTATGTATCAAGCATTTAGTAGGCCAAAGTTTTAAGTAATTTGTATATTAAAATCACTCTGATAGCGGTAGATAATTAAAGTTTCAAAAAATATGGCTCACTTATTACATTTGCCCTTGTATACGGGGTAAATGTAATAATTTTGCTCAATTACTTAGGACTGTAGATAGTTTTAAATCAGGGGTTATAGCAAAACAATGCAAAAAAAAATAAGCTTTTTTCTTAACCTAACTTTTGGTTTTTATTTCAAGGAGATCACGTGAAAACTTACAAGGTATGAACTTTTTCTTACAGACTACACAACTAGGTATTCAGTTTTTATACCAGTTTTCTTTAAAAAATTACCATCGACACATCTCTATTACTTTTACCCCGCTATTGCAATTCCCCCCCTTGAGGTATTTAGGTCATAAACGCACTTCGCAACAGTATGAAACATTTTGGTTTGAGTTTTTTCATCTTTCCTTATTACTTTACACCATTTTCTTCTTATCAATATAATATTGAATCAATATCAATATTATCACCAAAATATAACCAAAATGTGTTAATGCGTTTAATAAATGGTTTTTGGCTGTGACGAACGATGCAAAAATAAGAAGAAATAGGTGTAAAGTAATAAGAACAGATGAAAAAGCTCAAACCAAAATGTTTCATACTGTTGCGAAGTAAGTTTATGACCTAAATACCTACCTAATAAACATAAGAGCCTAAAGTACCTATTCTGCTTCAATTCTATCATTTCTTATTAAAAAAATTAAGATACACAACATGTTTTAATGTTCATTCATGCCTAATGAAGTAAACAATCAAACACAATGACATTCAAGCCAGCAGGGCTGCACTTTAGGGATAACTACAGCGATTGTACAGACAGCTACAGAGAGTAGTAGGTAAAATAGTTTAAACTAAAACTGCTTATAAAAAGATAGTTGAAAAGGGTGCGACTATTCGCAAACCTACCCTTAAGTTAGCGAACAGAGGCACTCTCTGAGAGGGAGAAATTATATTTAGAGTAGCTCTGATTTCTGATGAGGTTCTGTTCACTGACTCGTTTTTAATCACAGTTACACGTTAATCCTTTCACCACACTGGTCCGAAATAACAATTTGCACGACAAGAAAGAGGAGATCACAGATACAGACACAAATTAACATTTTAAAATTAAACTTAGGTAGGTATACTAGAGAACACTAGGACATTCCTAATTTTTCATAAATAATACAAAGACATAGAAAGATGTAATTTACGCATACAATACCAGTGTGTATGTGCGTGCACAAAACAAACACAGGAAAAAAGCCTTAGTAAAATAAAAAAAAATTATAATGGTTTGAAGGACACTAATATTGATGACCCTACTTTATACATTTTAAAGTTTTAATTTCAACCTTATAAGCAATGGGCAAAAATGGGAAAATTGATAATATTTGTTTTTAACATTTCGCCTTGGATCAATGGCTCTAAGACATAGCCGTATAATGACTAGTTTATATAAACCTGAAAACTCTCATTTTCAAATTACGCAGTTAAAGTTTTTTTTTTAAATCAATATATACCGTCGTTTTACCACGGTCTCGCCTGGTGGTAAGCGACAATACGGCCAACGATGGGGCACAAAAGTATATATGACACTATTCACTCTTGACCCGAATTGTAGTTTTTAGGAAAGACAGACGATGGCAAAGTACCTATTCCAAACTTTGATTTTGCGCATTATAAATGTGGAAGCAAAGCGCTTTATTCGTAAGGTGGAGATGGTGAATGAAGATCATGCAATGCCTGGGCAGATGCTCCAAAATGTAATCTATAAAAGATTGATAAAAAAGCTTTACAGTGGTGCTCAAGATTCTAGAACTTAACGCTCGATCGAGTTTAAAGCAGCCTTTTCCTAAATACAATACACAAAAAAAGAAGGAGTATATAAGTTGTATAGCAGCCATGTGGGGTACCACAAGTATAACACAAGCTCTGCTTACTTTGGGCCAGATGATGTTATGTGAAACCGAATTACTTATTACATGTCAATATATATTTAATTTCGTGAACTGAGGAGAAACTCGTGAAAAAAGTTTTTCACTGAATAGAAACAAGTTAGCGTTTTGGATGCGTGAACTTAACTAGATTGGC
This sequence comes from Lampropteryx suffumata, assembly GCA_948098915.1. Lineage (NCBI taxonomy): Eukaryota > Metazoa > Arthropoda > Insecta > Lepidoptera > Geometridae > Lampropteryx > Lampropteryx suffumata. The sequence goes on from OX402565.1 coordinate 10,316,445, forward strand.
ATTGTCCTAATCAGACAGAACCTTAGGAGTCAGTCGCATAAGCATTTCGTCAGTTGGACTGGCTCGTGCATTGACAAATTATCTCTGCACAACAGTACTATCGTCCGTATACCCAATTATTCCGGACATAAGCAGATCGTTTTTGTTTAGTAAAAACAGTGTGGCAGAGAGCACTGACCTTGAGATACTGGCATTTAGTTGCCAATCGATCAGACGAGCAGCTGGCAACAACTCGAATGGATCTTTTCCGCAAGAAGTCAGCAAGCCATTAGCAGAACTAAAGTGGTATGTAAGACTGGTATGTAAGAGTATGTAAGACGTTTCAAAGTGATCCTTGTGATTGTAATGAATAAATCATCTTTTGACTTTGACTTTTGACTTTGACTGGTAATCTGGAAGCTGGAAGCTTACCAATAAGGCTGGCAAGCCAGTCAAAAGTCTTTGAGAAAGTAATGGTGCATAATCTGAACCTATCCAGTGATTTTGCACGGGTGGAGTGAACGGTAAGCGATGTGTGACGTCATCATCCCTTGCAAAGCACCGAGCGCGCGTTTCGAAATAGCCTAAAAGAAAACTTTAATACAAATACAAATACAAAACTTTCTTTATTCAATAAAATCACAAGGACCATTTTGAATCGTCTTCTTATATGCTAGTGAATCTAGGTGTATAACTTCGTCATTTCTTGATGGATTAAAATCATTTAAAAAACAAAATGCGCATAATTTGAAATCTTCTGTTCTCAAATCTTTTGTTATGCGAATGATTGCTATGAATAGTCATTAGACGGCAGATTTGTGCATAGACCATCAAACTAACTGTGAAAAGTGTACGTCATCGTAATCAATAAACATGTAGCAACAACAACAGAGTGCTATATATCACGCTAGGAAATAAACCGCGCCATTTATTAAAAAGGGCTAGATTCAGCGCCAAATCTTATAAGTTGGCAGCACAGCAGTGCTTGACAAAAGAAGAGAACATTAATTGAAGAATGATTAATTCTCTTTCGAATTCGAAGTTCTCTTTCGAATTCGAAGTTCTCTTCTTCTGTCAATGTTAATGTCAATGTCAATGCCATTTAAATGTTTGTGACACTTCAAAACAAAAGTATCATTTTCGTTTCGGAACAGGCGGAAAACAGTAGACTAATAGACATCGGTGAAGTTGTATTGTATTGTATTGTAATTGTTTAAGTATAATGTGGTGAACTGTACTTGGAAATTGAGCTGAATGTGGTATTTAAATAAAATTGTGACTTGATAAAGGTCGCGATCTTATCGCCAGTAGTAAGCCTGTGTATTTGCAATCATGTCCTCTTTCGTGAGTCACCGAGAAAATAGCACAGCGAGCGTCGACGAGGCCATCACAAAAGACAGTGTTACGTATTACAAAATTACAGTTACCGTGGGCACTGTACAGTGGGATGTGTATCATCGGTACAGTGATTTTGTAGAGCTTCACGACCGACTAGTCGCGGATCATGGCGTTGCAAAAGAGCTGCTACCGCCAAAGAAAGTAATTCGAAACAAAACACCGAAGTTTGTTGAGAAAAGGCGTGAAGCGTTGAACGACTACTTGAAGAATGTGTTCAATTATTTGAGGCTGACGATGCCGTGCGAGTTCGCTCACTTTCTGGACTTCCATTTGTACGATATATTCTTTTTGCTGCAAGATTTAGCCAAGATGTTGTTCTTGGAAGGTGATATGCTGCTACAGAATGAGAACTCTCAAGCTTTTACACCTCTACAGGTTGGTTAAGTTTATAAGGCTGAGATCAAGGCCTTTGGGTGATCTATAATGCTGGCACCCAAGTTGATCAAAGTAGTAGTACACCTTCATCGTGTTCACCTTAATCGTTAATAACTAGTTAAAATATAAGACCTTCCAAATAAGGAAAATGCAACATTAGATGAGTCATTGCTTGCAGTATGCACACAGCAAAAACTACAACCTACAGCATTCTAAAGTTCAATATTTGCATGCTTATACATTTTATCTCTGATAAAAGCAATATGCAAACATTTATTATGGACTAGCTGATCCACTTGCATCAAATATGTTTATAAAAAAGCTAGGAATTATGTTCTAAAATATTATTTTTAGGGTTCCATACCTAGAATGGAAAAAATTTAACCCTTATAAGATCACTTTGTTGTCTGTCCATCTGTCTGTCTGTCTGTCTGTCTGTCTGTCTGTCTGTCTGTCAAGACCCTGGTACTTATATATATAGCCTTATATAAGTACCATGAGTGCAAAGCCGCAGCTGGTTGAAAAATTATGAAAAAAGGCTTATATCTAAAATAAATAAATAAATAATGCCAGATATTTAACACAGTGTCATCTGGCCCCAAAGTAAGCCAGAGCTAGTGTTATGGGTACCACGCCACTGATATACTTAGTAATATTTGACAACCTCTGTGGCGCAGTGGGCTTTGGTCCGGCTGAGACGCAAAAGGTTGCGGGTTCGATTCCCGCCGCGGGACTAATGTTTGTATGATCTGCAAGTATTTGTCTCGGGTCTGGGTGTTTCTATGTATAATATGTATGTATTTACAAAAAAAAAGTGTATAAGAGATAAGTAGTCATGTGGTACCCATAACACAAGCTCTACTTACTTTGGGGCCAGATGATCCTGTGTGAAATGTCAGGTATTATTATTATTATTGTGTTTTGATTAATCAGCTCGGCTGTATGCCGGAAAATGAATAATTCGCACGGGCCTAAGCCAAGTGCGCATCAAATGATAGGTGATTTGATGAGTCTTGGGCATCATTATTTGGTGTCTGTATGTCAGTTGAGAGGTTGGTTTGTAGAAACTTTCTGATGATTCTGCAAGTATTTAAAATTACTGCTTTTTGCATTACACTAAATGTGTGTTTGGGTAAGTCAAGTAGAGTGAGTGACTGAAATAATTGGTTTGGAATAGCTCCAGTTGAAGATAGGACGATAGGAATGATAGTAACATTTTCCAGTCTCCACATCTGGATTATTTCATTTTTCAGGTCAACGTATTTGGATAACTTTTCCGCTATTTTATTTTGCAAGTTGTGTGTGTTGGGGATGGCTATATCTATAAGAAGTGCTGTCTTATTCATTTTGTCAATAAGTGTTAGGTCCGGTCTATTGTAGTGTATTGTTTTGTCTGTTAAAATGGCTCTATCGAAATATAATTTGTGGGTAGAGTTTTCCAGCACAGTTTGGGGGTTTTATTTGTAATACAGAGTTGGTCTTGTAGTTGTCTCTATAAGGTTGTATTTCGTCGCTAATCGTTGGTGTATAATGTTAGCTAACTGGTTGTGTCTGTACTTATAGTCCATTAGAGCTATTGATTTACAAGCCCCCGTAATATGCTGTATCGTTTCGGACGAGCTATTGCAGCGTCTGCACATGTGTGTAGTCAAATTGCGTATCTTCATGATGAACTTTTGGAAGTTCCGAGTTTCAACCACCTGGTCCTGGATGGCTATCATAAACCCCTCTGTCTCTAGGACAAGTTCGCCTCGACTAAGCCATTCGTTCGACACCTGCATTTCGACGATGGGCTGGCTCAGATCGTTGTGATGTCTTCCGTGTAGAGACTTCAGTAACTAAAGTCTGTTTGTCAGTCAGTTCTTCGTTTTTTTGTTTATTGTGGTCATGTAGGTTAAGTGGTGTTAGTTTACAGTCCAGTTTAATTACTGAATTTTGAAGAATAGATGATTCGGATTTGTTGTGAAAGTATGTCCGTAATGTTGTTATTTGTCGGTTTTGTAAATGATGAATGTTTATGATACCTCTTCCTCCTTCTGCTCGTGGCAGCATCTGTCGTTGAACACAAGCTCGCGGGTGATGTTTTCGTTGCTTCGTCATGGTGACATTAATAAGACGCTGTAAATTTTTTAATTCCGTTTTGTTCCAATTGATTATGTCGAAGGAGTAGGTTATAATTGGGATGGCGTATGAGTTTATTGCTTTTGTTGTATTCTTTGAACAAAGTTGTGATTTTAGTATTGAATTTAGCCTGTGTTTAAAACATTGTGTAAGTTTATTTTTAATATCTTTATAATAGATTAACTGAGATTGATGGTAACCTAAATACTTGTATGCTTCATTTTCACAAAGAGCTTCAATGGTTTCGCCAGATTGCATTTGATACGAATGTTGGCAGCTTTGTCCAGCTTTTATGGAATTTATTTTGCATTTATCTATGCCGAAATCCATTGCTATGTCTTTAGAAAATTGTTCAGTGGTTTGGATGAGTAGTTCCAGGTCTTCTTCATTTGAAGCATATATTTTTATGTCATCCATATACAAAAGGTGGTTTAATGTGTATTCTGGTTGGTCCATTTGTCGGTCATTAGAAGTAAGTAAATATCCTGTGTTCATTGAGTTAAGACTATTAGATAGAGGATTTAAAGCTAAGCAGAACCATAGCGGGCTGAGCGCATCTCCCTGAAATATACCGCGCAATATAAATATATATAATAAAAAAAAAATAAAAAAAAAATAAAAAAAAATAAAAAAATTAGAAGTTGCTCTTTACAACCCCGACTGAATTTCCTGCAGCCTTTTTGTTTTTCAGCCAATATTTTATTAGTGTCTACATGTGTGTAAATTAATTGAGATAAGCAAGCTGTTATGACCTTATAAATAGTTTGTAGACAAGTGATGGGCCTATATTTGGCTGGGTTTGCCGTGTCCGTGATGTCTTTAGATATATCATATAGGTGGGTCCGGCCGTTATGTAGCTAGGTATAATGTCAGGATTTTTGATAAAGTAGTTAATGTATTTGTATAGATAAGGGTGAATGTATGTGAGTTTTTTGTACCAGTAATTATGTACATGGTCAGACCCGGGTGTTTTCCAGTTGTGCGTAGCTTTCAATACCTTTTGGTAAACATCTATGGGAATATTTTCATACTCCATTGGTGTCAGGTCTGAGTATCTTTCACGTTCATCCTGAATCCATTGAGCTCCTTCTCTAAGTTCAGCTGGATTTTCCCATATGTGAGACCAGAATTGACGCAGTTTATCAGCATCCAACGCATTTGTATTCGTTTTATTACTAGTGGCAGTCGCGATGGATGGTGTTAAGCGGTTAGATGTGGTTTGTGAAAGATCTTGGTAAAATTTTCTTTCATTATTGCAGAACTGAGTGTTTTGAGTTTTACGGCTGTTACACGCTTTGTGTCTTCTGAGACGGCTACTAACAACGGTCAGTTTCTGCTTCAGAGTGTCTAGGTAGTGGTTAAGTTCTATGTTTGGTTCTTCATGAGTTGTGTGTATTTTAAACTGTTCTTATATTCTATTCACCTGGTTCGTAAGTGCCCTACTTCTATTACCATTCATGTAATGCGTAAGTTGTCCTGTCTTTTTACGTAATTCTTCTACTTTCCTTTCAAGGCGTTTTTGCCAGTTGGGTGTGCGATTTCTACTTCTTTGATTTCCTGGTTCGAGTGATGGTATGTTAAGTCTCGATCCATTACATTTAGCCGCTGTCCATGCCACAGCATAAATACTAGTTTAATACTTCGTTTAGGTACCCGACAAGTTTACCAAATTTTTTGTAGCCTTTTGTTTTGGAATGAAAGGTCTCTTTTCAGGGCTAGTATCTCTAAAATAATAATAATAATAATAATTTATTTATATTTCTCTCACAAATAGGTGGTTACATAGTATACTTAACGGTATGGTAATTTTTCATTATACTTATTGCATCCTAGTATGTGAGAGAACTGGTGCCTGTGGAAGGTTAAAAAAACCTGTGTTACAGGTCACCAGTGCCCCCTCATGCAAAATATTGCATGGCCTGCCTGAATGTTTCATCTACTTCCTGATTTCGGTCTTCATCAGGAACAACTCCTAACTGCATTGGAGCTTGAGCTGTTGTTAGTATGCCTACATCATCAGTTTCCATTGAAATATTTATATCATTCATTGCCTCATACCAAACTGTTGAATTTAGATCCTCCTGAGTCCCTTCATTTCGATTTGTGTGTTGTTGTGTGTTAGCTGTTTTTAATGCATTTAACTCGGTTGTGATTTCTTCTTTGAGAGTGTTAAGCCTTTCATCATCAATCAGTTTGTTAGCTATAATGACCCTTCTCTGGTCAGCTATTCTTTGTTCGCTAATATGGGCAAGGTGTGGGAATGCGTTGATGAAATGTTGGTGTAATGGTTTTCGATATGCGGTTTTGTTAGTCTCTAAATATGTGATCCGATAATATTCCCTAATTATAGTTTCATTGTAGTCGGTTGTCCAGTGCATTCGCTGTGAGCGGTGTGGTTGAGACAAAGGCGTTGAAATTATGTGTTGGTGGGTTGCTAGATACGATTCTACTTCATCTCTTATTTCAGTCATACTAGTTGTTGGTAATACTACCAACAACTAGTATGCCTACTTCGTATGATTGCTCTACGCTGGTCAGCGACTCTCTGTTTGCTAACATCCATATCAGGGAAACGATCGATGAACTTACTATGCAGTTCTGTCAAGTATAGACGAGTTTCGGTTTCGAGTTTGGTGATAATTAAATATGTGCGCAGGATGAAAATATTCATTTCTTCGGTCCATTTTTTACGCGCTCGTTTAGCTTTAGCGGGTACAGTACAGGGTTATCGACAGTTGTCGTCTGCACAACGTCCTCAGCTATTGTGATTGAAGAATTTTGTGAAGGGGATGAAAGGGAAGAGGCTAATATAGGAGTAGGATCAAGGTAAGAGGGTGGAGAAGAAGAAATAGAAGAAAAAAATGATTTAGGTGAGGATATAGATGATTGGGCATCACGGTCCTCTTCAGCCCAATCCGCCCGACTCAGACCTTGTTCCTCAATCAAGGCAAGCCGTGTTACTCCCACGTTAGCAGCACGCGTGCTGCTGCTACCTGCTGTGCCGGTTCGAGATGTGCTCCGGCTTGATCTTCTCAGTGGTCGTAGTTTGTACCTCCTATTGGGCTCACTTTGTTCGAGTTCCCCAGAGGGCCGCCCATTACCCTCGCCACCGATGGCTTGCTTGCTGTGACGTCCAGCATCGGCTCCAGACGTGCCCCGGCGATCACCCTCGGGAAGCGACCATATACGTTTATCCTTACTTTTCTCCATCATAATGGGTTTGCCATTGCCCTGTTAGTGATCTGCGATGTTACTTTATTGCAGATGTCCGCCCCCCACGTGGCTTAGATGTTCAGCGCGGACGAAGGGTTGGGCTTTAGGGGGCTTATTATTATTATTATTATTAATTGTCTCGGGTCTGGGTGTTTCTATGTATAATATGTATGTATTTACAAAAAAAATGTATATAAGTAGTATATCAGTCATTTGGTACCCATAACACAAGCTCTGCTTACTTTGGGGCCAGATGATACGGTGTGAAATGTCCGGCATTACTATGTTGTTCCCCAAGATACTATCTATCTCCTTATCAAATTTCATGAAGGCCAGCTCAAATCATAATTCAATAACAAATGGACAGAGACATTTTGGTATTTATAATATTTGCATGGTAGTATGGATACACATAGTGAGACTTACCCTGTATCTTATAATTAACATAATTAGGTAGTGTGGTGCTTAAGTATGCTGTGCGCTTGTCATTCTAGCTTGTTATTCTGCAAGAAAAGAGATGGCAACAAATTTTAACAATTTAAGGTTGTGTGTGTTTATAAGATGACCCAGAGTCTTTTAAATACATTAAAAAATAATTCCCATTTATGGCCATTACAACAATTTGAGACAAACCTTATTTGTTATTGTAATGGCTACATACTACTATATAGCTTTATCAGTCCCTAAGTAGTATAATAATAATAAATAATAGTGCTGGACATTTCACACAGCAACATCTGACCCCAAAGTAAGCATAGCTTGTACTACTACTTATTTTTTTTGTAAATACATACATATTATACATATAGAAACACCCAGAGCTAAAACAAATACTTGCAAATCATACAAACATTTGCCCCGTGGCGGGAATCGAACCCGCAACCTAGTCCACTGTGCCTCAGAGGTATTTTTTTTGCGCTAATTTTATATTTCCTCAAAAATTCAATATTTATATTTAATAATTCAATTCATACATATTTTGTCCACAGCTGCATGCTATCAGTGAAAGGCTCAAAATACCTTGTCCACCGATTGAGAGGATGGACAAAATGTGTGACTTCAGCCACGTCTTAGACTACTGCTCCCAGATCACCTCACTCACAATTGAAGGCAGTTACGACAAGCTTGGAACCAGTAATATTGTACCAAATGACCTGCTGTTTGATCTAGTGCCATTCAAGTCGCTGATGCACTTGAAAGTCATTGGAGTACCTATGGCTTGTATACAGAGTGTCGGTAAGGAAATATATATATTTTTTTCCTTAACCTACAGGGTCCCGCTGCTGGGCAAAAGTCTCCACTTTATATTCCTCTGTTTGCGCTCCAGGGCCACGACTTAGATGCATTCGAGCCAAACTGGCAAGTTTGGCTCCAATGCATCTAGGTCGTCTCGCCATCTTTTTCTGGGTCTGCCGCGCCTTCTTCGAGTAGCGGGCACCCACTGAGTGACGAGCTTCGCCCAACGTTCTGAACGCATTCGAGTCACATGACACAAGGAAATATTTTTATTATAAATAGTTATATAATCAACATCCTCAATCACATCAGTAAGAGATCTGAGGAAGTTCAAAAATAATATTAATAAATATTGGTGGACAATGCACACAACACCATCTAGCGCTAAACTAAGCATATCTTGTATTATGGTGACCAGATGAATCATAGACTAATACTTATATTATAAATGCGCAAGTAACTCTGTCTGTCTGTCTGTTTGTTACGTTTTCACGCCTAAAACGCTGAACCGATTTTGATGAATTTTGGTATAGAGATAGATGGTACCTTGGAGAAGGACATAGACTACTTTTTATGTAGGTACCACGCGTGCAAAGCCTCGGGCAGCAGCTAGTACTATATTTTTAAATACATACATACTTAAAATACTTTATAGCACCCAAACCCAGAACAGAACCAATGCCTATGTTCAACAAATGTTTGATCATTTCATTCATTGTTGTTTTTGTTAATTTAGTTTGTTACATAGAAACTGTACTTTTTAAATTAAAATATAATTTTTTTTATCTTTATAAGTTACTTATAAATAGGCAGCATGCGTGCGAAGCCGCTGGTCAGTACCTTTAAAATTCGAAATCATTTGCCAAGAACACGAAAGGACCTTCTAAGGCGCACTTTAATCTTTCACCACACTGGTTCGAAAGAAAGTAGTAACACGACAAGAAGTAGCTAGTAATATTCATAAATAATATTGGTTTACATTACATACACATATACACTATTGGTCCCCAAAACCAAGCTATTAAAACTAAATAACGTAGAATTTATCTTGTAATTCCATATTTATGATACATTGAATTTTAATTTAATATTTGCATATTATAATGTATATTTAAGTGACAAGGCCCACCGTATTACCAGTTGTGGCCTTGTGTTGTAAAATTAAAATTAATGTTTGTTATCCGTTGCTTCAATGACATTGATGCTTCCGTGTGCGCGATCTCTATTAAACTTTTTACATTCTTCTAGCTTTTGCCCGCGGCTTTGCATGCGTGATACCTAGATGAGTAGCATATGTCAAAGATACAATCCGTCTCCTTTCCAATCAAGATCCATTCAGCCACGAAAACGTAACATACAGACAGACACATCCATACTAAAATTATACATTCAAAATTGTGTTTGTAAGTCTAAAATTTGTTAAGTAAGTAGATTTGGGAAGAACATCATTTATGATGTGAAAGTTACCTTATTCAAATCGTACTGTACATCTTTGTATTCTGGGAGTCTGTGGTTCAGCTATACTCTAAAAGGCTTACAACGCTTTGCGGGTTTAATATAACAACGCGTTTAGGGCGCTGTTGCGGCTTCCGCGTTTCTGCAGTGCTTCGGCTATGTTTGTGGAGGCTCGTACCGACACCTTCGACGCCATCTGGCGCGAAAAGACTGCGTCACTGCTGAGCAGGCTTTGCGCGAGCAGCAACAGTATCCTGACCGCGATTATATAACTAATTATTATAAGCGTCCTCTGGTGGGGAAACTCACACAGAGAACTAAATCACTGGTAGTTTTTAAATTCTAACCTAGTTTTAAGTGCATACTAACACCATGGACTAAATTGTTGTCTGAATATCATCATCATAATAACAGCCTTTATGAAGTCCACTGCTGAACATAGGCCTCCCCAATAGATTTCCAGGAAGAACGATTTCGAGCCCTCTCCATCCACCGACTTCCTGCGATCTTTACGATGTCGTCAGTCTATCGGGTGGGGGGTCGTCCTACGCTTCGTTTTCCTGTCCTTGGTCGCCATTCGAGATTTTTTATTCCCCAACGGTTATCAGTTCTGTGAGCTATATGGCCTGCCCATTGCCACTTCAACTTGCAAATTTTGAGTGCTATGTCGGTGACTTTGGTTCTTCTACGGATTTCATCGTTGCGGATTTTATCACTTTGTGAAACACCCAACATAGCTCACTCCATAGCACGTTGCGCGACTCCGAGCTTGTGTATGAGGCCAATAGTTAGCGACCAAGTCTCAGTTCCATATGTCATCACTGGCAAAACGCACTGAATATCGTGCGTTGTATGTTGCCAAGGCCAGGGGTCGTTGGGATTGGTAGCTGGACCTCTGCCGGAGATTCTTCGCACCCCCTGTTCCTCCGTTACCATGGCCGCCACCTATGCCAGGAATAGCGGAACTGCCGGGAACTGGGGGCCGTCTTCTAGTTGTGTTCATCATATGGGGGTTTTGCCATAGTCACCACGCTTAGCAGGCGGATTGGTGACCGCAGATTTGGTATTTTGTGCTCGGGAGGGTGCTGCTGCCCAATCCCCCGGTGTGTGTTCCCTTAGTCGCCTTTTACGTCATCCACGGGAGAAGATGGAGGGGTCCTATTCTATGCCGGAACCACCACGGCCAATATATTATGTTGTCTGAACAAATAAATATTCTTGTTATTTATACTTTTTGTACGAAGGTATTAGTTTATAATATGTGTATCGATGGATTAATATAAGTGCATAATTTTCACTCAAAACGGGATATTTACCATCATATGTCAGTTTTACTGCTTCCTGATATTTCGGCACTGTTGCTCAATGATCTCGAGATAAACTAAAAACAGTTCACAGATAAACAGTTTATCTCGTAATTAAATATCCTGTTTTGAGTGTGTGTTATAATCAAAACCATGATAGTTTTAAAAGAAATAGAAGTGCTTCTAAAATGTCTTCATTTATATTTCAGGTACGTTGCGAGAGACGCTGGTGAACTTATCAGTGCTGATAGCGAGCGTCAGCTCACTCAACGAGTTCCTCTTGGTCGATATCCTACATAAAGAACCTTCAAGTATCGCCGACACAATGGTAAGTAGATTAATTCATACATTTTGTTTGTTTGTTGACATTTCACAGCTAAACGGCTGGACGGATTTTGATGGAAATTGGTAATGAGATACATTGCGTTTGTGCTCACTAGTTCGATCGTCGAACTTATTTTAATAGAGAAATAAAAAATAAACTAAATTTAAAACACGCTTGATTCGTCAAAAAGGTTTATATTTGTATACTTACATAAAATGTTTTAATGAAGTTAAAAATATATAGTTAAGAGTAGTAGTCCGAAGTAGTGCTGGAGCACAGAATACCTATTAGTACATGTATACAAAGCAGACTCCACGAAATCATTTATATATATATCTACTTTAGCCAAGAAGCAACAAAGTGCATTTCAGATCGCACAAGCGCACACAAGTGTATTACTCGCATAGTGCCTCTCTTTCTATCTCTATCGCGTGACTCTATCTCGTCTGACGCGGCACCTATCTACGAATTTGCCCATCAGGTTGGGTCCGCCAATGTACTTGTAACTTCGTACAAGTTCAAAGTACGCCTGGCCTGGTTAAGTAAATATTTCAATTGTGTGAATCCGAGAGGCAAATAGTGTCTGTGCCGATGCATACCAACGGCGGCGTCACAGCACAGAAGACCAGCGTTATAGAATACACATGCTAAGTGACGACCAATTTTGCTGTCATAAATTAGTTTATAAGTTCTTATATGATATCATAAGACACAAAATAAAATTTTCTTTCTATCTTTCTAATAACAATTACATAACAGACCTGCCTGAATGAGTGATAAAATAAATAATAGTTTAAAAAAACTAAGAAACACACTTTATATAGAAAACCAAACTAAAAAATAGAAAATAAATGTTAATATGACGACCTCTGTGATGGCGCAGTGGGCTAAGATCCGGCTGAGACGCAGAAGGTTGCGGGTTCGATTCCCGCCGCGAGACAAATGTTTGTATGATCTGCAAGTATTTGTCTCGGGTCTGGGTGTTTCTATGTATAATATGGAAGTATTTACAAAAAAAAAAAAAGTATATAAGTAGTATATCAGTCATGTGGTACCCATAACACAAGCTCTGCTTACTTTGGGGTCAGATGATGCTGTGTGAAATGTCCGGCATTATTTATTTATTTAATAAATTTGAATTAAGAATAGTGTAAAAAATTATAATAAATGTAAATGAAAAAAATGTTTTATTTAAAAAAAGCGTGGGGTGCATGGTGTCAATAGTTATAAATATTTCATTGACAGATATGAGAAGAAGGATTATCATTTCGATAATATCTTAAAAAGCACCCCACGCTTTTTTTTAAATAAAACATTTTTTTCTTACTTACACTATTATTTATTTACATTTATTAGATTTTTTACACTATTCTTACTTCAAATTTACTTATTAAAATTGATTTTCTATTTTTTTAGTTTGGTTTATTGAAGTGAAACTGCATGCGTAGTTCGCGCACTCACTGTATCTCTCTTACTCTCATGCAAAGGATGCGGAATGAAATTGATGAATCCTGGCGAATCTAATCAGGATAATCGGATATTTTAATCGAATTATTGGATTGTCTTCGGTCATTGATAGGTGTGCAAAATTTGAATGAAATCTGGCCGTTTAAAGTGGGTCAAAATCGCGTCCTAAGGAGTCGGTTACAAACATACATACAAGTGAAGCTAATATAAAGCGTGTAAAAACGCACGCGCAGTGGAACTTTGCAATTGTTAAATTCGTTGGCCCAGAAAATAAATTGAAACTAGATAAAAATTCCTAAAATACGATTGATCTTATTAGGCTTGGTACAAAGTAAAAATTAGAATAACAGTTTTAAAATAAGTTAAATTTGACATTTAATTCCTGTATTGTTTAACGATTTTCAGCAGTTTTAATAAACACCTTGCATGATCACAAATAAATAATGCCGGACATTTCACACAGCATCATCTGGCCCCAAAGTAAGCAGTACCTACTTGCGTTATGGGTATTACATGACTGATATACTACTTATATACTTTTTTGGAGTGATGACTTCTTATGGGACCGCTTCGTTACATAACGCGTAACGGCGCCAGTCTGTCTGGCTTCCCTTTCTCTCACTCATACGGCAGCGGTAGGCAGGCTCCTCCTCTCTCACTCTAACCCACAGCGCTAATTAGATTAGGTTAAGTTATTTCTTCTCTCGGGCGTCCCGAGACGCATTTTTTTTGTAAATACATACATATTATACATAGAAACACCCAGACCCGAGACATGTAAATCATACAAACATTTGTCCCGCGGCGGAAATTGAACCCGCAACCTTCTACGTCACAGCCGGGCCCTGGCTCACTGCGCCACAGAAGTCGTCGAAATGTTAGTTATCCAACGAAACTACAAAATCAGGGCCATTATCGATCTTACTAACATGTTACTAACATGATTAAGCGTAGGTACATATCGATGTACATTATATTCACATAGCCATGCGTATACTGTTATCTCTGACTCCGATGACCTCGCCACACGTGTAGCCGATTCAAATGCGATTATCTCTTTAACTGGTTATAAGTTAGTATAGGTACTTATTGGATTCTAAATAGGTCGGCGGTACTAGTCAATATAATATACATACATACTAATATTATAAATCAATCAAAACTCTATTTGTTTGTTTGTTACCTTCACGGCTAAACGACTGACGGGTTTTATGATATTTGGTACGTCACTATGTTTGTCCGAGATTCTTACTTTGTGTAATTTCGTTAAACTTAAAAGATAGGTAGAACTTCAGTATTTTTTTTATTGCAAATTAAAAGTTTTCCTACATTAAATTCCATATGTTTCTAACAGATGGCAGAGTTAGTTAACTTCAATATCTTTGCTATCTAGTAGCACAATTAACATTATAATGAATCATTGTTTTCAGAAATGGAAGAAACTCGTTCAGATTAACTTTGCCAGCAACAACATAGAGAAAATCGACTGGGCGATCAAACTCGTACCTGGACTGAAAACTCTCAGCCTCACATCGAACCGACTTACAGAGCTATGCGATATATCCTGCCTCCACGAACTAAGGATCCTAAACCTCGCCATGAACCGATTCTCGATATGCGACAATTGGCACGCGAAGATAGGCAACATAGTGAAATTAAACCTGTCGCAAAACAAAGTGTCGTCTCTAGAAGGCTTTTCGAGATTATTCTCTTTGGAAAGCTTAGATTTAGGGTGCAATTTAGTTGAGGATGTGGAGGAAGTTCAGCATATTTGTAAACTACCGTATTTAGAGCATCTGTGGCTTACAGCTAATCCTGTAGCGTCGACCATAGATTATAGAGTGAAAGTCATAGAGCAGTTCAATGGTAGAATGACGGAGCTGTGCTTGGATAATGAAAAGGCGTCTGAAAGCGAGCTAGATACAGCTAGAGTGTTGCAAGCTTTGAGAACAGTGAAAGAGGGGAAGACTCCGGATTTCTTGCAAAACAAATACACGAGTCACAGATTTAGTAAGAGTTGACGTTTGTTTTTGACGATAGTTTAAATGCAACTTGATAATGATGACGAGCTTTGACCCAAACGAAACTTTTTTGACGCACAGTCAATTGCACTAAGGTGTATATGAGTTCATATTAGACTTGAAAATTTAAAAACGTAATAAAACGGAAACTGTGTTTTAAAGCATATCAAAATAACAAACGAAAGATTTTGTTAGTTTGTTGATACTTGACAAAGTAATTTATTTACAGAAATGTACAGAATAATATAAAATACATGTGAAACAGTTGAGCTATCTAAGGACTGTTTAAAACGACCTATAGATAGCCCAACATATTATTTGATTGGTTCTTGAGTTTAGAAATGTATACATCTTGATGCAGCCGACTGTGCCTATTGGATGATAGCCCTTAAACAGACATGGCTGAACTAAAAAAAACTAAACAGCTTTCAACCATATTCATAAACTTTTACAGACAAAACACATTGTATTTATTAATATGGACTTCAGTCTAATGAAATTGATAATCTCGTATTAATTCTTGTGATAATGAGGAATCTGCAGCTTTGTGTATTCCTGTTTGATGTTGTTAATAAAATTGACCAATTTTTTATGTAAGTTTAGCTTTAGCTTCTAAGAAGTCAAAATTACTTGCCTAGAGTTCTGATACGCATGGCGATTTTTACTCTCCGATTTGAGAGTATCTTAAATGATGTTTACATGGTTCAAAGTTTTTGTTTTTCGAGGCAAGAAACTGTATATTTTGCATAATGTAATAGACATATATCTCTATACTGCAATAAAGCTTCTAGGCGCAATTTCAATTGTATGCATAAATAATTTTCACATATATAATATTACTTTTAGTACCATAATATTAGTAAGATTATAAAATCTTATTAATATTATATTTATATGTGAAAGGTTGTGTGTTGTTTGTAGCTCAATAACGGCTGTTGGATAATACATGTAGATGTTATCACATATACATATAGGTGATGTGTGCATATAGGCTACTTTTCGCGTAGGAACCACATGTGCGAAGCCGTATAGCTCAGAATTTGATCATATAATAAAGTTAGTTTCGAAAGTTGTAGAAAATGGTCCACGGTCGTGGCAATACAATTTATTCATTAATCATTGTACTTGGGGGACGCAGTAAATATTGAAAACTGTTTTTCAATTACTCCCTTTCAAAATGATAGTGATTATATTTATAAGTGTATATGCCCATCAATATTTATTTACTTACCGCTACTTTTGTATCTACGTAAATTAGTTCAGAGATGTGTATATAGAAATGCGGAATATAAATTTATATTCCAAGTTTTATTTTCGGGTTGAGTAACAAACGACCATACTTTCACTTATATAAAATTTGCAGTAATACGAATATTTTCCTGCACTACGTTCACCTGACATTAGTTGCAGTGACATAATGCCTTTTGCAATGTCTGTTCGCGTTCGTTTTAAGTAATAGTTTTGTAATGTTAAATGTATTAACTTTAAAAAGTATTATAAAATTTATATTTTTACGTGTACTTAGTAATGTATTCTTATTGTGATAATTAATTTATATAAAGTTACTGTTAGTTTAAAGTGTGTTTTCTTTTTCATCCCGACATAAGGTTGGTTTTGCCATCCCACCAATGCTACTAGGTATCTGCTATTAAGTCAGTAGCGAAGATAATAGGTCGTCAACTGACCGCCCTGCTTCATGGTCATCAAAGTAATGTAAGCCAATGCACATTAATTTATTGATCGAGCGACCAAAGATCTGTGGCAACTTGGACGATTTGGCTTTGTAACTATCGAGCCGGATGACCCGATCTGCGTGAAATGTGGCTGGTCGACTATCGCCCTATTTGTCGATAAGAATTAAGAAATGAGCTGGTATCTTATCTTTTATTATTGTTCTATTTTTTTTTAAATTAGTGTAAAATTGACATGTTCGTGATAGTTAATAAATGAATAAATAAATAATATTTGAACTAAATTAGACAAGAGGTTGTTAGGTATATAAAGTTAAAACTTATCAAGTGAGGTCATGAAAGTGATTTTTTGTACATTCCGAACTTCACTTCACTCTATCGACTTCATAATAGCAATTTTGACAATAACAATACCGACACCAGAAATAAAAAACAAGCACCCAGGCAAACTTACAAAATATAAGATTCCTTTAGAAAGTTTTACGAGTTGATAGTTAAAAACTCTTCACCATGTCATCAACACTACCATTATCCAACAACTCAGTCCAGTCGATCTGTTGAACATCTTTGCGATCGCTCTCGAGGTTCTTCTACCTAGATGCTAAATGCAGCAGGATAATTTACTGTTCTGTGTTCATCTCTTAGCATATTCTGTTTTATAATTTTAAGTGAGATAATTGTAGTAAGGATTTGAATCGGTTGAATTTTGGGAACATATAGGACAGTATAATTACTGTCCAATTGCTATGCTTAGTTTGGGACTAGATGATGATTGTCCACCATTATTTATTTATTTATTTCACCACACTGGGTTCGAAAAGAATTAGAGACACGCTAAGAAAAATATTTCTCTTAGGAAAGTTAGACAGGCCTAAATACTTTTTTGATTAGTAAAACACAAAATAAAGTAAATATAATTTTATTATTAATACTCAGTTACTCTTACTAAATAATGGTAGTACTTCGGTAGTTGCATTTTCTAAAACTTTAGTTTGATTATTTCGGTCCCTTTCTTTCAAGTGAAGAAAAGGACAGCAGCTATTCTAGTTAGTATTCGTTTAGAAATACAACAACAGAATCACCACCAATGACTATCTAGTACTCATAGTACACACCATACATTCATATTTGGTTAAATATATTATTATACCAATTGCTTACATTGATGAAATTTACTTCATAAATTTTATTTTTGGGTCATGGTACATAACATTGTGAGCGTGAGTCAGCGTGTCAGCGTGAGTATATTAAAATTCCAAGGAGCATATATGCTATGGGATGGCGTGGCTCGTAACACTACACAAAAACGGCAGCTAAAGCTGGTGCATGCGATGTGTAACCATAATACAAAAGTAGAATTTATGAAAGTCTCAGTAAAATTATCGGCTACAGTAATATATTATTATTTAGCTACATAGCAACCGCAGTCTTAATATGCATTGACACATTACAAACAATATGGGTAGGTATATTAATGTCTAGAAATTTGATTCAAGATGTTTGAAATTTTAGTCTCACAGTAAAAAAAATTTGCTTGCAACGATTAGTCGACGCGGAATCGGCTTGAGGCGGTTGGGAAAATATTAATGTCAAGGTTTTTTTTTTTTTCAACGATAAACCTACGTTTGACCACGATCTAGCCTGATGTTAAGCGATGATGTTGCTAACGATGGGGCACACAGGTCTAAAAGACACCTATTTTCTCGAGACTTAAAGAGACCTAGATTGTAGTTTTCAGGAAAGACAGACGACGGCAAAGCATTCCAATCCTTGGCTGGACGCATTATAAATGTGGAAGCAAAGCGCTTTGTTCGTAAGGGTGGCAGGTTGACAAGGTATGGATGGTAATGAGCGGTACGTCTGCTTGTCCTGTAGTGAAAAGGAGATGGAAAGGGTATCCTACTATATATTATAAATGCAAAGATTGATGTTTATTATGTTTGATAGTGATTGTGTCTTAATTACGCCGTAAAGGCTTAAGTAATGTAGATTAAATTTAAGACATAGTCTGTAGACCTGGAAAATAGTATATCGGCTACTTTTTATAAGTACCACGCATGTAAAGCGACGGGCATAAGCTAGTATAATATTAAAAGAGTAAAGAGCGATTTACCGTCCGAAGATGAGAGCCGAAGTGATCGCCGTCAATCACTTCGGCTTTCATATTGAGATTGACGGCGATTGAAATCATGTTTGAGTGTATGTTTTTCACTTCATTTGATAACTTATCTTTTCCGCTTGAGCCGATTCCGCATTGTTAATATTCCCTAATAACCTATCTTAAAATAGCACGAGGTTAATTGAGTTTAATTTTCATTGTAATTTCCAATACAGCAATTACATAGATACTGCTAACGTAACCTACTTTTTTTTATTTATACAGCTAGTTGATTTCACACCTATCCGCTCCGCTTTATTGGACACAATCTTAACACAGCTGCCATAGCGGGAAGTGTGAAGTGGTAGATCTTGTCGGTGAGCTCGTAGAGTGGCGCGCGAGCTCTGACGCCGCTAGCGGTGGGACGGTGGGATGGCTCCTCACTCAACATCAGCTTCAGCACCTCAGTCTGACAACAACATTATTTAAATAAGAAAAAACACGCAGGCGCATGGGACGACGACAGTGAAGGCTTCAGATAGCGGTAGGGATATGGGATCTAGTCATTCTTATCTTATTCAACACTATATTAGTTAGTAAAACAAAACAATTTAGCCGTCAGTGTCTTGGGAACGCTGCCCTCTGGCAGTGATCTGGATCAGTTGAGCTATCTATAGATTCAATTAAACGGTCTTAAATAGCTCAACTGTTTCACGTGTATTTTGTATTATTGTATATTATTCAGTACATTTCTGTAAATAAACATAGCTCTATGTAATAAAGGTTGTCTGGAAGAAATCACTACTTTAGCAGTAAAACCGCCCATTGTACATATATTTTTAGATATTCTCAGTTGATGCTAGTTTTAAGGTGTCCAATAAAGTGTTTTCATTCATTCATTCATTCATTTATACATGACGGCCATGGCAGTTTTTAAGTTGCCATATCGCGCAGTGAGGCATTTAGATGTAAAGGTAAATTAAATAGATAAATAGACAAAGCCTGACACCCCGGCACCGATGTCATACCGAAGAGTTAGTTACATTATATTGCAACCATATTAGTGAACGCGGAATCTGGCTGTTGGAAAAATCATTATTTTTATTCGTTATTATAGTTTTAGAAGTTATGGTCCTTAGGTGAAGGACCCTAAACTTCTAAAACTTATGGTTTTGAACGTAATTTTCACTCAAAACGGGATATTTACCATGATATATGAACTTTTCTGCTTCCCGATAATTTATATTGGTTTATTTCGTGATCTTGGTGCATGCAACTGTGCCCAAATATCGGAAAGCAGAAAAACTCATATATCATGTTAAATATCCCGTTTTGAGTAAAAATTATACCTAAGGACTGTTCAAAACGATTTATAGATAGCCGGATTGATCTAGATCACTGCCAGAGGGCAGCGTTCCGAATACACTGGCGGCATTGCACTGTTGAATGGCAATGCTAATACGCTGAGCCAGCTCTTGGGTCTCTTGCAAACGACATGGGCTCCTGTTCCCCACGGGCCCAGGGTCAAATATGTAGGCCTTATTAAGACTGGCATATTTGCGCCTTTTGAGGTCCTTGGCTCATTCAGCCCCCACACCAGCTCTAATGGAAGTGCAGCCAGCTTGTCTACAAGTAGCATCCCATACTAATGGCCTAGTCATCTCCCAAGGAACAGGCCTCTTACCATCATCATGTATCAAACCGTTCGGTTCGAGAACAGCTGGTACGTTGACGCTGTTAAGTGCCCGACGAATGACATCGTTAAGACTAGCGTGGCGGGCAATCCTACGAACGGCCCTAGAACACGATAACCCGTGAACTTGAATTTAGCAATGAAATTAAATTGTTTCTATCGATTTGGTGGTAAACATTCGGTTAGCTCATGTTGGTTGTGCGGTTAAGTGGACTGTATTTTTGAAGGGAGAAAGAAGAGAAATGCGGGATGATGCGAATTTAAATTTGGCTTGAGAAAGTGTTTGTGACGAGGGATGTCGGCTGGAACTGCGTGGAACTGTGGGAAGAAGCAGTTCTTTATAAGGAGGGGTGCGCAGTACCTTGTTTCGGTGTCCGAGAGTGTGAACAGCGTCCCTGATCGATAATCCAGTGGAAATTCACAGCACAATCACAAATCCAGATTTATTTTGATAGCGGTTAGCGCGAAGACCTTCAATCGGCCATGTTTTTTCTTCGAGTCTTTTCTTCACAGGTGGCGTGCATATCCGAGATGAATGCACGCTATGAATTCGCGTTCTCGCTCGCACTTGGGCGAGAAGGTTATGTGCGGGAAGGAGATGGGGGAAAGGAGGTTCTTAAGCCAATATTTAGTTCCACGAAAAATATCAGATTTTAGAATAAATAAATTGAATTGGCGCGACCATTCCCCCGGGCTTGAAGGGATGCCTTCAAAATTAAAAAAAAAAAATGTATGCTAAATTATGCTAAAATAAGATACTAACCTAACCTACACGAGAATACATCTAATTATTGGTTAGGTAAAGGGCAGAGACGTACAACCGGACGCAAGTATGATCCAGTTGCAGTTCGAACGCGAACTATTCGCGTAACCCCATTTGAACAGGGGAAAACTTTCTCCACAATACCCAATGGCCAATGAAGGGGAGGAGAGTTTTCAGTTAGGAGAATCACAACAGTCCCTACTGTAATGGGATCTGAAGGTGTATTCCATTTTCGACGCGACTGTAATGTATGAAGGTAATCGGTTCTCCAGCGCTTCCAGAAAGACTGGACTAATTTATCTAACAAGTCGTGACGCGAAAGAGTATGTAAGCTATCGTCGATTTCCCTAGCGGGTAGATACTTTAGCGGAGTGAGGCATAAAAAATGCGCTGGAGTTAAAGCGAGAGGCTTTGAAGGATCACTAGAAAGCGTCCTACAGAGTGGACGAGTATTCATAACCGATTCCACTTGAGTGAGTACAGTACTCAGCTCCTCAAATGATAGGATTTGTTCACCTATCACACGATACAAGTGAGTCTTTAGACTCTTGATATTAGTCTCCCAGTTTCCACCAAAATGACTGGCAGCAGGGACATTGAGTGACCAATCTATGCGATTTTCAGCTAATATATTACCAAATTCAGTTTTATGATATTTTGAGCACAAAAGCTCGTGAAGTTCCGAGAGTGTGCGCTTAGCACCGATATAATTACTCCCATTATCGGAATAAATTCGACCTACAGGGCCGCGACGCGATAAGAATCGTTTAAAAACTCCCATGAAGCTTGCGGTGCTCAAATCACCAGCTAGTTCTATGTGAACTGCGCGAGTTGTCATACAGACGAAAAGGCACACGTAGGCCTTGGTCGACCGAATACCTCGACCCCGAGTTATGGTAACCTTGAAAGGACCGGCGTAATCAGTGCCCGTGTGTATGAAAGGTTTTGCCGATTGCACGACACGACAAGAGCGATGATCGGCCATTTCAGGGAACGTTGGCTTGGGACGAAGTCGAAAACAAGGAAGACATTTGTGTATCCTGTTCCTAATAAGATTGCGCGCTGAAAGTATCCAATACCTTTGGCGTAAGAGCGACATTAACAAGTCAGGACCGGCGTGACAATTAACCTTATGATGGTAATCTATCAGTAAATCCAATATATGATGTTTGCGAGGAAGCACAATAGGGTGCCTTTGATTATAGTTTAGATTTGAGTGTTTCAACCGACCTCCAACTCTAACGATACCATCTTGAAGAAAAGGTTTGAGGTGCTGAAACGAGCGGCTACAAACCTTGCCAGCTTGTAGGTTAGCGATTTCATCGGGAAAATACAATCGTTGTAGTTCACGCAGGGTTAAGAGCTCAGCGAAGTCATAATCTGTCGCTGATATACGATCACGTAGCGGCAGAAGTTTCGTGAATCGACAAACGTAGACAACGCAACGCAGCAGCTTCGACCATGACGATAAGCGATTGGCTAACGAGATTAAAGGCGACTCTACTGACGATGTAGCAATTAACAGCGAATATTTCTTTTCCTCAGGCGCCTCTGATACCGTGGATGGGTTGAAAGAAACAATAGGCCACTGCGAAATATCTGAGCGGGACCAAGGAGGGCCATGGAACCATAGCGGATGATCTATAATTTGCGAAGCTTTGAGTCCGCGAGACAAACAATCTGCGGGATTGTCGATACCGGACACATGATACAAATTTTTCGGTGATAAGTCACTTTGTATCTTTGATACTCTATTGGCCACAAATGTCTGCCATCTGTGAGGCGATGAATGCGTCCAACAAAGTGCAACAGTCGAGTCAGAGAATGCGAAAACGTTCTGAACGTTGATACGGCTTTGGCAGGCTACGAGAATGCTCTTAATGAGCTGAGAAAGAACCAAAATAGCGCAAAGTTCAAGTCGAGCAAGTGAAATGACCTTTTGAGGGGAAACCTTTGACTTAGCGCTTATTAGAGATAGTGTGATACCATCACTATTTTGTACGTGAAAATAAACCACTCCCCCGTATGCCCTTTCACTAGCGTCTGCGAAGCCTAGTAACGAAACAACACTATCAGCGATGATACCCACATGACGTGGGATTTTTATTTTAGAGAGCAAAGGGAGCTCTTCTCTAAAGCTAGACCACAGTAGTATAACATCCTGTGGCGGTACGTCATCCCAATCACACTCACACAACCAAAGCTGCTTGATTAAGAGTTTGGCATACAATACAACAGCGGGCCTAGCACGGCACGAGGAGAAATAGTCTTTCCCCCGTTTTTATCCACCTGTGGTGGACAGGTGGTAGTGTATTTCCACTGACAGGTGGATAAAAAGGTGGAAAGACTATTTCTCCTCGTGCCGTGCTAGGCCCGCAAGAGCAACGAAACCCATCACGTCCCATATTTTTGCGACACATGATAGTATAATGCGCTTTGTGCAATTATGAGGAGGCGTACTAATTTTAAGACTGAATAAGTCTGTAGCGGGTGACCAACACAGTCCAAGTACCTTGTGCTGATCAGATTCATCGAACTCTTTGATTGATGAAAGGCGGTGCGACGGCGGGATCGAATTTAAAACGGTTTGCGAGTTACTTGTCCATTTTACCAGTTCGAACTGGCCAGACTTCATGAGACCTATCATTTCAGCAGCTGTGGTAATTCCATCATCCTTCGTTGGAACAGAGTAGACGAAATCGTCCATATACCATCCAAGGTCAATGATATCTCTAGCTTTGGGATAAGAATCACCTTCATCAATCGCGAGCTGCTTGATAGTGCGAAGAGCATGGAATGGACTTGACTTAAGTCCGAAAACGACTCTATTAAATTCATAAACCTTTAGAGGTTCTTGCGGGTTGAAACGATATACGATGCGTTGGAATCGACGATCGGAGTTTTATACTCCTATGGAGAGGAACATTTGACGAATGTCAGATGAAAGCGCGATCGAAAATAAACGAAAATTGACTAATATGTTGAACAAATTTCCTTGGAGATTTTGTCCACTGTGAAGAATATCGTTGAGCGAAACTTGAGTACTAGTCTTACAACTACCATCTAGTACGACGCGTAATTTAGACGTAGCCTTGTCCTCGCGAATCACTCCATGATGCGGTATAATGTACGATGCGGTTTCTGCCATATCCGTGACTGCTGGTGCAGGGGAAATATAACCTTTATCTAAATATTCGGTAATGACACTATCGTAGGCGTTCTTCAACTCAGGAGACGCCTGCATTTTCCTTTCCAAACAAAGAAAACGACGCTCGCTAGCTTGGAGTCACCGAGCGACGAAATAACACCCTGAAAGGGAAGTGCTACTACGTAACGTCCATTTTCACGAGAGGTGGTGCGGGTGTAAATTTCTTCACAGATTTTATCATCTGGGCTGAGGATAGATGGAACGTTCACTTCCTCTAATTCCCAAAATCTGCGGACAGCGGTGTCTAGAGGATCAGCGGTACAACAATACGAGACGGCCTCGTAATTGCCTACACGAACCGGAGCGTCACCCACGATTACATAGCCAAGAACAGTTTCTAATGCGAGCGGAGAATGATGCGAATGTTGACCTTTAATCCTATGCGATAACAGTAGATGCGGGAAAATCGAAGCACCGACCAGAATCTGAATCGGGCCAGAGACGGAGTATGTGTCGTCAGCCAGCGGTAAGTTTTTAAAGTTCAGTAAGCGAGAAACGTCGACAGAAGTTGTTGGTAAACATTCAGTTATTTTATCTACGACCAACGATTCCATGTCGTAATTAACGTTACGATCAAAGCGAGAGTAGAACCTAATGTTTACCGATCCTTGAATAGGTTTAGTTGAACCTCCTATTCCTCTAACTGCTGAACATGAGGGGTTTCGATTCATATTCAAGCCTAAGCGTTGACAAAGATCGCGCGTTACAAAGTTACTTTGCGAGGCGCTATCCAACAAAGCACGCACGCTGTGTTCATTACCGTGCGAATCTACGATAATAACACGAGCGGTCGCGAGCAATACCGTTGTAGGGCTACGAGACACGAGTTTACTATCTGATAACGCACAGAGTGTGACGTTATCAGTGCGAGCGGAGCGAGCGGATGCGACGGTCGACTCACCCGGCCCGGCCGCCGAATGCGGCGCGGGCGCAAAGGGGGTAGTGACCTGCGAATTACTAGCATTGCATGTGGTTCCAAAACACAACAAAGTATGGTGTTTTGAATTGTATTTTTTACACACAGGCATTGACCTACATGCCGAGACACGATGTTTACTACTTAAGCAATTAATGCACAAATTATTCGACTTGACGAATTTAAAACGATCATACGGTTTATAGTTATGAAACACGGAACATTTATATATAGAATCGTTATTGCTATTGCATAAGCTGCATAAAGCTATCTGAGTACTGGATGCGGCATTTACATAAGAATGCGTAATCGACGAGTTCGATTGCTTGGAAGCTGTATCTAGTTTACGATCCCCATACCTTTTCAAAGTTTCATGTTTCACGGACGATGTGCGTTGCAATATTTTAATGTGATCGCGCACAAATGACGATAGATTTTCAAATGACGGTATTTCACATTTGCGTTGATCTGATTCAAAACAACGTGCGGTCTCAGGGTCTAATTTCTTGAGCGCGACGTACAAGAATACAAAATCCGAGAGGTCATCAACCTTCAGATTTTTCAAAGCGGCGACTGAAGATGCGAATTTATCTAGAAATTGTTCTAGACTACTAGGGGTTGCGGACGACATTGCTTTAATATCGAAGATTTGATCTAAGTACGAAGTAGCTACCAACCGTTTGTCTTCGTATTTATTTTTGATTAAATCGAAAATTAATGTGTAATTTTCGGGGTCTGGGGTTATACCAGCGATCACGGAACGAGCCTTGCCCGTCAGTCTACCTATCAGATAATATAGTTTTTCCGACTCCGTAAGCAACTTATTGGTGTGTACAGAGTTTTTAAAACTAGCGTAGAATAGCGGCCAATTTTTGATATCGCCATTGAACTCAGGAATTTCGATCGGTGGCAGTCTAGGTGACCTGTGCTGACTAGCTGGCTTGACAACGTCGGCTTCGTCAGTTTGCAATTTCTTGGCGACTCGTTTGATACAACCTAACAAATCCTCGAATGAAGAGAGCGGCTGATAATCGATAATAAATTCAGGATCTGTTTTTAACTGCAAATTAGCTATTTTGTCTAATATCATTTCAAAGGTTTCGTGCAAAGTGTCTACGGTTTCTAAATCACATAGAAAAGATTCTCTATTTGACTCCTTTTTTGAATCAAGGTCTTTCGCACGATCGCAAATAGTTTGCATTCGAGAAAATATCCTATCTCTTTTAGAGTATAATAACTTCAACTGTTGTGCATCAGTATCAGTTGTAGCGGGCGGCATTATGCTAGGTAGCTATAACAGCGAACTGGCTAGAAAGCAAGAACTATCGACAAACGACAAGCGAAAACGAAAATAAGACGATTGATAAACCTCAAGCAGAAATGATACGACACGAATAGCGTTGGAGAACAGCATACACTTCCGTAAAAGGCACTATATATATACAAATATATATGTGTAGTGTAGTATGTTTAAATATGTGTGATGTGTGTCAAATAAGTATGTGTACCTATTTACTTGGCAAGTCGGTAATAATGTTGTGCGAATAATGCGGTGCGATACAATTTAACGAACAATATAGATAGATGATACCTATATAATACCCAACCTACGTACGGTTACGTATCTGTATTGAAACGATAGCGTTAAACTCAAGTATTGTCACTTGTCTAAGCGACCAGTTGCCAGGAGTAGGCATCAACTGATTAGCAAACCGTAGTAGGTAGATAGACTACTGGTATAAATGAAACACCTAAACTTACCTATTCAAAGCGGGGTGAACGAATAACGATTTTGTAGATAAGTAGGTAATTAGTGCGAAACGATAGTATAGTTAGGTACTTATTTTAACCTACCTTGAAAAATGAAAGTGGAAAAAATAAGTTATACGACAGCGGAATAGAGATAACTATTTACCTACCTAATGCGAGCGAAACGAAAATGAAGTAGGTAAGTAAATAATAAATGCTAAACGACAGCGGAATTATAGTTACCTATTTACCTACCTAATGCGGGTGAACGAAAATAAGATTACGACAAATTGAGAACCTCCTTCTTTTCTTGAAGTCGGTTAATGATAGAAGTAGGTAAGTAAATGAGGTTTACGATATAAATGCGAGCAATAGGTGCAATCGAACTGTTATTTAGATACTTGGTATCTATAAAAGCGGTAGAATCGAACAAATAAAAGTGAGTAGGTAGAAATGAAAACACGTGTCGACTGACGCAATGTCAGGGATTATGCGACTTATTTAAACGAAATGAAATGCGGTTTAGAATGGCTATGATGATTCTATATCCTGCGGCGATAGATCTAAATAGTTTTTTGGTGCAATTGAAACGTAATTTAGCATAAGCGGATGGAACGAACAAACAAATAATAGGTAGGTAGGATTTAGAATGGCCACGCTAATTCAATATCCGCTCGATAAGGACCATAAAATGGTTGTGCGGTTAAGTGGACTGTATTTTTGAAGGGAGAAAGAAGAGAAATGCGGGATGATGCGAATTTAAATTTGGCTTGAGAAAGTGTTTGTGACGAGGGATGTCGGCTGGAACTGCGTGGAACTGTGGGAAGAAGCAGTTCTTTATAAGGAGGGGTGCACAGTACCTTGTTTCGGTGTCCGAGAGTGTGAACAGCGTCCCTGATCGATAATCCAGTGGAAATTCACAGCACAATCACAAATCCAGATTTATTTTGATAGCGGTTAGCGCGAAGACCTTCAATCGGCCATGTTTTTTCTTCGAGTCTTTTCTTCACAGGTGGCGTGCATTTCCGAGATGAATGCACGCTATGAATTCGCGTTCTCGCTCGCACTTGGGCGAGAAGGTTATGTGCGGGAAGGAGATGGGGGAAAGGAGGTTCTTAAGCCAATATTTAGTTCCACGAAAAATATCAGATTTTAGAATAAATAAATTGAATTGGCGCGACCACATGTGTAGGTTCAACACTAACCTCATTAGGGTATTCCTGGTGGAAATGCGTCGGGTAAATGTCGTCACGTATATCATTGAGAGAATCAGCGCGTTCGGCCTCGGTACCGAACGGCTGCAGTAACTCGAACAGAATGAGGCCGAGAGAGTAGATGTCTACTTTGTAGCTGTATGGCAGACCTTGGAGCTGTTCCGGTGACATGTACGAGGGAGTACCTGAGGGATAGCATATAACATAGAGGGATCCCGAATTAATGGGAATGCGATGGGGCTTTGGGCGACCTAGAAATCCACTTTATCAGTCACTAAATCTCAAAAAATAAAATGACTGTATTTATATTCTCGGACTGGTGTCTTTATCTTTGAAGTTGCTGTTCTATATACTTTATAAACTTTACTAACTTTTAAATAATACTAGTATTATTTGAACAATGACAACTTCATAGGTAATAATCATAATATTTTAATAATGCCAGACATTTCACACAGCATCATCTAGCCACAAAGTGTTATGGGTACCATATGACTGATATACTATTTACAATTTTTGTTTGTAAATACATACATAATATAGAAACACCCAGACCCGAGACAAATACTTGCAGATCATATAAACATTTGTCCCCCAATTTGTAAGAATCAATCACGCAACCTTTTCGTCTCAGCCGGGCCTACTGCGCCACAAAAGTCGTCATATATATACATTTATGTAAAGTGGTGTGTTTACATACCAACATGATGAGTATGTCTATGGTATGCGTCAACCTCTTCCGGCCAGTCTCCATCACTGGAGGAATCTTTCATAGCAGTCACCAGTCCGAGATCCCCGACTTTAACTCGTCCGTCCAGCGCGAACAGAATGTTCGTAGGTTTCAAGTCGCGGTGCATATAACCAGCTAGGTGGAGGTATTCTACGGCTGATACTATCTCACTGAAGATGGGTTTTATCTGGAATCATATTTATTTGTGTTTATTATTATTATAATAAACACACTTTTCAAAGTCGAACTGTAATTGGTTTAGTAGACAAAGGACCATTCGCAAAATTACTTCTATCGTTTTTGTGCCTGTTTACGATATGCTTAGGACTTATTCGTACGAAGAACTCTTAAATAGCAACAGCCCGCGGCGTGGTACTCCTCCTTTTTTGAAGTTGGTTAAAAAGTAGCCTATATCCGTCCCCAATAAACAATTTCCTTACCAAATGTCATATAGACCCATTCAGCCGTTTCCAATATAAAATATTTTCAGACATGAAATATAAATAATGTGATAGCCCTGATGAGCGACTACCACCAGGAAATGATCAACCTTACGCAATCTGGTAATCCCTTAATAGACTGCGAGCACAAGTGGGTAGATGCAGATATTATTTGTGTAATGTAATGTGGGGAATGCTAGACAAGTCACGTGTACAGTGCGACTGTGGTGCTCCACTTGATTGCCCTACTTGCCGCTCCTCCTGCACAAGAGCTGATCTTAACACGGCCTCGGACGCCGCTATAGCGGCAGCAACATTTTGGTCGAGGCAAATTTGATTTTTTATGAGAGAAATATGACACGAATGAAGAAGAAGAAGAAGAATGTAATAGTCTACCATAGCGCTCCTCGCGTCATTCGTCCGATTGTTCCTGAGCCAGTCGTGCAAGCTGTCTCTGTGACACAGCTCCATCTGTATATAAAGGTACATTAGCACCGACGCCGCATCCGACTGTGTTGAGCTGTTCTCTACTACCGAGTTCAGTGTCGAGAACCGCGTGTTTCCTTTCTGTAAAACGAAACAGAATTATAATAGGTACATAAGTAAATGTCCATCTATAATATATTATATAAAAATTATATACTACTAGATGGCGCCACAGGAAAAGTTAAAACACACTATCGTAGAGTTTTTCACGATATGTAACCTGATTAAGAGATTTATAATATTAGTAGGAAGTAGGATACCTTAACAAGTACTTATCGTATGTTACAGACATGGCGAATGAATGCTAGGCCGAAAAAAGTGTATGATTTCAATGGACACCAAATTATAAACTAAAT
Source organism: Lampropteryx suffumata (assembly GCA_948098915.1). NCBI lineage: Eukaryota > Metazoa > Arthropoda > Insecta > Lepidoptera > Geometridae > Lampropteryx > Lampropteryx suffumata. The sequence goes on from OX402565.1 coordinate 10,346,683, forward strand.
AACAAAGCTATGACGACGAAAACATGCTGACATTCCGATGACAACTCCGACTATCACGATTTTGAGCCCTAAGTCTGTGTTTTTGTGCTAATAATAAATTTTATTTAACATTTTATATTGGCCGACTTTTATGATAATTAATTTCGATTCTACCGGGTATCATACACACATTTGTGTGTATAATACTATATATAGCTATATATACCTCATATATATGTAGAATAGAATAGAATAGAATAATAGTTTATTTAACACACAACACGAAAAAGGTTACAAACATTGAGAAACAAACAGGAAAATGATTAGAATAGGTAGGGCAAATTACAAATAATTATGTGTTTATGATACATACATAGTTTTTTTCTTATGTTGTTTGGACTTAAATGCCTGCCTTCTAATGTTCACGCAGTTAAGAGGCTCTACCTTCAAGCTAATGACTGGATCTTAAAAGCGGCAAAGATGACGTATAAAATCAGTCCATAATGACGTCATGACATCATCATCACGCTATTAAGACCAGGCTATTCTTTGGTTTCCCCAACAAGCTTTATGTCAATCGCAAGCCCTGCTTGGAAAAACACATTAGGCCAGATGCCCTCATTCTCAGTTTCTCATTTCTATATCTGAAATGAGAAACTAGGGACATTGTATTTTCTAAGCATATAGTTTAAAAAGTCACCTTAGAACTCGTATTACTTGTCGAAAACTCTTCCGATGACTTCACCTCTTTAGAGGTGTCGCTTTCGAAAACAATTTCGAATGATTCGTGACTTCTTTGCGACCTGAAAAAGGGTTTTAAATTGTACTGTGGAAACCAGATTAAAAACAGCATACTTGCTCATATATATGTACTTGTAATATATATGAGCAAGTATGCTTGTGGTCGGTTTTGGGGTGATTAATGATAACATTATCATTAATAACCGTGGTTCCGGCATAGAATAGGACCCCTGACCACCACCGGACCATCTGCTCCCGTGGATGTCGTAAAATTCGACTAAGGGAACACACACCAGGTGATTGGGCAGCAGCACCCCTCGAGCACAAGATACTAAATCTGCGGTCACCAATCCGCCTGCCAAGACGGCCCCCAGTTCCCGGCAGTTCCGCTATTCCTGGCATAGGTGGCGGCCACGGTAACGGCGGAACAGGGGGTGCGAAGAATCTACGGCACAGGTCCAACGACCCCTGGGCCCTGGCAACATACAACGCACGCACACTGAGGACCGACGAGAAGTTGATAGAGCTGGAAGAAGTAGTAAATAAGTTGCACTGGGATATTATAGGGCTATCAGAAGTCCGAAGAGAGGGAGAGGACACGATAATCCTAAATTCCGGCAACTTATTCTACTACCGGGAGGGCGATCAACTTTCTCAGCACGCTGTCAGATTTCTCGTCCACAAATCCCTCGTTAACAACATTGTAAAGATCGAAAGCGTGTCGAGCAGGGTGGTATACCTTATACTTAAAATAACCAAACGGTATTCGCTTAAGGTCATACAGGTGTACGCACCTCACTCGAAACGTCCAGACGATGAAGTGGAGGCTATGTAAGATGACATTTCAAATGTCATGCAAGCCTCGAAAACACACTTTACAGTTGTGATGGAAGACTTCAACGCGCGGCCAGGTGTGAGGAATGGCGATGAACTGAGAGTGGGGCAATTTGGATTTGGACAGCGGAACCAACGGGGTCAGCGATTGGCCGACTTCATGGAAAAGGAGGGACTCTTTATGATGAACTCCTTTTTCAAGAAGTGGTCTTCCAGGAAATGGACGTGGCTTCACCCCGGCGGACACAAACACGAGATAGATTTCATCATGACTACAAAAAAGCAAATATTTAATGATGTCTCAATGATCAACAGGGTCAAAACCGGCAGTGATCACCGAATGGTTAGAGGCTCATTAAATCTTAACGTAAAGCTAGAAAGGTCCCGTATGAAATCTACTCTTCGCCCAAGTCCTGCCCAAATCCAAAACCACGAGAGCTATCAGTTGGAGTTGTATTGGTGTTCCACCAAGATCGCTTCCAATGCCTCGCCGAATGCGGGGATCCGTGGATGAAATAAATGACGGACTGATGGAAATTGTCCATGTCGTTGGGTCAAAGTTCTGTAAGACCCAGCGCAAAGGTAGAACCCAAAAACTCTCTGAACACACTAATCTAGTAATAGCAGAACATAGCGAAATGAAACTGCAGTCTTTAGAAGTCTATGCGACGTGATTTGCGTCTCTTTAATACTTATATTATAAAGAACGCAATAGAGCGCAACCAAGGCTTCAAAGTGTTCGCGAGAGATCTGTCTGTCTATACAGGCAAAGCCTGTTGACGAAGCTGAAGACAGACAGTGTCGTAGTTTTACGAGAGCTCGAGAAGTTCTATGGACAACTGTACACCTCATCGCAAAGTCCTACTACAAGCACGACTACCGATGCAAGAGCCCGCCTAACCCGACACTACACAGAAAACATTCCGGCCGTCAGCTTATACGAGATTCGAACGGATCTCAAGCAGCTTAAAAACAACAAGGCACCGGGAGAAGGCGGAATAACGACAGAGCTTGTGAGAGCGGGTGGAACACCGGTACTTAAGGTCCTCCAGAAGCTGTTCAACTCCGTCATCCTCGAGGGAACTACGCCAGAGGCGTGGAACAGGAGCGTGGTGGCACTGTTCTTTAAGAAAGGGGATAAAACCCTCTTAAAGAATTACAGGCCCATCTCGCTGTTGAGCCATGTCTATAAGCTGTTTTCGAGAGTAGTTACTAATCGTCTCGCTCGTAGGTTTGACGACTTCCAGCCTCCCGAACAAGCCGGGTTCCGAAAAGGCTTTAACACCATAGACCACATCTATACGCTTCGGCAGGTTATACAGAAGACCGAAGAGTATAACCGGCCACTCTGTTTAGCGTTTGTGGACTATGAGAAAGCCTTTGATTCTGTCGAAACCTAGGCAGTGTTGCGGTCACTCCAGCGGTGCCAAATCGACTATCGGTATATCGAAGTGTTGAAATGTCTGTACAGTAACGCCACCACGTCTATCCGACTCCAGGACCAGAGCACGAATCCAATCCCATTGCATAATAGGGTGAGACAGGGAGATGTTATTTCTCTGAAACTGTTCACCTCTGCATTGGAGGATATATTCAAACTCTTGTACTGGCATAGACATGGTATCAACATCAATGGCGAACACATCACTCACCTTCGATTTGCCGACGATATAGTCCTCATGGCAGAATCGCTGGAAGACCTTGGCACAATGCTCAGCGACCTTAATATCGTTTCCCAACAGGTGGATCTTAAAATGAACATGAGCAAAACAAAAATCATGTCAAATGCTCATGTTGCACCCGTACCGATATTGGGAGCGATATAATCGAAGTTGTAGACCATTATGTCTATTTGGGTCAGACGATTCAACTAGGCAAGTCCAACTTTGACAAAGAGGTCAGCCGACGAATCCAATTCGGATGGGCAGCGTTCGGGAAATTACGGCACATCTTCGCGTCACAGACACCGCAGAGCCTCAACACGAAAGTCTATAATCAGTGCGTGTTGCCAGTAATGGCATATGGAACTGAGACTTGGTCGCTAACTATTGGCCTCATATACAAGCTCAAGAGTCGCGCAACGTGCTATGGAGAGAGCTATGTTGGGTGTTTCACTACGTGATAAAATCCGCAACGAGGAAATCCGTAGAAAAACTAAAGTCACCGACATAGCACTCAAAATTTGCAAGTTGAAGTGGCAATGGTCAGGCCATATAGCTCGCAGAACTGATAACCGTTGAGGAATAGAAGTTCTCGAATGGCGGCCAAGGACAGGAAAACGATGCGTAGGACGACCCCCCACCCGATGGACTGACGACATTGTAAAGATCGCAGGAAGTCGGTGGATGGAGAGGGCTCAAAATCGTTCTTACTGGAAATCTATTGGGGAGGCCTATGCTCAGCAGTGGACTTCATAAAGGCTGTTATGATGATGAATGATATACATTACTACGTAGTTGAAAGAAAGGTATATTAAAAGTAATTTGCGAGTTCGCAACTCCCTTGCTACTCGGCGGTAACTATGCTACCAGTCAGCTCGCGACTACGGTTATTGCAACACAACCAAAACGTCGGGAATACTTAATAGGTTACACAAATGTTTGTCCTCGAAACTATAGGGCAGAAGGCAGAGATACCACCTGAGCTGTGAGGCCTGATTTTATAGACACAGGACTAATACCTATGGTCGCCACACAAATGTTTGCCCTGGATCCAATCACAACCAACAACGTAAAAGGCTAGCAACTGAGCTGTAAGGCCGGTCCTAGTAACGTTCGCTACAATACCTCGTCCCGAGATCGTCTCTCTGCTGTTGCAAAAGCGACGGCGGCCGCTCGACCCAGGTGCTGTGGTATCCGACGATGTGAGGGTGTTTCAGCTTCGCCAACGCTCGCACTTCACGAAGTTCACGTTCACGCTCATTCTCTCTGTAAACAACACAATTTCTTTATAGTGGACCGCCACTTTGGTATTTTATATACATATAGGTACAGTTTTGGGGTTTTCCTGGAAGAAAACTTCTCTCCTTTTAACTTCATATGCTTGGACTTAAAGGTCATCGACTCTCCGTGATGCCAACAACCTAAGTCTAAACATTCGATAAATGCGTTTGTCAGTTGTTTTTGGGTAACAAAAGTTTCGTTTTGATTTTATAGATAAATCAACCAACGAATACTACTAACGGATGATTTTATTTAATAGAAATCGGAACTGATTCAGTTAGATAATTTTTGTAGGTGTAAATAGACAGCTAAATACTTAAGTGAACCTCTGGGATATATTTTGTTATTCCATTATTAAAGCATACATAAAGGGTTGTTTTTGAAGAATGCGTGTTATAATATAAATGACTATATTATTGATAAGAATGAATGCATGGCCTCGTGTCGCTCTGCCCTCAAACAGTTAACCGACACATTTGAAATGTATAAACTCTCTTGTATTCTTTTTTCGTAGTTAAGGTAGTTATAAGATGGATCATATAAAAAAGCGCTTGGACCAAGACGAGTTTCTTGCCATCTTCTTGGGCTTGGGTTAGGATGAATTGGCACCTAAATTCGTCGAAAAAAAGTTTCGTATGACTTTACTAATATTGAAATAATTTTCAAATGTGTTTAAGGCTTTTTACTAGTGACGCAACGAATCCTACTTTTACGAATACGTATAATGGAATTAGTTAAATAAATTGGGCAAGTGCATGTGACCACGCAAAGTGAAGGCTTCCGAAGTCAGTATAGATAAGAATGACAGTCAGGTTAGGTCCCAAAACAATTCACCAGCATAGCAAAATAAAATGGTATAGACCTTTTTTAAGGGTTACTCAAAATCTAGTAAAATCTATTCGTGATATTCTTCCATTTGTAACACATTTCGGGGTTCTCTTAACAGCAGTATAGCCGGTAGGGGACGACGACGACGCCCTCTATCAATAATTAAGTTTTAAAAGATATAAAGACAACCGAATTCATGTATATAAAAAATATCATCGATGTATACAATTTTTCGATTTTAGATTTTTTAATTCAAAAATAAAAAAAACATTAAAAACGGGATGCATAAAAATAATTTTCCAAATCAGTTCAGGCGTCTTTAAGTAATCGGTCACATTAAAAAAAGTTTCCGACGAATTGAAAACCTCCTCCTTTTTTTAAGTCTGTTAAAAATGGTCGAAAGCTTAATAAATATTAAGCTCCACTTCAAAGCTTAATATTTATTACACAAATAAGTTTCTATTTATTTTGATTATTATTATTATTATTATTTCATACTTTGTAGAGTATCTAATACGTATTTTCGTGCTAAATTTAATCACGATAAAACTAATAGTCTGCGAGCAAGAACAAGATTTGAGGCGGACAGTTCCTTGTGAACTTCGAAACCTTAAAAACGATAAACAATTTAAACTAATTTTTTGTTGTTAGAAAAAACAATATTTGAAAGAAATTCGTAGACAAACTACTATTTCTTTATCACTTTAGGTATGCCAGCTGTTGAAAATAACCATTCGAAGTACTCAGTTTATAGAAAAAAAAATTCAGAGTATATTTTTTCAATCATTGCATTTTGCTCGAAGTATTTTTTTTTACGAATCTCGTCACAATAATCGACGAAAACAATGAAAAAAATCCGACAGGATACTCGTTTTGTTTAGTTTTATTTTTTAAACATCGTAAGGATCACTTACAAATTTATAAAAATGTTACTACTCCACCGCCTTCATAGTTGCATCATTCTTTAAAAACACCTTATGAAACTTCGACTGATTTATAGTGACTGCGTGTTGACCATCGAACGCAACTGAAGTGCTTGAGCTTAGAACGGTAATGTACAAAACTCATTGTTGAATAGCTGTCGAAGCTGCGGAAGGTGATATTTTCATATTCATATTTTAGCATCTCTGATCTGTGAAATGCTAAATCATTGGACGAATACGATTATTCGGTAAAATGAATTCATCGAATACGCATATTTACTTCTCAGGCAGCTTGATCCGTTTAACAGCATACGAGCAGTTGTCGATATTGTTCCGTGCCTCAAACACGATCCCGAACCCGCCCTCGCCGAGACAGTCCAGTTGGGTATACTCGCTCTCATAACGAGATACGTAGTCCAGCGGTGGGAGACATTCGGAGTGACGTTCCGCTATACTCTCTTGGTTCATCATTAAGGGTGTTCGTTTTGTAGAATCCTCGCTGTCGTCGGGGTTCTCGTCTTCTGATACTTCAGACTGGTCGTCGGTCTCTTGGTGGTATATGAAGAAGCCGTATTCATCTGGAATTAAGCTTAGAATTTTACCATCATTAATGCTACTTCCATCTGAATCAAATAATCTCTATCCCCACGCTATGTGAGGTCGGCACAGCTGGTTATTTTTCTCCACTCTGCCCATAATCTCAGTAGTCAGTTCTTTCTTACTCATGTCCCACAACCGCCGACTACTGCACGTCACCTTAACATATTCACTATTCTCCTTTTAACATTTTACCATGTTGTTAAAAGTTTTGGCTTCGGGTATTATGATAAAATTCATTATTTTATTTATAGATTTATTATTTTATTTGGGAACTATTAGGAACACAACAAACAGTATGCATGCATGACATGACTTCTCTAAGAATTTTGGGCTAACTAGTATTCAAAATATCGATATTCAGGAATGCATGCTGGAGTGTCTGGTTGACGCTGACTGAATGGCCATTTTTAATGTAGACTGTGTATACATTAAAATGGCTATTCATGTATAATGTGTAATGTATAATAACGTTTGAAATGTCTGTACGAAGCGAAAGAACCGGACCTTGAACTGAACTAAGTTGAACATGGAAGTCAGTTTTTAGCTGAAATGGTTATAGCCATTTCTTTTTATTTTCAAAGGATCATTATTTTTTGAAGATGCCTTCGAAAACTTACCGATATTTCCTGTTGGTCCACACAACATAACCTTGGTCAAAGATTTGTCTACATCTGGCCCCGGTACTTGCAGCGCTATCTCAGAGTGGAGTCGAGGCTGCGCGGATATCAACTTCCACGGTGAAGGAGAGCCTACCGCTGTCTCCAGTTTGGGAGAATAGCGCCTCTCTTGGACGTATAACTGTTGGCAACACAAAGTTGTTTAATATTTCGAACGAGCTGGATATTAACCCGTCTAGAACCTAACCTAGATAACTATATGTAAATAAGTATAAATTATCTGTGTATACCTTATATACTGACCTACATATAAATAAGAAACTGTTGCATTTACATAATTTGGCGCTAGATGGCGTAAATAAACAAATAAACTGGCCAATGAATGTTACAGAAACATAATAAATAATTTTACTAAATAAACATTTATGCTAACTCTAGTGTATCCTCCTAAGCAGAGCGCAGCAAAAATGTGTTAAGAAAATCAGCTAAGAAAAACTATGACGTCATAATTGTACAATTATGATACTACACACTACATACTACACATCTCTCCATTTTGTTTGTTTGGCGGTAGACAATCTCATCCTTCGTTATAGTACCTTCAAAGATAGACTCTTGCTCAAGAGCCCTCTATCCTCTAAGCATTAGCATTGTAGACCGGTCATAGTCTGTTATTACATTTTATTAAACTTAAGGTGCTGCTTGTACTAGCCGATATAGAGAAGTGTTATGCGTGGTGGTTCCCGAAACCAGGGTTTGCGAGACCACAACACCTGTATGTATACTAACCTGCTGCTCGTGTACTCCGATGTACAGGGAAGGCTCCTGGTTAAGGACTCTCGGAGCCAGGGTCTGCCAGGCCTCAGAAAGCATGTCTATATTCTTCAGCTCTCCGTTCGACAGCCGCCACATGCCGGCTAGTGGCGCTTCCAGCTAAAACAACAAGTTACCATCAGTCGGGACTTTGAAGTTATATCATAACACTTTATACTATCACATTAATCCTATTCAAATTCACGCTAGTGCTGTATGTTTATGCCTCAATCACTCTGTAACAGGTGAATAGATTTGGATAAAACCTGATGCCATAAAAAACATAACTTGTAAAAAAAGCCAAGTCTCGCAACTCAGTTCTTCTACCGTAAAAAAGTTGTGAGATCCATTTAATACCAAGTCGGTAAATTTATTCAGTCCCTACTTTAGGGACCTTCTGTCTTAAATTATTACGTAATAAGCTAACCTAACATCATCTTATAGTGACCATATCAATATTAAAAATCTTTTATGATTTAAAAAAATAAATTGACTTAGTAAATATAATATGTATTAATGTGAGATACGTTGTGTTTTCATGCAATGGCATGCAAAAAAATTCAGGCTTCTAGGTTTATCGAAAATGGCCTGAAATGTCTCGAGAAAAGGCTTTTTTGCTCGACTTGGCGGAGACACTTCCGTGCCCCCAGATGAATAGTCTGGAATAGATAGGCTACTTTTGTGTAGGTACTTTTTATGTAGCCGAGGTAAAATGTTTTATTTTAGAATGTTTGCTACTTAAGTGCTCTGTAACATATGAAATGATTCGATCGAATTTGGTATATAGGTTAAGGGTTATGACTTTTATTACGACAGGATATTTTTTCTATCTTGGAAAGCGACTTTGATGGGAGTTCAATGAGAAGTCAAAGATTGTACGCAAACGAAGTCACGTATCATAGTATTTGTTTTCACAACTTTTCAAGAAAAATTAAATAGATAATAATAAACACGGTAGACAGTACCTCGCTCGAGAGATCGCTATGATTACAGATTAATGTAATAATTGTTTATGGGGGCTTTGGACCTTAATGCCAGATGCATTGATTACTAAATGTCTACCTGCTGCTGCCATATGGGCTGGCTAGATCCAGGAGTCTTCAGCGCCAGTCTGCCATTATGCAGCGCTACAGCCACTTGATACGGGAGCGAAGGGCTGGGGGTGGCGCCCCCCACGACTTCCCCTCTGCTTAGAGCTAGCTGGTGCTCTGCTACACTAAAGTTCCATCTGCAATTGAAGGAAAGTATTTAAGATCATTTAGTGATTGCCTTACACATCACCACTTCATCATGTAATCATCAAAAAGCACAAATATAGAGGGAAGTACGTACATAATGACATACACGGACAAAACGACACAGGCATCATTTCAAATTCTGCCGCTTCTAGCCCTCCCTAGATAACTACATCATGTTAGAGTCACATTCTCATATCAACCTGCCAAAACGTGAACTCGCGCCAGTCTTTAGTTCGGGTGCCATGGCCGACGACAAACATTAGTAAGTTAAGAGTATATTTTTAACTGCAGGGAGTTTATTGTATTAATATTATATTTTTCATGGTTTTACCTTGCGTGTACATTTATTGCACCCCTTAATATAATAAGCGTACGACAGATCGCTAAACTTGGAGTGAGGAATCAATGCGTAAAGCTATAGAAGCAGTTCGCAGTAACTAAATGGGCTGGCTTTTGGCGTCTAAAGGGTCTAGGATATTAACGAAATCAAGTCAAAAAATGAGCCTAAAGCTCCTTCACAGAAGAGGAGACGAAACGTTACCAAAACCTTATTCGAAATGAACAGTGAAGAGGAAAATTGGCTCAAGATGACGAAGGATTGCGCTTGCATATGTTGCAACGATATTTTTTCCCGATCAAAACCTGGTTGCGGTGATTAAAAAGTTCGCATTGGGCCCACGCCTCTTGCACGGCAGTTTCTAAACGAACCAAGCGGTTCATTTGCGTTTAATTTTATGTCATTTTCTTCATAGCATTATGGACATAGAACTTTTTAACAATAAATTAAACCGCCGAAAAACTGAGAAGCAAAAAATAATATATTATTTTTATTTAACCTTAATAACTAAGTTCTTAAACTAATGTAAGTATACATTAGTAATTTTGAGTCGCCAAACATGCAAATTAATTAATTACGTAAAGCGTGATGCGCAGCGGCGTTCATGAAGTTAATTTTTGGCGACTCAATTTTTTGTTAAAAAGTTTTATTTTATATTTTTTGTAGCTATAATCTACTAATTAATACATGCTTTATCTTTGATTACTATTAAAATAGCTACCTACCTTACTTTAGCTATCATACATTACAATCAGTAAGTGAACCACCAACCATCCCCTGTTTTCCTCCCCTTAGGGTTGGTTTTATTTTTCCAAATTTAATTGGGATAACTTGGGGGTATATTCGGCCCTTTCCATTAAATAAAGAATTATCAAAATCGACATAAAAGAGTACATAAAAGAATATATACATAATTCTTTAATGAATAAAATACATAAAAGAATATATATATATATATACATATATATATATATATATATTTCTTACAAATTTACAAGTCAACGCGTATATATATATATATTTCTTACATGTTTACAAGTCAACGCGTATATATATATATATACACGTTGACTTGTAAACCTCCTTTTCGTCGGTTAAAAATGGATGCGTTGATCTCAGTTAAATTTATATAATATTTTTTTCTAGTTTGTTTATCTTATAAATATATATTAAAATGGTATAAAACCAAAGATTACTGGTGTATAATATGAGTCTGCTGTGATTTGCTAATAAAGAGCCAAAATAAAAACTGTATGTCATTTTGTACGTACTTCCCTTAACCATTGCCAATAAATGCATATTTCCGCCTCTTCTTCAATTATAGTTATTTACTTTTAACTTACTTTTCGGTACCCACACGTGGGTCTGACGCTCGCAAAGTATTGCATCTCCTACTCAACACCAGGATGTCCTTAGCTTTGGAGGCAGATTGCTCGCTGTTGCATCCACGGGAACCACACTCGTACAGTACCCCGCCTGTGCTGGCGTCAACGCCATACGAGATTGTTTCTTTTGCACCTGCGGGGATAAAATTAAAATGTACCTAACCACCTTAGTACTGTTTCGCACGAGAGCTTAAGGCGCTGCGCAAACGTAGACACATTTTGTTGCCGAAACGGCACACCATTACAGGGAACCGTTGTTGCTGTGTCCTGTAGCGGTAGCCCGTTGTTACTATTGGCCACTGGTACAATTCGTTGCTTGTTTTCCGTCAGTACAATTGTATTTTTAACCGACTTTATCAAAAAGGAGGAGGTTCTCAATTCGTCGGAATCTTTTTATTTTTTCTTATGTAGTATGTTCACCGATTACTCAAAAACGGCTGGACCGATTTGGTAAATTCTTTTTTTGTTTGAAAGGCCACTTCACAGGTGGTCCCATATAAATTTTATCAAAATCGGTCGAGCTGAAGAATCAACGAAAATCTAAAAATTGTATACATCGATTATGTTTTCATGTACTTCGATACCTCGCTGTCTCATTGGAGCGGTGCCTTTATTCGGCCTACCCATATTATATATATATACAAAATAAATCTACTTTCCACTAAAAATGTATTGTAGGCTCAAATATCATTCAATGAAGTCGGTTTCTTTTTAGTTTTTAAATAGTAATTATTTTTAATTTGTTATTGTAGCTTGTGTCTTCAACTGATGACTTTTAGTTTCCAGTTACCGATACCGAACACTTTTTGATCGTCAATGAGTTTGTGTAAAGTGGGAGAAACTGAACACAAAAAATTTTCACGTATGCGCAGGGAGTGGATGATTTCATACTTCTTCTTATTGTGTCACTAGTTATTTCTAACCAATGTGTTGAAAGGATTAAAGTGCGCCTCAGAGGCTTCTTTCGTGCACTTAGGTAAGCCTTAATGTAAGCTCTCGACCTTGCCGACAGGACCCGGTATACTGGTTCTATAGGAATTAAATATTCATCGGTAGCTTGTATTTGACACAAGACATAAAAGTGTCCATGTTTGCGCCCTGCCTAAAACGCTCCGTTATAAAAGTGCTGACGTCTGCATCAATACGAGTAACACCTTGTTTATTTCACAGCTTTTTAACGGAGACGATATAAAATTGCTCATGCGATTCATAAACATTTTAACTACCAATGTTATACGCACAGGGAAATGTTTTTTTTTACAAATCACACAGCGTCACCTAGCCCCAAAGTAAGCAGAGCTTGTGTTATGGGAACTATATGAATGGTATATTGTTTGTTGTTGTTGTAAATATACAAACATATTAAACATACAAAAAAACCCAAAAAATATTTGTAGATCATAGAATCAATATGTCCCGTGGGGGGAATCGAACCCGCAACCTTCTGCGTCTCAGGTGGACCTTCGTCCGCAGCGCCACAAAGGTCGTCATGATTGATATACAGATACAGAGGAAACATATTATATTCTCTATACAACTTTGTTTTGTAGCAGGAATCGAACCCGCGCCTCTCGTACGTACAGTATCATGTATGACTAATAAATCAACTAGTAAATAAATGCTATGATAAATATTATGATGTCATGTTCCTGATAACGTAAAGGTGTAATGTAATTTGCGTGCAGAGGGTACAAAATAAATGAATTCAAAAGGAGCTAAACTCGTTCGACGCCAACGACGAGCGTTTAAGGCGTCTTTGCACCAGCCAACTTTGCGCGGCATACATTGCGTTTGTATTGACTTATTATACGTCTGACTTTTTAAATATGTATGAACGATGGCGCCACAGGATAAAATTGAACGCGCTATCGTTGCATTTTCTATAAATATTTCGCGATACCCCATTAAGATTTATAATATTAGTAATATATCCAAATATTACAAAACCGGCAGTGCCGGCACTTGCTTGAAATTTTGTTTTTTAAAGGCCTTTATGGCAACTGAGATGACGGAGTTATTACAGAAATACAGAACAATTTTTCCCGCTAAAAATTTAAGCCGTTAATTAGGCGCCTATATGCCTATCTAACCACCGAGGCCAATTTACGCCACAGTCCAAAGGTTACCGCCATTGCTACGGCAGTCTACAAACAGTTGAGTGTGGTGAAGACGTTCCTTACCAGCTATGACTAAATCGTCATCGCTATACTTGTAGGAACTGGACAGTAGTTGGTCTGCGTCGAACGGCAGAGGTTCTATAGTCTCGCCGCTAACACTAAACAGTGTTCCACGCAGCGACGGCACGAGACGCACAGATTTGCCACAGAATTTCAACTAGAAAAGAAGTTTTAATCGGTTTAGTTAGGTATAAAAGACAAGCCTGGCAGCTCAGTTGGCAGTAACTCTACCTTCTGCATTGTAGGTTGAGGGTTCGATTCCCTCCCAAAAAAACATTTGTATGATGAATATTTAAGTATTTAAGTATAAGTATGTATTTAAAAATATATAAGTATTTTATCTGTTATGTGGTCACCATAATTCAAGCTATGCTTGGTTTGGGACTAGATGTTGTGTGAATTTTCCACTATATCAAAAAAAAATAGTACTGTAAATAATGTTTTAATTAATGTTTAATAGACCGGGTCTATCTTATATTCACACATTAGTTAATGTGTTGTTTATATCTGTAGCATTTTTTGTTCTTTGATATTAAAATGACAAAGACAAACCATACATTATCGCCACATTAATTACTAAAGGTTATAGAATAAAATGTATTTTAGTGGATCCCGCTACAGAAATCATTGAACTCCAAAGAAAAAGTTTACTTACATCAATGTTATGTAGATTTGAGAGTAAGGGTTGTGTTTCCACATCCCACAGCTTGATGCCATTCTGTGTTGAGAATGCTGTCAGTTTACCATCCAGGGTGCTTACTATCATCAAGCTGAAACACACATAAGATTAGTTATGTATGCAAATTCTGCAATTTCTGATGATTTGGAGATTGCAACTGTACACTGTGTTGTACACTGAGGTGTGAATACTGGAATTAGTTAGGACAAACATCGGTTCATATACTTGTATTTAGTAAACAAACTTTGAGCACATCTTGAATCTCATAGAAATGAGAACAAAACTAACCAAAACCAGATGCAAATACAAATATGAGAACTAAATGGCAATAGTTGGTCATGATCAAGACTAGAGATGACAAAGCACTTTGCTTCCACATTTATAATTCATACAGCCAAGGAATGGAATGCTTTGTCGTCGTCTGTCTTTCCTGAAAACTGCAACCTAGGTCTCTTCTAGTCAAGAGTAAATAGGTGTCTTCTAGACATTCGTCGCTTATCAATTGTATTAATATCTTTTTTGTCAACACGCTACATACAGTTCATCATTATACAAAATTTATATTTGTTTTTTTGTTTCCTTAGACTAACTAAAATTTTGATTGATCTTTGTTTGTTTTTATCCTCCGACCAAACATACCTGGTCGGTTCATATATTCTGTCACAACCCTATTATTTTAAAATTTCGAATACTGGCCCGAAATCTTTTATTGATTTTGAAAAAAGAAACTTTGAGCTTTAGCATTTGATGCGCGCCTAAAAAAAATTAAGTTGGAAGATCTCGCGCTTTCATACGGCGGGGCGGTACGCGAGGAAAAAATACCGCCAAATTTTGTTTTCGGATGTAATCATTTTTAACATCGAAGAAAGTTACATCAATCAAAATAATAAAGCGTACGCCCACACCAGTGAAGAAGCAAGCGCCCGTATTTCGAGGGTCCAACGAGGGCATTATCTATCGTCATGTATGGTTTGGCTGGGAATGTCATATTCAAGCGTAACAGATGTGCATTTCTGTCAGAAAGGTTTATTTTTTTATTTTATTTTATTATTTATTAATTAGTACGAACATGTCAATAACACTAATTAAAAAAGAATAATACAAGAAACATTAAATGAAAATACAAATAAAAATATTAACTGTAAGGTAAGCATCTATCTACACACTCAAACCGACTTCTCACAGAATCTCAGACATTCAGATAAAATCACCTTCCATCCGTCCGCAAACACATCACATTCTGGGCTCTCATTCAAGAGGGCATTTAGTGCAGAAAGAGTACGTGCAATGGGTAATTGTGCGTACGAAACCGTGCGAGAAGAAGGTTCCTGGAACAGTCGGTGCTTTCTGATACTGCAATAGTTGTTGGGGACGTAGATCCTCGCCAAGTCATCATGGAGATCAGGAGCATCAATCTTACCACGGAGAACCTTATACATGGTAATCAATTGGTTGTTCGCCCTTCTAACTTCTAAACTGTTGTAGCCTAAGCAGCCCATAAGGAACCTTGTCGGGTACATGTAAGGGTAGTAGCCATACTGGTGCTTGTAAAGAAAACGAAGAAAAGCCTTTTGGACTTTTTCCAACAAGAGGGTATATGTGCTTTCATATGGATGCCACACACATGAGCTAGTCTCTAGCTTACTCCGTACGAGCGTGCAGAATAAAAGCTTTATGACGTGACTGCTTTTAAAGTCACGGACGTTCCTCAACACAAAGCCCAGCCTACGGAAGGATTCTTTGGCTGTGGATGTGATATGCACATGGAATGTTAGCTTGGAGTCAAATGTGACACCCAAGTCTTTAACAGTTGTAGATCTAGTGATAGGATGACCATTTAGATTATATGGAAATTGAATTGGGTGCCGCATGCGACTAAACGTCAATACATAACACTTAGCCGTGTTAAACTCCATCGCGTTTGCCACGCTCCAGTCATAAATTGCGTCGACGTCACGTTGAAGATTTAAACAGTCGTCCACGGACTTTATTTCTGAGACCAATTTCAAGTCATCGGCATACAGCATACATTTACTGTGCTTGGTGACAGATGGTATATCATTGATCATCAGATTAAAAAGAAGCGGTCCAAGTATCGACCCCTGGCTAACCCCGGATCGAGTGTGATACGGCTGTGATTCGTAAACACCCAGTCTCACATATTGTTGTCGATCCCGGAGGTAATCCGCGATCAAGGCGAGCAGTCCCGGTGCAAACCCTAGACCCACCAGTTTCATCAAAAGTATGTCATTATTGACTCTGTCAAAAGCTTTACGGAAGTCAAAGTAAAGAACGTCTACTTGACCTCTCCGGTCTAACTAGCTGATATAAAATTCACCACTGTTAAGAGATTGGTGTTAACGGACCTCTTAGCTCTAAAACCGTGTTGTTCGTTGCATAGGTCTTTTCAACCTGCCTGTAAATTTTATTGTGTAGTATGCGTTCAAAAACTTTCGCTGATGCCGATAATATTGCAATTGGTCTGTATTCCTCAATTAATGCTTTGTTAGCTCCTTTAGGAATCGGTGTCACCCTCGTCAGTTTCCACTGTATCGGATAAACTCCGGTTGACAAAGATAAGTTAAGAATGTAGCAAAGTGGACGGACAAGATTCTTACAGCCTTGCTTTAAAAGCCAAGGAGGTATATTATCTGGCCCAATAGAACCTTCAAGTTTGAGACAATCAATTCCAGAGATCACATCATTCGGAGTAATCTCAAAAATATTCACGTAGTTACTAGACTGGGTCGTATCGTGTTTGTTAGCACTTTCGGCATCTAACTGGGGAATATCAGGGAGAAAGACACTACCAAAAAACCTAGAGAAAGCTTCTGCCGCTTCAACACCACTAAAAGTCTCTCCTTTATAACTTACACAAGGCTCAAACCCACCTTTAGATCGGAGGCTAGAGACATGCCGCCAGAACCCACGAGGATTGGAAATGAGGTTATCCTCAATACTTTTAAGGTAGTTTTTGTATGCGGCAGAGGCACGAAATTTGAGGGAAGATATTAATTCAGAAAACGTTTTGTACGACTCCTCATTGTTCTCTCGTTTCCAGCAAGAATGTAATTTTAACTTAAGTTTTATGTCACTGATAATATCACTTGAAAACCACACAGGATAGCGACGTCCTGACATGCTTTTACGACGCGTCCGAGGGATACAATCTCTAAAGTTGTAACATGGTTTAATGTAAACAACTTATTACTTAACGAGAAAAAAACGAAATGCATTCGTTTTATACTGCCCAACGTTAAACAGGTGAAAGCTAATGTAAAAATTAATAACGAAAAGATAGATCTCGTCGACACCACAGTGTTCCTAGGCATTACTTTAGATAATAAGCTGCAATGGGGCCCGCACATAGATAAATTGTCGAAGAGACTCAGCTCTGCCGCATACGCTGTCAAAAAGATCCGTCATTTTACCGACGTAGATACCGCTAGACTCGTTTACTTCAGCTACTTTCATAGCATTATGTCTTATGGCATTTTGTTGTGGGGGAGTGCTGCTGATATTAACACCATATTTGTGTTGCAGAAGAGGGCTGTTCGTGCAATTTATAACATGGGCCCCAGAGAATCACTTAGAGATAAGTTTAAAGAAATTAATATTATGACAGTGCCTTGTCAGTATACGAAAATTTAATGTATATACGAAAATTTAATGTATGTGCACAAAAATGTTCATTTATTCAAAAAAAATTGCGATAATCATAGTATTAACACTAGAAATAAAGATAAACTCGCTGTTCCCACTGTTAGGCTCGCTAAAGTTAATAAGTCTTTTATAGGGCAATGTGTACGCTTCTATAACAAGGTCCCAAGCGACGTGTTAGATTTGTCGATTGGCAAATTTAAAAACGTAATTAAACATAAACTGTCTATTAAAGCATATTATAAAATATCTGATTATTTAGAAGACAAAAAAGCTTGGGATGAATCTGCTCCAACTCGACTCGGCATCCGTAACAAAATTGTCAAGGATCATACAAAAAAGTGTTAAGACCAGACAAGTTTCTTGCCGGATTCTTCTTGAACTGGGGTTAGGAGGAACCGGCACCTAGATTCACTAGCATGTAAGAAGACGATTCAAAGTGGTCCTTGTGATTGTAATGAATAAAGTTATTTTGAATTTTGAATTTTTTTTTGAATTTTACAGATGTCAAATAAACTATAAATAATGTCTATGAATTTTTCAGAGCAAGATTGGACGGTATTTGACTGAAATACTTCGTCCCAGCAGGTTTCAGAGAGCAACTCAAACAAAAGATTGTAATCCCCTTTTCGAAAGTTCCAATCCTTGCGAGGGTCGATATTGCTTGGTGTAATGCGATCACTATGATAATCCATTATAATAGTGATTCCAATGTCTAGGGGGGGGTGGGGAGGGTCAATTTTATTGACTAATCCTTCTGTACGTGATACAGTAGTCTTTTGCACGTCATTGCCCCCTCGGATCAAAACAATGTCTACCATTCCTCCATACGCATTGTACACACAATTCGTCTCAGTCAAATTACAAAAACTTAAAAAATAACAATAATAATTACAAATATTTACAGATGCACTGTTCATATTAATGTCACCCATTACTATGACATTTCCTTTCAATTCATTAATGTGGTTTTCCACATTACAAAACCACCGCATATAGTCCTCATCACTAGCGCTGGGTTTTATATAAACAACACATACATAAAACCTGCGGCCATGACAAGTAAAGCCAGCCCACATATCTTCACCGGATTCAGTTTCTAGTTCATGTTGCCGACGCAGCAGAATCGGTGGACGTGCGGCGAGCAGTACTCCTCCACCTAAGTTTGCCCTATCACGCCGTAGTATGCTCCAGTCGCCGGCTATAACCTCCGAGTCCTCCACGGAATTGTCCAAGTAGGTTTCAGTAATAGCTACCAAATTATGTTCTAACAAAAGTAGGTTGTTTCGGAAGGTCACCAATTTGGTCTTCAGACCCCGTACATTTTGATATGTTATACTAAAGGAGCACGTTCTACTACATTTGTTGCTTAGGCAACCGGAGTGATGTGCTTTTTGTGCCAACCTCACGTTTGTCACGTGAGGTCGTTGGTCTACGAAAGGGCTGAGGTGCAGACCAGAGTGACCACTGGCAACCTTTTTTGTTTGACTGTATAGTAATTGGTAGTCTGGGGTCTCGCTAACTGGTTTTCTTAGATTGAACCATACCTTAATTCTTGCATTGACGGGCCAAACTTCTGTGGATAAGCATGTTTCATAATAGGCGTCAGGAACGCCTACTTTGAAGGATTTGTAGTTTCCCCTAGGAGTAAGTTCCTCAACTGTACATGTTCCTTCAGGACAGAGTTGTTTAACGTACTTGAGAATTTCCTCAGAACCTGACTCCATATTCCATAGGTGAATGTATTTCTTTGCATCGACGGCTTTTAAGGTTGTAACAGAGGGGTTAGCGGTACCACATTTTGAGGTGTTTCGTCGGTTTTTCCTTCGCAACTCTGTCCATTGCTGGGAATTGGTGTCTTCCTGGTCAATGCCTGCTACCAGTTGTGCGTAGGTATTCTGATATCTCGGTTCGAAGCTAGTAGACACGGTGTTGATGTTTTTAATTTCTACAGGTTTCGGCGCTGGAGGTGTGGGAAGATTAGTACTCGTTTTGACCATTTTTTCCTTTGATTGCAGCTTTTTATTACTGGTGGCAGGAATCGAATCAACATTTGATGAGACAAGTGTAGGCGGGTTAGGCTTTGGCTCTGTTGGCATATCCACGATACCAAAGTCTGAGTCTTCATATCTGGCGAGTTTTAAGTGAAGAGCCCGAACCTGGTATGCATAGTCAGTCAACTTGATTTCATAGCTGCCTAGCCTAGTTTCATAGCTACCTAGTTTGGTGTCATAACTTTCTATCTTGGTACCTATCGTATCGTATCGTTTAAAACTAGTATTGTTGTGTACCAAAATACCGTCCTTACAAACATAGTGGAACCTCTTCCCCAAACAATGTTTGAAAACAGACCCTGGACTTTCCAGCAAGATTCTGCACCAGCCAGCTGCGTCTCAGCCGTTACAGAGTATAGATTCGACTAATACGGTTTTAAAAAAGTAAACTCAACCCGGTGCCGAAGTCAGTTCGGATCGGGTCAGGTCTTTTTTATATAAAAATATGAATACTTGACAAACTCGATTTTAATTCGTTCTTGGTCTCGACCAGAAACGAATGAGTTATAAACTCGTTATCCGGTTTCCTTATCATAAAATTGTAGCAAGCAATACAAATGGGTCGTCGCATCGATTTTGTAATTTCGGTTTACATAGATTTTTGCGGTTCAGTTTATATGTCGGTTTGCATGTATATTCAAACCGGTTTGAAAAATTTCGAGATCGTAACATCATTACTTGAGAGACGTTTAGAAGTAGAGAAGTTTTCTAGAAGTACCTATTGCAACTTGTAGAGACATGTTTGCAGTTGACAGAGACCAGAGACAGAGACAAGTTGATCTTGTTAAAACAATCTAGAATAGATTTTAACTCAAGATCTGCTTAATTTGGGGCCAGATGATGCTGTGTGGAGTTTCCGGCATTATTTATTTATTTTATTTTTCAAATTAGCCGGCATATACCTACACAATGCCCAAGCCCATGAAAGTTGTTACAACTCGTGCAAGTTATTACACGCCGCATTTCTCAAAATCAGAGGGGTTTTAAAGCAGAT
Source organism: Lampropteryx suffumata (assembly GCA_948098915.1). NCBI lineage: Eukaryota > Metazoa > Arthropoda > Insecta > Lepidoptera > Geometridae > Lampropteryx > Lampropteryx suffumata. The sequence continues at coordinate 10,367,484 of OX402565.1, forward strand.
ACTTCTAGGGTCTGAGCTGAGTCAGAACAGAATAGGTTTAGGTACTTACTCGAGGATAGGGCCATCTTTCAGGTTTGTAGGATGACAAAATGGTGTTTCCTTTACAGTATACGGAGCACTTAGATTACAAACTATATAGAAAATAGCAATCAATATAAAAATGATCGATTTGAACCACCAGCTATCATTGACATCATTAGCCATTTCTGCTAGTTCTGCTGTACAACCTGCTGTTTTTAAAAAGTTTACGAAACTCAATAAGACACGATACTTTACTTCACTTCTCATAAAACTCAACTGACGTACTGACCGAAAACATTTTCCCTCTCTCTTCCTTTCCTTCTCTGCTCCAGCTAGGGATGTTACAAAAATCGATTAATAATCGATTTTTTTATAAATCGATTAATAATCGATTTTTTAATATAAAAAATCAATCATCATAACCGATTTTCATCTGCCACTCCTCGACATTAAGTCTGGTCTGCTATAGCCCGGAGTGCAAACTATCAAAGAATACGATCTCCATAATATTACACTAACGCCATCTGTGCATCTACGATAGCATCCCTTATGTGCTTTTGAAAGACGGATCTTTCGCAAGAACTATAAACTACAATAGACGATCCATTGAAGAAAACCCAGAACCAGAGCATTGTCCACCGTCAATAAATTTGGCCGCTGATGATGTCGATAATGATGACATTTGGGAAACCCACAACAAGCTGTTGGTGGAGAATATGAGAACCAGTCAAAGTCACAGTCAGACATCCGAATTAAGCTTGTACATAGCGCCTCTAATAGGATTAAAAGAAGACGCTTAAGAATCCTGGAAAAGCTATGAGGCAGCTTATCCCCAACTGACACAGTAGGCGTATAAGCACCTCTAGGTACCGACTTCTTCGGCTCCAGCAGAGAGATTGTTCTCAAAAGCTGACGCCATATTATCAAAGAACAGGAGCCGAATATTATCCAAACGTAATAACCTAAGCTGTTATTCCTAAACTCATTGCCTACGGATGTCTAGTTTTTTTTTTATTTGAATAGTTTAATTTGATTAATTATTGTTGAAAAAAAAACATTTTAACCTGAACCTATTATAATGTTGATTCTTTAAAAACATATTAACTTCTGTTGTATATTTTTAATAAATGAAACTATCATAAATATAATATTTATGGCGTTTTTTTTAAATTAATTGACAAATTAGGGAAAAATCGATCGTTTATTTTTTATGAAAAATCTTTTATTTGTTAATCGATTTTCATGCTAAAAAACAATAGATTTTATTATGTAGAATGTCACATCCTTAGCTCCAGCGATTTAGCGCAGTGTTGCCAACTTAATTTTTTTTGGGTATCGGGATCTTACCATAAACAAATGTAAACTAAGATAAAATCGTATCGTATCTGTCGTATCAAACTCTTTCGAACTCTAGAAAAATATAGCACGCAGTGAAATTTTAATAAAACAAAGGTAAAACAAATGATTGAAACACGGTATGTTCGGTACGGTATTTAAGTTTATATGATTAATTCAACCTTTTTTTAGTCTTAGATAGTATATACATCAATAAAAGCCTAATTTATTCTTGATTTCAGTTACCTATGTAATTAAATAAAAAGCGTGAAGGAAAAACAATAAGGTTTAATCTACAAAACGAAAATAGAATACCTGAACAGAAAAACTATTTTTTCTGTAAATAACAAAATGGGAAATTTAATGAAAGATCAGTTCTTCCAACCAGGCGAATTCCAGTCCAAACCATGATCATTCCGCCTTGGTAAGGGTGAACTTCCTTAGGATTTCGGAGTCGGCTTTGGTGACCATGGCCTCAACAAACATGCACTCTCCTTGAATCAGGATAAAATCTGAAGCGAGACTCATCGGACAACAGAACACGTGTCCACTGATTGTCGGTCCATCGCAAATGATTTGTAATTCAGCTTCATTTCCTGTAGCCCTGTGTGCTTGGCCAGACTGCAAACGCGGGTGCGGGGCGGGCGCGGCAATATTTTATAATAAAGTAAAGACGACCTCTGTAGCGCAGTGGGCTAAGGTCCAGCTGAGACGCAGAAGGTTGCGGGTTCGATTCCCGCCGCGGGACAAATGTTTGTATTATCTGCAAGTATTTGTCTCGGGTCTGGTTGTTTCTATGTGTATAATATGTATGTATTTACAAAAACAATAATACAATAAAAACAATATGTATAAGTAGTATATCAGTCATGTGGTACCCATAACACAAGATCTGCTTACTTTGGGGCCAGATGATGCTGTGGATTTATTTATTTATTTATTTATAAAGTATAAAATAATTACCTCGAGAGCATAGAAATCGCACATAGGGGAATTTGCCTGCATTTTGATTTAGACACTTGTTTTTTTTTAAATTAAAGGTTGGTTGCAAATATAACTTAAATTAAATTAAAGTACACACTGTTAGCTTCCTAAAAACCCATAATGTCTGGCCTTAACCTTCCAAATCATAGCAGTGGCGGCTTAACAATGGAATGGCCTAAATTCGCTCGTTTCAGGCAGCGCGGTTTGTGGGATTTTGAGCAGGTATAAAAGGTTAAAAAAACAATAAATTTGTGAATGTAACGATTTATTAATACGAGGTATTGCCTCCTCTAGCCTGAATAATAGCTTCCATTCGATGTTTCATTGAAGAAATCATTTTTTTTACGAAATCCTGCGGTATGCTGTCCCATTCTTCCCTGATCGCGGTTTGGAGCTCTCTGAGACTCGTAGGCACTGCGTTTCTGGCTCTAACTCGTTTCTTTAGTTCGTCCCATAAGTTCTCAATGGGATTGAGATCTGGGCTTTAAGCAGGCCACTCCATAACGAGTACTTCAACCTCCTCCAAGTACTGGCGTACTATAGTAGCGGTGTGTGGTCTAGCGTTGTCCTGCATAAAAACGAAGTTTTCGCCGATAAATCCCGAAAACGGCACAACATGTTCTTGCAGGATCTCCTCGACGTATCGTTGGGAAGTCAATCCACGCGATCGACGGTCGGTATCGGGCCCTGTGATGAAGACAAGTTCGGTTTTCGCTTCCAGTGAAATGCCTCCCCAGAACATACACGAACCACCGCCGTATGCGACCCGTTCGGAGATGCAGCATTGAGCAAAACGCTCACCGGATCTTCGGTAGACTCTACCCCGTCCGTCGTTACCATGGAGACACATCCTGCACTCGTGGGAGAAGAGGACTGCCTGCCATTGATCTATAGTCCAATTAACGTGATTTCGAGTGCGCTGGGGTCAATTTTGCGCCAGTTGCTGGTCTGTGCGCTGTCAGACCTCCTTCGGCTAGTCTTCTTCTCACCGTCCACCGACTGACTTCTACTTCTCTAACTTCCTGGAGCTGCCGTCCGAGTTGAACTGCATTCAACCGGCGATTTCGTAGTGATGTATTCACAAGAAAACGGTCATCGCGCTGTGTTGTCGCACGATTTGGGCCTGTTCCTGGTCGCCTGGTATAGCCACCAGTTTGCTGATATCTAGAGGACTGCCTGCCATTGATCTATCTATAGTCCAATTAACGTGATTTCGAGCAAACTGAAGGCGTGCTTGCCTGTGCGCTGGGGTCAATTTTGGACCAGTTGCTGGTCTGTGCGCTGTCAGACCTCCTTCGGCTAGTCTTCTTCTCACCGTCCACCGACTGACTTCTATAGGGTCTTTCATTAAGCTATCTTTAAATTTCAAAAAAACAAAGTGTGTGTGATATATTATGAAATTATTTATTTATTTGAAAGATGTAGATTTCATAATATATCACACACACTTGTGTGTGATATATTATGAAATTATTTATTTATTTGAAAGATGTAGTGTGGAATTTGTGTGGAATATGACATCATTCAAATGTCCGCCACGGCTTCTCTGGGTGGAGCGCATGCGAGATATCCAATTTTCCATTACTTTTGCGCATAAATCAGCTCCAGTGCCCATTCAGCGAACACACGTCGTTGTCTATGGTCGTTTACCTTCAATTCCTGGGTGAGTTGAATTTTATTCGGGTGCAGGCCCAAGTCCACACACGACGAATAGTCCTCTCGCTAGGACGATTATGGCGACCGAAAAATGGGCGAAGCGCGCGGTGCGTTGCCCGAACAGAACACTCATTTTGATAAAACAATTTTATCATTTGCACGTGTTGTTGAATGCTATAGCTATCCATGATGATTTGGCAAAACAGAATGAATAAATTACAACCAAATTGACAGATGTAGCTTCAACAAGATGGCCGCTACCAACTGTCAAAGTTCGGACGTGCCTCTTGGAAGACCCTTTACTTCTCTAACTTCCTGGAGCTGCTGTCCGAGTTGAACTGCATTCAACCGGCGATTTCGTAGTGATGTATTCACAAGAAAACGGTCATCGCGCTGTGTTATCGCACGTTTTGGGCCTTTTCCTGGTCGCCTGGTATAGCCAAGAGTTTGCTGATATCGCTGGTATACACGTCGAACAGCATATCTGCTCAAATTTAACTGACGAGCCATTTGACTTTGGTTCTGTCCAGCTTCGATTAGTGCAACCACTTGAGACGCTGTTTCTGGTGTGGTATCCATTTTCTTCTTTAGAGAGATGACGTATTCGTTAAAAGACCTTTCTGACTGGGAGTTGGGATGCAAATGATGTCATTTCAATCATCCCTAATCGTTTTATACCTGCTCAAAGTCCCACAAACCGCGCTACCTGAAACGAGCGAATTTAGGCCATTCCATTGTTAAGCCGCCACTGCTATGATTTGGAAGGTTAAGGCCAGACATTATGGTTTTTTAGGAAGCTAACAGTGTGTACTTTAATTTAATTTAAGTTATGTTTGCAACCAACCTTTAATTAAAAAAAACAAGCGTTGAAATCAAAATGCAGGAAAATTCGCCTATGTGCGATTTCTATGCTCTCGAGCAAATATAAAAAAATATATCATATTCAAATTGAGCTCATGACCCTAAAAAGAATACTTAACAAAAAATATGTATATATGTAAATTCTTATTAATATTTTTACTTTTTTAGATTATATAAATGGATCATCCAATGAAAAAAATTATGGGAAGAGTGGACTGAAAATCAGTTAAAATTAATGGTTACTAAGTTGGATCACATAAAAATAAAAGACTCAATTTTATTTTATTCTTTGTGTTAGTTTTGCTTAATATTTTTTTAAATTTTTAATATTATAATATATTAATATTGTAATATAGCAATTTTTTTTTTTTTTTTTCATATTCCTAGTCCATTTCATTTTAAATTGAGATAAAAATAAATCATCGAAAATCGTTTTTTTTTCTTGTTACTCTTAAATTTTTTGTAGCATAACTGATAAAAGGTGTAATAGTTTTAAATTCATACTTAAGGTTTTGATTTTATAGCTATTTTTAATATTCATAGATTTTAGATAGCCTATGAGCCTATCTCAAAAATCTGACAAAATTTTGTAAAAAGTACGTCAACCTAATAGTACCTGTAGTATTGTTATACAATGTGGTCATTTAACGAAAATCACACCCAAATCTCAAAATAAAGTAAACACAACATTTAATATAGCGGGCCATCTAAGACCGATAGGTTTCTAAGATAGCCCACTGTCAAGGTTTTCAAAAATTGAATTTTCACAGTTAGAAGGAAGAAAATGATCAAGAATTTCAAAAAATGGCATTGAAATATAAATTAACTAGGTCATACTTACGATTGTGTTCTTATATAATCTGGTTTCACGAGTTTATTGCATTATATAATGCAATCCATCCAAGAGCGAGGTAGGTACCTTAGTCTAAACAGTTGTTTAACGCATTTGAAAACTAATAAGTACCTAGCTAGATTACTGAGGGTAGTTGAAAAAAAAGTTTAAAATCCAAACTTAAAATAGGTATCAATCAAGTAGATTTAGATATTAGCGGTTAATCATAAAAACTAGCTGCCTCGTTCCCACGTGAACTTCGACGTGTTCGTTTCGGCGATATTTTTGAGGTGCATTTTGAATGGACACTCCAGTCACACTCACCAGTTAAATAATTATATGAATCATCGTCATCAATATAAAATAAACACACCTTCACGAACATGTTACTAGCGCGCCCGAGTTGAAGATTCATAAAAGACCCATCTTACCACTCTCGCTCTCAGTTCATGCCAAACAAGTCGATGAATGTGCCGTTATTATGAGCCGAAATTGAACAAAAATAAATAAAATGCCGTCGTGTGTTTCTGAAGTGCACAAACTATCAAAGAAAAATCAATACAGCTTAAGGAATCTCATATCACGCGTAGTACAACTTATTTTGGTTAAACTTTAGTAGTGCGTCGCAAGATAATGAAGGGAAAAAATATGGGGAAGGGGGAGGACCCTCCTTACCCCCTGGTACCACCCCCATACTAGGTATTGCCCCGTTTTCGAGATATTTGAATAAATGTAACCTAACCTCAAAAAAAAATATTGATACAAATCTAGTTTAAATTACCAAGGAGGGGGAGGGAGAGGTCCACCTCACCCCTGGTAAAGCTCCCAAGATAAAGGTAGATGCACAAATGAGAAAAAAAAACATTTGTAACCTATCGTAACGTTTCGTAAATTTGTAACGTTTCGTTCCCATCAATTTTGCACAACATGATATATCACAGACAACAAATACGACAAAGATCAGATATACCGTGACCTTGTATTATTTTCTGGCGCTGCGGCGGCCGCTGCCGCGGCACGCTTCGCTCGCTTGCGCGTTTTTTTCTATACTCCAACATAACCTACCTAGTGATAGGTGATAAGTAACCAAGTGAAGTGAAGATAAGCCAAAGCTGACAGGATTTTTACGGTTCGTTCACATCAATTTTGCACACAACATGTTAAACCATAGACAAAAAATACGACAAAGTTGATTATTATCTGTCAATCTTTACGTAGTTTTATCTGATTTATTTGATTTGAGGTTAAAAATGTTTTATTATTTTCTCGGAATAACCTAATGTTATTAGTGGTAAATATGTAATCAGTAAGCAAAACCCTACCAGATGTGAGTCTTTTCACCCTCCAATTCGTGCGACGCACTACTAAAGTCAAGCCGTTGTTATAGCAGATTTTATGGATGGGCTCGCTTCGCTCGCCTTTTTTATATATAACCCTAACCTAACCTACTCATCTCGGACTTAGGGCACCAGATTTTATGGAGGCAAACAATCAAAGTCCAGAGGATAATCCAAAATCGTCGAAAGAACAACAAAAACACTACAAAACACCGACACAGAGAGAACATTCGCGAGATTCGTGGAGATGATTGAATGACTCTATATTATTACAGTGACACATGACATAAATGACAGGGTTTTTACGTTCCGTTCGCATCAATTTTGCACATGTTAAACCACAGACAACAAATACGACAAATTTGTTTGTTATCTGATAATTTTTACGTTTCGTTTCACGTTTTATCTGATTTGAGGTTAGAAATGTTTTTATTATTTTCTCGAAAACTAAGGAAGTGGTAAATATGTAATTAGGAAGCAAACCCCTACCAGATTTGAGCCTTTTCACCCTCCAATTCGTGCTACCGGAAACTAAAGTCAAGCCCTTATTTTGATTTTTACTACATAGTATAAGCTAATTTCAAAATTTTCGTAACGAAAACAGGTGCTCAGTAAAGAAAAGGGATAGCAATTTCATTAAATCACGCGTATGATAAGGATGGCGGCATAGATTAAAAGATCAGATGCGAAGTCGTCGTAGTCATTGATTTTAGCCGGACGAATTATACTGCCAACACAGTATTTATATGGTTATTTTATATAACGTCGTATCAAGTGGAATCGACTAAAAATTTATAGTATATTATGTGAATTGTGAACTCGGAGCGCGTATGTAAGGCGGGACGTGATTGTAGGGTTGCAGCTGCATAATATACTTTTCTTCTTTACCAATGTCCGTTCTGTTCGATAAAAAATCGTAGTCTGTGTATCCACGGCGAAAATCGAAGCGCAATTGGGTACAGATAGCTATCTCACTTACTCTTGTGTTATCCGTATCAGTCGATCGTTCATTAGTGAAACAAGTGTAGGTACGTACATGATTGTAGTTTGTACTTTGTATATATTTCTATATGCAACTGCGACTATTTTCAAACCCAATTTGCTAGGAACGTAACATATCTCTACTCTTGTAAAATCATTCACCCAGAAACATAGCAAACACCTATGTTCATCACACAAATAATTGTCCTGGAAAGGAATCGAACCCACAAACTACAGCGTAAATGATAGAGCTACTACCAACTGACCTGAGATGCTGTTGTACGTTTTATCTGGAACGGTAGGTAGCTGGACCATTAATATGGGATGAACCTCAAACGACGCAAATATGCTGGTCTCGATAGTAGGCCCCTACTATTTAAGCATTTTGGAGTCAATAAATTGGGCTCGAGAGAAACAGGAGCCCACCGCGCTTTTAAAATTATTGCTCGGCGTAAGAGAGTGAGTAAACCCAATATACAGAGCGTTGTAAAAGTAATGATTTCGAAGTCCACTATTGCCCGAGGCTGAACGCGAAAAAGTGTGAAAGCATATGTGATGTGAACACACACTGCCGGTATTCAGCGTGCGTGAGTGGCATGAGCCGGGGCTTACTATAAACGGGCTAAGTATATAATACTTACAAACAAATGCTCTTTTTTGCCAAAGGACTTTGCACAGTGCTATAAATTTAATTTGCACAACATCTCGTCAGATGAAATAAATAAAAACAGTGAACAGAGTCCCATTCAATGTTAATGTCATCAATTTATTCCGGATTTTTTTGTTAAGATTTGACAAGTTCGTATACATTCCGTATGATTTCATTGACAAATGAGAGAGCGAGAAGTCAGTATGTAAACGCTCACGAGTGCGTTGTGCCGCGGTCGGCCGGTTCTTTGACTTCTGCACGAAAAACCAAGTAGCAGCGAGTGGTAGCGGCTGTGGCATGAGATCAGTTTTCTACTCGCGCTGCTTATTTATTTCCCGCAGAGTAGAGTATAACTCAAAGAGTACGTATCAGATCAAGAATATATCCTTGAAGTACTCTGAGTGCAACTTGCATAGAGTTACTACCTTCAGCTGAGCTGTTATGCCAGTCTACAGTCCAATTAATTGTCATTGTCATGACCATTCAGGCGCGGGATGTCTAATTCAACCATTACGCATTTATTAATCGAAACGGCCCTTACTTTATCAGAAGCTAGGGACTGGGTGCTTTGGTCACCCAAATAGTCACCTACGTTGGCGGCAACTTATATTGTTAGTGTCGATAACATGAGAAAGTCATAGATTGGTGTATATTATCATGTTTTCTTTTTCTAAAATGGATATTGAATATGATTAACGACTTCAAATCGATTAAATAACCTAATAATGCTTTCCTTGTGTTTATTCTCTGTTTCTCTAGCTAGTAAAACATCTTGTTGAATATTATCATAATTTTATTACACTAAATCTAGTTGTTCTTACATAAAAACACCTCTATCTAGTACTTACATACAGCACCACATAATACATTACTATTTTATTAATTACATTAACTTCCATTTAATAACATTGATATCATGTATTGAATAAATACATTTAATTTTGGGTCAAGCTACATTTATTCTATGCATCAGCTTGAGTATGAGTACCCTTTTCTAGGAGCATATTTGGTATGAAACAACTTGGTACTGCTGGTAATATTTTATACAAAACCAGCTTTAGCTATGTTAGACTACCTACGCGATGTATAGCTTTACCCTAAAGTATAATTTATGAAAGCCTCTGTACGATTACCGGCTATCGTAATGTGATATTAAATTGCGATATTTTGTGTGTCACGCGTTATTTCTCAAATGACGCGAGACATACAAAACGTCACAATTCCTAAAGAATATCTTTAAGTTAAAAAAAAACGTTTTCGAAAAGCCGGGAACTGTACAGACATACAAAAGTATTTAACATTAGTATTTTTTTACTTAAAAGCCTTAGCCCTAAAATGCATTGACATAATATTCAAATACAAACAGGCAAGTCTTTTTTATTAAAATATCGTCGTACCTACGTTTCCAGTCTTACCATTATGGAAAAAACTAATATTTTTGGGTGCAACCTTTTATGTGGAATTAGCTTAAGGTGGATTGAAAAAGGTTTAATATTAAAAGAGTGTAAAAAGTGACTTGCCGTCAGAAGATCAAGAGCCGAAGTTATTAACGGCGATTTACTTCATGCTTGTCTTGTTGGTCAATACGACTGAATATTGACACGTCTGGACAAAAGTTGAGAAATGTTTCTCACATAAGCGGAACCATAACCCCAAAAGTAAACTAAACTCTGAATGATTTGCGAGTCTTTGATGGAGTTAGAGTGACAAGATTGGCAGCATTGGATATTATTCCTTTGAGCTAATTTTAGATCAGATGTTTTGAAAAAACATAAAATAAAAAAAAAGTTTATTTTATGTTGTTTTCAAAACATCTGGTTGATCTACCGAATTCGCCCCAAGCAAGATAGTTTTAGAGCTAAGTGATAACACAAAAAACACATTGATAAATACACATTTTCAAATGGTATAGATTGGAAAACACAATATTTGAATACTCCTCCTCTAAACCTCTAAACCTCCTCTAAACGAGGCATTGGCGAAATTGTAGTCCCTTCCCCAAAGATAACAAAGAATTTAATTAAATTATTGACTAAGTATTTGACGTCTTGTCGCACGACTGTTCAATAGGAGCGTTACGTTTTTCAGTTATTTCGTTGATATAAAGCTTTCAGAACGGCGTGAGCCGATTCCGCGTCAATTAATTCATGTTGCACGGTACTAAGCCATACTTGCATTCCGCGTCAATTAATTCATGTTGCACGGTACTAACTCACACTTGAATTCCGCGTCAATTAATTCATGTTGCACGGTACTAACCCACACTTGCATTCTTTAGTGTGGGATCAGGCAGAACTATGTAAAGTTATGAGTCTCTCCGGCTTGAGCTAATTCCGTGTGGTCTAATATAGTTACACCCTAATATAAAATTCTACTTTTTATTGATTAATTAGTTTCGTAGCGCTTAATTGTGATTTCCGACCTCTGTGACGCAGTGGGCCCGGATGAGACGCAATAGGTTGCGGGTTCGATTCCCGCCGCGGGACAAATGTTTGTATGATCTGCAAGTATTTGTCTCGGGTCTGGGTGTTTCTATGTATAATATGAATGTATTTACAAAAAATAAGTATATATCAGTCATGTGGTACCCCATAGCACAAGCTCTGCTTACTTTGGGGCTAGATGATGTGTGAAATGTCCGGAATTATTATTATTATTTCCATCATATCAGTTACATAGTATAATGATACTGCAAACATAAACTACATTATATATATTTGGAAAATTTTATTTTAGACTTTTTTATTATAATTACTAGCTTCTGCCCGCAGCATCGTACGCGTGGTACCAACATAAAATGTAACCTATGTCCGTCCCCAAGATACAACCTCCTACTCAAATTTCATCAAGAAATATAAAAATAATAATAATGGCGGACATTTCACACAGCATCATCTGGCCCCAATTTAAGCAGAGCTTGTGTTATTTGTACCACATGACTGATATACTACTTATATACTTTTGTTTTAAATGTATAGATACTTATTATACGTAGTAAAAACCATACCTGAGACAAATACTAGCAGGTCATATAAACATTTGTCCCGCGGCGGAAATCGAACACGCGTCCTTCTGCGTCACAGAGGTTGTCACAGATTTAGTTGTTTAGCCGTGAAAAGGTTACAAACAGACAGACAGACACTTCCGAACTTATATTAGTATAGAACTGTGGATTACAATTTAGTTAACACCTAATACAGTGTTTATTCCTACATTAATTATTGCTTTAAATTATTTAATGATGAACATTATATTCAATCATTTACAAAAAAACATTTATTATTTCTTGAAAATGATTAAAACTTAACTTAAGTCTAGTCATGTAATTTAACATAGAAATATTGGAAAAGCCATTACCATATAATAATGATCAATTTGTAATGATTGAAATACACTGGTTTGCATAGAAAATTAAACCATAGAATCTATGGTTTAATTTTCTATTTTGTAATTATGAAGTGGATATCTGATATCCACTTCACATTTACAATATTAGTTGATAAGGTATTTAAATGTGTTTATTATATGAGACGCAGAAGGTTGCGGGATCGATTCCCGCCACGGGACAAATGTTTGTATGTTCTGCAAGTATTTGTCTCGGGTCTGGGTGTTTCTATGTATAATATGTATGTATTTAAGAAAAAAAAATGTATTTAAGTACTATATCAGTCATGTGGTACCCATAACACAAGCTCTGCTTACTTTGGGGCCAGATGATGCTGTGTGAAATGTCCGGCATTATTAAAAAAAAAAAAAAAATGCTAACCCTAATCTTATTTTTTTATTATAATGTATCCTTACTAAAAAAATATATCAACCTTGTCTGAAATAAACGAATACTTAATTTTCACTCAAAACGGGATATTTCATCACGCTTGGCTTGGCTTGATCATGGCGCATGCAACTGTGCCGAAATATCGGGAAGCAGAAAAACTCATATATCATGGTATATATCCCATTTTGAGTGATAATTATGTTCAAAAATAGTTTTAGAAGTTAAACGAATACATATTTCATTTATTTATTGACTGACAAGAAAATACCATACTTTAAGGCCACATTTGCTAATTATTATATTTTACATTTTGTAGTCTATACATTTCTATACATTTTGATAAACACGGGCTTTACTCACGTATTATTTTGTTGATGGAGGCACCGACAATGTTTCAATCAGAAACTTCATAAGAATGTTCGTAGAACATAGATGTTAGTTCTGTGTCTGGGGTGTTATAAAGTATCTAATGTATGTATTTAAACATAAATAAGTATTAGGTATATCAGTCATCTCGTCACCATATTACAAGCTATGCTTATGGGGCTAGATGGTGTTGTGTGCATTGTCCATCCATATTTATATATTTATTATCCCCACAGCTCTTCTAAAACAGGTAATTATGAATATGAGAATAATCGGTTGATTAATGAATCACGATTTGCAAATATATCGTTGATTTGACACATCCTTCCTATCTAATTTGGACTTTAATGCAATAAAAAAGGTCAGTCATAATTTAGGAAATTTTAACTGTTCTGGTGCGACTACTGAATCAGAGCCTGACACGCCTTTGAATTTTTTTAGTGCCCAGATGTTGGCATTATATAATTAAATAAATAAAAAATGCTGGATATTTCACACAGCGTCATGTAGCCCCAAAGCAAGCAGAGCTTGTGTTATGACTGATATTTTTTGTACATATGTACTTATTATACATAAAAAATCAGACTCGAGACAAATACATGCAAATCATACAAACATTTGTCCACGGCGGGAATCGAACCCGCAACCTTTTGCATCTCAAGCGTCACAGAGGTCGTCGTAATTGGGCGTGTCTTCGACCACTCTTTAGACATCAAAAGAGATTTGAGGTGCCTAGCCTGGGGATTACAATCGTGATAATGGTTATTTTTATTATTATTTAAACATTCGTCATCAGACTTCATGTTAAGATAATACAAGATAAATACCCGATGGTAATAATAATATAAATAACTAGTAAAACATTTTTTTTATATTATTAGTTAAATTTAGTTTCTATCCGCTGGGGAATTGTGTAAGAGGCAGCAATAGCAACGCGACAGTAATATCTGCAAAATCAGTCTCAAGTCGTAAATAACTATTACACCACACCTACTGAGAAACTTGCCCCTTTCTTTCCCAAATATAACTTAGAAAGTACATCATTTCAGGCCTACTAAAATGCGGAACGGAAAAGTATGAAACTTCATTTCTAACGCGTTAGCAGGAGAGAAAAGTGTATGGAAACCCTTTTCTAAGATGTTATTATTATTTTTCTATAGATGAGCCGGTAGGTAGCTATGGTTATTTTCATTAACGGTCAAACGACAAAAAGTTTTTACTCTAAGTCCGGCAAATGATTTATTCCTCTTCCGATTTCCGAACAATATTTTGAAAAAAAGAACCCAAGTAATAAAGGCATGCGCGGGAATTTCTTCGAAATTTGAATTTGGGTTTGGTAATTTTATATAAATTTAAAATAAAAAATAATTCTTCTTTTTATTTTCCTCGTAGGTGTAGTATAAAGCACTATGTATCACTCGGGAGAAAGTGCCTACCTCGTGTGCTCAAGTGACATTCTCGATGGGAATTGGGCACTTTCTCGCCTAGTTGTACAATGTACTAAAATTTTTTACCCGCTGTCTATTACTCGCTCGTTGCCATACGCGAAAATACGCATATAATATAGATTTCGCCCTGATTTCGTAGTTTCACGAAATTAACTAAAATTTTCTAAAATTCGACCTTTCATTGCTTGCACTAAAGTCCAAATTAGAGAACTTTTAAATTACATTTCTAAAATAAGTTCAAATTGACATTTGATTTGATTTGTATATTCCTTAGATTTAATCCAACAACTTTTTACATGATGACTAAAATGCGCTAAAACATGAAATGTCATTTATAAGTGTTACTCTAATTTAGACTTTGGTGCAAGCAATATAAGGTGGTTCCTATTTTATGATATTTTAGCTAAGTTTGGCGAATTACAGAATTAGGGTCATTAAAGTACAAAAAATGATTGACAGCAGTGATTGCGCAATTTACGCATATTGCTAGTTTTCACGGAATATATAATCTGATTGTGATGTATTAATGTATAATTTATGAAAGCAGCCTCCAAGAACGCGATTCAAAAGCCGTAGAAGTTTTTTGCACATTACTACAGCCGCCGAAGAACTTTAACCACTTTAAGATGATCTGGAGAAGGACTATCCAGCACCATCCGACTTTAGATGGCAGGAACGCTTGCCCCCCAAACGTGATCTTCCATGATCGGTTTGGAAGTCCATAAACCGACCCAAGTCGGCCTCTGTAGAGAAAACAAATAGGGCTATCGCGAGATCGCGACTCTATTTGTGCTTAATGCAACTGCCGATCTCTTATCCAAACGATATCACATCTACTCATCTGCACAAAGTGCCCCAACACAAAGGATGAAACGGACGCCACGGACGATGGAGTGATGGTGGAAGAATCATATCGCAAGAAGAAGTGTATGTGTTTAGGCAGCTGCCATAGCGGGTAGTGTGAAGTGGTAGATCTCGTCGGTGAGCTCGTAGAGTGGCGCGCGAGCTCTGACGCCGCTAGCGGTGGGACGGTGGGATGGCTCCTCACTCAACATCAGCTTCAGCACCTCAGTCTGACAACAACATTAAGTCAATAAATAAATAATAAATAACAGAGGACCCAGAGATTAGCCCAAGGCCAAGGCCCGGCTGATACGCAGAAGGTAGAGGATACGATTCCCGACGCGAGACAAATGTTTTTATGATTTGCAAGTATTTGTCTCGGGTCTGGGTGTTTTTATGTATAATATAATAATAATAATATATAATATGTATTTTATAACAAAAAAAACGTGTGCGTTTCGGGACGCCCGACAGAAGTGATAACTTAAACGTATCTAACCGCTGTGGGTTAGAGTGAGAGAGGAGGAGCCTGCCTACCGCTGCCGTATGCGTGAGAGAAAGGGAAGCCAGACAGACTGGTGCCGTAACGTAACGAAGGGGTTTACCCTCCCATAAAAAGTTATCACTTCAGAAACTCTGCTCACTTTGGGGCCAGATGTTATGTGAAATGTCCGGTATTATGTATTTAAACATTGAAGGACATTACACACAATACTACCTAGCCCTAAACTAAGTAAATCTTGTATTATAGTGGCCAGATGACTGATAGGATACTAAGATATTTTTGAATACATACTTAAGATATTTTATAACACAACACCCAGACACAGAACAAAAACCTATGTTAATCACACAAATGTTTATCCTGGGAGGGAATCGAACCCTCAATCTACAGCGCAGAAGGCAGAGCTACTACCAACTGAGGTGACAGGCCAGTCAATAAAAACAATGATGCCAGAAGCGAGGGATTCCCTGCAAATTCAGGTGTATTTTTGGTATATGGAACCAAAATCGAGGTCTTTTATCGATAGAAGCACCGATACTATTTCGATTCATCTAGCTAGAGAATCTTCATCAGGGTTTATCTGACATATTTATGTGAATAATTTAAAAAGTGAAATACTAACCTCACAGGGATATTCCTGGTGGAAATGCGTCGGATAAAGGTCGTTGCGTATTTTCATGAGACACGAGACGCGTTCGGCCTCGGTACCGAACGGCTGCAGTAACTCGAACAGAATGAGGCCGAGAGAGTAGATGTCTACTTTGTAGCTGTATGGCAGACCTTGGAGCTGTTCCGGTGACATGTACAAGTGAGTACCTGATGGGTAACACATGTATTTAATTTAGGACATCATTTTTATCACTGTTGGATAAAAATAAATAAATAATGCCGGACATTTCACACAATATCATCTGGTCCCAGTATCAGTAAGCAGAGCTTGTGTTATGGGTACCACATGAGTGATATACTACTTATATACTTTTTTTTTATTACATACATATTATACATAGAAACACCCAAACCCGAGACAAATACTTGAAGATCATACAAACATTTGCCGTGATTAATGATAGTATTACGATTTTAATTAGACGCCTCGGCAACGTTCGTGATTCCTAATTAATACGACTATGCAACCAATGTCTGGCCGTTACGCGGCTCGAGACGGCTTGCTAATAACTGACGATCTGTCACAAGCTACAGGGAGGCTGGATATTGGTTGCAAAATCGTAATAATTCAGAAACATGATCAAGTCCGAAGCGTCTAATTAAAACCGTAGTTCTGAACACACGTCAAACAACGTCTCTCAACATCTGTCAAAAGTTAATCACTGTTGTAAAATAGTTTTTGTAAGATAGTGACAAATAGTGACAGGCCGAATGCAGTGTTTAGGCTGTGATCTAGTTAAGAGGCGTTTAAAAGTAAGGCCGATATAAAAATAAGAAACTAAAGACAAAATTATAAAATATTGATGTTTGTTACACAATCGTAACAGCTGGAACGATTACGATGAAACGATAAATGATAAATAACGATAAATACCGATAAATAATGGATGACAATCTACACAACATTATCTAATCTCAAACTTATGTGATTATACGATAGAGTGATGTCTATAAGTCTATAAGAGATAATATGATTAACTTACCAACTCGATAAGTATGCCTCTGGTATGCGTCCACCTCTTCCGGCCTCTCTCCATCACTGGAAGTGTCCCCCATAGCGGTCACCAGTCCAAAATCCCCGACCTTGACTCGTCCGTCCAGCGCGAACAGAATGTTACTAGGCTTCAGATCGCGGTGGATCAGACCAGCTAAGTGGACATATTCCACGGCTGATACTATCTGACTGAAGAGGGTTTTTGCCTGGAATTATTGCCAGAAATAATGCCGTACATTTAACGCAGCGTCATCTAGCCCCAAAGTAAGCAGAGCTTGTGTTATGGGTACCACATGACTGATATACGAATTTTATATTTTTTTTGACGTGACAACGTCTTATAAATCGATGAACGCCGGCTACACGCACGAAAAATTGTCACGTTCTGGCCGAGCAGAGCGTGCAAGCGAGAGCGCGGAACTAGCGATAGACAGGCACGATCGGCCTAAGCGTTCGGCTTGTGTTGCATCTTAATTAGTTAAAAGTATGCAATTATACAGAGAAACACCCAGACCCGAGACAAATATTTGCAGATAATACAAACATTTGTCCCTAAATAAAATAAACGTACCATAGCGCCCCTCGCGTCAATCGTTCGGTTGTTTCTCAACCAGTCGTGTAAACTGTCTCTGCGACACAGCTGCATCTGTATGTAAAGGTACATTTGCACCGAAGCCGTGTCCGGCTGTGTGGAACTGCTTTTCACTACCATGTCCAGTGACCAGTGTCGTGTGTGACCTTTCTGTAAATATATAAAATAATAGAATACGTTTATTTGAAAGTACAGAACGGTCAGGAGCAAGCATAACAGTGATCAAGTCAAATCACTTGAGGATTATTTTTGGCCGTCTAGGCGAAGCAAACATTGTTCTTTTATTTCATTTATTTTACTCGAATTATTTCTGGTTTTATTAGTAATTTTGGTGTCTTTATTTAAATAGAGCTAGAGTTATTATTCGTTTGTGATTCAAGCAAAAATAATCCGTAGTTATTTTATATGAAAGGCACCATTTTATGTAAAATAACAAATGACGAATGTCAAGATACGACTTTGTTACATACTTATCTACATAATAAAAATCAATTGCTGTTCGTTAGTCTCGCTAAAACTCGAGAACGGCTGGTCTGATTTGGCTAATTTTGGTTTTGAATTATTTGTGGAAGTCCAGGGAAGGTTTAAAAGGTGAGTAAATATGAATAAAATGCTTGCTTTTTTATTTATTGATTCTGAGGCGGTACAAAGTTTGCCGGGTCAGCTAGTAAACAATATAAACACTTGACTCTGGCAAAATAGACATTATTATGCTACATGCCATTAACAAAGAAAAATGACATTAAAATAAAACAGAGAAATAGGGAATAAAAATACTCTAGTGCGTACGTAAAATGAAGTCTATATATTAATGTATTTTAACATCTATATCCATACCAAGTTTTGTTCAAATTGGTTCAGTCATTATTGCGTGCCTAAGTAACAAACAAACACCCACAAACATTCACATTCATAGTATTACAAGGATTTGTAATATTATGTAGTTTAAAAAATCATCAACTAACTGACCTTTTTCTTCTTAGAACTCGTACTGTCAGTCTTGAATTCACATTCTTGAACTCGTTCTAACCTTTTATCAACTGAACTCTGCCTCGCCTCTGAGTAGCCAGAGCTGAGGTGACCTTCTATATGACTTGGATGTCCGTTATGACCTGAAAAATACATTAAAATATATAATTTTATTTTCTTTCAACTACATAGTAATGTTATCATTAAAGCGATTAATGATAACATTACTACAAAAACGATCACAAAGGACGTATTTTTGCTTTAGAAGATTAGAACCAAAACAGTGCAAAACATGTTATATGAAATCTCATTATTGCACTGTTTTTTACTTTTTATTTTAGATATAAATTTACCACGAAGGCTTAATATTTCCCATTAGTTTAATATAAATTGTTTGCATTAGATCGAAAAAATACTGGCTGCAAATAAACATCGGCTGAATAAAACCGACTTGGTGAAAAAAAAACAAATGGCGCGCATTTTGTACCATTGTAAAACTTTGATTCTTTATATTTTTAGTATATTTATTTTTTGGTATATTTTATTGCAGTAGGTAGATTGGTAGTTGAAAGAAAAGTAAATTACGCACCTTGCTAAAGAGAGTAATTAATGCACTCGTGTTAATTTAGTGCCCTCGCGTGCGCTCGGGCACCAACATAACACTCGTACATTAATAACTCACTTTGTGCTCGGTGCAACAATCTACTATTACATACATACTTAAGATACTTTATAACACACAGACACAAAACAAACACCTATTTTTGTCCTGGGAGGGAATTAAACTAGCCGTTGCCCACGACTTTACACGCGGTACCTACATAAAAAGTAGTCAATGTCAAAAAAACACTCATGAGTTTTTTCTCCCGGTAATAAAATAAAATTTCAATTGTCAATGGCTGAATTATTTAAGCCTATTTGTAATGTAATGTAATGCTTGAATATGCTCGAATTGTAAATTGCTTTTATGGGAATATGTACTAGGAACCCAGAACAGACAAGGGGTCACATAACATTTAAATTTACTGAATACATTTAATGCACGTAGGTAGGTAGGTACATGTCCTGAAATGTACCAGGTGAGCAGCATGGCGATTATGGAACTTTTGATATAATTAATGTTTATCAGATTTAAATAGGCATTATTTCATAGATTGGTATTACTTAAGTTCGGTTTTTATATAAGTTTATATTCTTAGGTCAGTATGTCTTACAATTAAGATCAACCTTCCGTAACACCAATTCATCAGTAATAGTAAAAATGTTTGTATCAATGTTTTGATTGTATTAGAATTCCATTGCTCTACCAAGAGATTATTAGAGCCCAAAAAACACATAAAATTACGGAAAATGTATTTTATTTTGTCTTTACTGAGCAAGGAACCCAAGACCACTAGTAGAGTTTCCTTATTCCCAACGAACACACTAGAAGAGAGAAGTCGAATAAAGCCGCGGGTTTGATTTCCGGCTGAGTCGAAATCACCGATTTAGCAAGTAGGATGATTAAGTACCTGAGTTATGACTTAGGACTTGGTCATTAGAATGTTCGAAAACGACATACGAATCGTCATCGGTTGGTATGTTCTTGGACAAAGTGCTTGGAGTGCTGACGTCACCGTGGACGCTACGTGTCGATGCCTCTTTCGGCGCTTCGTCGTCGAAAACAATACTGAATGAGTCGCTACAGCTTTGCGATCTGAAAAATGGTTAACTTTAGACATTATGAGGAAAACACAAGTGTCATTTTTGTTTGATCAAATGAAAATGCGCATTTAGCTTCTTTCCATAAATCATTTCTTCTTTTCCAAGGATTTCTAAGGATGAGTTCTCTTTTGTAGCCAAAACATGCTTTCTCGTTTCAAACAAGAAGTTTGACAGCGAGCGTAGCGAACCAGTTCTGTATTTAGGATATTTACAAGAAAACACGGCACGATGCTTGCACTTGTTTAAAGGCCAGCAACAAACTGCCGTACGAAACTACCCACAAATATAAAATAACTTTCAGATATACCATAGAATCGTAATAGAGCAAAATTCAATTAAAGCAAAGCGAGCTGCATTTACTAACTACCAGTTGTAACACGCGCTTTTGAACGTGTCTCACTTATTGTCTTCGTTGTTTTGTTTTGTAGTTATTTTCCCGATGCAGATGTTTTTGACAGATGAGTTTTGACATTGATTGACATTTTGAAACAGATGATTAATTATCTGTAAAAATCGACTTTTTTTTTTGATAATAATAATAATAATGCCGGACATTTCACACATCATCATCTGGCCCCAAAGTAAGCAAAGCTTGTGTCATGGGTACCACATGACTGATACATAGTATACATAGAAACACCCAAACCCGAGACAAATACTTGCAGAACATACAAAAATTTGTCCCGTGGCGGGAATCTAACCCGCAACCTTTTGCGTCTCAGCCAGACAGCCGACTGCGCCACAGAGGTCGTAACATAATGATTCAATTGATTGATTGAGTTTGTAGTCTTGTTTGAACGGTTATTAAACCCGATTCGATTCTGACCTTATTTGAGATTCGTGAAAATAACGATGAGAGAAAACGTAACTTTCGGCCTGTTCTTATTAGCAAATATGTAGTCACAGATAGACTAATATTTAGTACTATTCCGCAAAACTATTCCCCAAAAAGAAATTCGACACGTGTTCCGCCTCTCCAGCAGACTTGTCGCGTCACCGATCGCTGGATTGAGACTCAAATTGACGTAATAGTACTAAATATTTAATCTGTTTAATGTGTTGTAATGGATTTCAGCAAAGTCATGTCTGAATCAATTAACTAAAAATGTAGCCGTAAAACTTATTCTTAAATTCTCCGTAATCCTTTGAATTTACGTGCCATTGTGTGATTATTCGGCTTTGAAGAGCTCATAGCGAAGTTCAGGCATTATATTTATTTATTGGAAGCATTATTGCATTTTGATCGATGGATCGCCTCCACCTTGTGGGCTATGTGTAATAGATTTTCCTGTCAGAAACGCTGCGCAGGCGTTTTTGATTTCACCGCTACTTTGAATGACGTTTTGATTTTTACTTTGGAAGCAAGGTTCTTTCTGTTTTAGTAGACCACGTTTCATTTGAACTCAATATTTGGTAGAAGTTTTCTCCCTTCGGATACCTTTTACAAGACCCAAATGGATAAAATTGAATTAATGTTCTGGTAATTAATTAGATGCCCGAGCCCAAGCTAACATTTTTATGAATTATTTTGCTTTCAATTCTTTTACTCTAACATTTAACATCTTTTATCACTCATATTTTATTTCAATTGTAAGCAAAGCGAGCTGCATTTTAATTAAAGTAACACTCACTACTTACTAAATTCATCCACTTAACAAGCACTTATTTTGGACATTAGTTATAGTAAGCCAAGAGAGCCGCATCAAAATACTAACCGAAATTTTATGATTGTGCTTGTAAGACCATTCAAACTAGTAAGCTAGTAGTGAGCGAAGCAAGCCACATTGAATCAAGCCCCATTAATCAACTACCTGAATCTTTTAGAAGGTGCTTGTAACCTCTTTTGGAAGTCGAGCGCATCGACACAGTTGTCAACTGGCTGTTGCAGGTTTAGCATGACGCTGCCTTTAGGTTTCAGGGGCAACGGCGGCGCGGGCGATGTCGCTGTGTACTCTTCAGACATTACTAGAGATACGTCGTCTAATTCTCTGTGGAACGATAATAATAAATAAATATAGGTCAATCCACACAACACCATCAATACATTTTGATAAATACGGGTTTTACCCACGTATTATTTTGTCGATGGAGGCACTGGCACTGGTTCGATTCATCTAGACTTCTAGAGAATCTTCATCAGGGACAGTTTGATCCGTGCTCCGCTCGCGGCCACTCGAGTTCAAAGTTCAGTGCGAACCATACAAAAAATCAAACACCAATAAAACACCATCTAACCACAAACTAGTTAACATGACTTGATATTTAATACTTATACTATACACCCAGACACAGAACAAACATCCATGTTTATCACACAAATGTTTGTCTTGGAAGGGAATCGAACATACAGCGCAGAGGGCAGAGCTACTGGTGCCAATTACGAAAGAAAAACGTAACCGGTTACGTATGTTCATTTAATGTCGCTATTTTAGCTTCACCCTGTATATTTGTATGTTTATTTATCTATTACTAGATTATTCAAGAACTTCGTACAACCTAAAATTAACTTAATCGTATACCACCCCATAATTGAGAAGCAAAAACAATATTGAAATCGGTCGAGATATTTTGTAGTTTTTGAGAGACTAACGCACGGCAATATGTTTTTATATAGATAATAATAATAATAATGCCGGACTTCACACAGTATCACGTGGCCCCAATGTGGGCAAGAGCTTGTGTTATGAGTAGGTACCACATGCATGACTGATATACTACTTAATATACTTTTTTTTAAATACATACATATTGTATCCAAAAACCCCCAGACCTGAGATAAATACTTGCATATCATACAAACATTTGTCTTGGCCCACTGCGCCACAGAGGTCGTCGTATAAATAGATCAGTAGTTATAAGGTTAGATAGACGATACCTCGTCCAGAGAGCGTCTCTCTGCTGCTGCCACAACGGCGGCGGCTGTTCCACCCAGGCGTTGAAGTATCTGACGATGTGTGCGTGCTCCAACTTCGCTAAAGCACGCACTTCGCGAAGCACACGTTCGCGCTTCTTCTCTCTAAACACATTTAAAAATTATTTATTTATTCAGAAAAAAGAACAATCATTTTTTCAAACCACCACTGTAATAATTACGTTTTAAAAGACATCTTCATGTATAAATAGCAAAATATTAAAATTTCATCCAAGTGGATGACATATTTTTTTCAGTTTGTATGATTTAAAAACCTAACTACTAAACCGATTTTTGTGAAATTAATATGGGACCAATCGGGAAGTATATCCTTTCATATGAAATCAGATTTTTTCAAATCGGTTCATAAATGGCGGAGTTACGAGGTAACAAACATATAAAAAAATACAATCGAATAGAGAACCTCCTCTTTTTTTTAAGTCGGTTGATAAGAAAACACAAACTATTATTACTGACTAAAAAAAAGTTATACAAGGGCTGCTTACTTCCTAGGCAGCGTGATCCGTTTAACAGCATACGAGCAGTGGTCGATATTATTCCGTGCCTCAAACACGACCCCGAACCCGCCCTTGCCGAGACAGCGTAGCGGTGTGAAGTCGCTCTCGTAGCGACACACATAATCCGGTACTGGGGGTGTGGGACGCTCGTAGTGACGTTCCACTACTATGTACTCTTGGCTTATCGGGAGGGGTGTAGAGGGTCGCAGTTTTGGGGCGAAGAATCTGCAAGTACGAACAATATATAAAACAATATTAACGTTTCATACAACACCAGCTAGCCCCAAACTAAGCGAAGCTTATACTATGGGAACCAGATGACTGATATAATACATATACCTGTCGATTATAGAAGTAGCCATGACCAAAATATCAATGGATTCGACCAGCATAAATATCAACGTCAACTGTCATTAAGCTGTCATGTCATTACTGGTTTGCGTAGTAAGGTAGATGTAATTGCGATTATTTTTGGTCGTCTTGCGAAGCAAACACTGCGCTCTTATTTTATTTATTTTTCTCGGGTAGTTTTTGGTTTTATTAGTAATTTTGGTGTTTTTATTTAAATAGAGCTAGAGTTATTGACACGGGTGTGACTAATTAGAATAAAGGCTTTGTGTTTCTTTGTGATTCGTTGCACATTACAATCGTCTTAATGCATATATTATAGATACTCGTATATGTATTTTATTTTGTGCAGGGATGTTGAAATTTTTAATTTATAATAATAATAATAACGTTTGTTTCAGTCTACACTAGTTTAGTACATGATATAACTTTTAAAACTATCATGGTTTTGCAGACAGGAAACCGGTAGTAGGGGTAATGTTCGCAGTAAAAGACTGAGAAAGAGGGTAGACCGTTTTGTCTGCCAATAACATCCACCCGCAAAGACTTCAGTTTATCTCGTGATCATGGCGCATGCAACTGTGCCGAAATATCGAGAAGCAGAAAAACTCATATATCATGGTAAATATCCCGTTTTGAGTGAAAATTAGTACATGATGTTAAATACTTATACTTGAGTCCGCGGCTTTGTCCGCTTGTAGATAAAATAAGTTATTCCAGGTACACATCTACATCTACTTAGTTTCATTATAATCGTTTCAGACATCCAAACAAACATTCGCATTAATAATATAAATAATAATAATAATGCCAGACATTTCACACAGCATCATCTGGCCCCAAAGTAAGCAGAGCTTGTGTTATGGGTACCACATGACTGATATACTACTTATATACTTTTTTATTGTAAATTACTATATTATAGATAGTAACACCCAGAACCGAGACAAATACTTGCAGATCATACAAACATTTGTCCCGCGGTGGGAATTGAACCGGCATAAGATGCGTATGATAGAATTAAGATTATATATTTATCTAACCTGGGCCATATCATCAGATTCATAAGTAGAGCACTGCTAATAGCAATCAGCAGTACTTCCTTCCACCAGAACCAGAGGCTGTAGACGTGAACATGTATATGATGATGCTCCTGTGACTCCTCGCTGTTGTTGAGGGTTTCAGCGTCTATGGCATCTTCTGTAACCTGCACAGACTGGTCGCAGGTTTCTTGGAGGTATAAGAAGAAACCATAGTCACCTGGAATTAAGGCCTTTAATTTAAGATTAACTTTAAAACTATCGTGGTTCATAATATTTACAATTAACAGCATATTGAAGACCTCTGTGAAGCAGTGGGCCAAGGCCCAGCTGAGACGCAGAAGGTTGCGGGTTCGATTTCCGCCGCGGGACAAATAATAAATAAATAAAATAAATAATCCCAGACATTTCACACAAATGTTTGTATGATCTTCAAGTATTTGTATCGGGACTGGGTGTTTCTATGTATAAAATGTATGTATTTACAAAAAAAAGTATATCAGTCATATAACACAAGCTCTGCTTACTTTGGGGCTAGATGATGATGTGTGAAATGTCCGACATTATTATATATTATTATTATTATTATTATTGATTTGTGAGTTTCCATCTCCCGATACTTCGTCACAGGAAGTTATTAATTAAATAGCTGCTGAAACATTGCGTCTTTTTATGGACTAAGTTTGAAGTAAATTCACGTATTATAATTACCTTTTCCAATTAAACTTTAATAAAAATAATAAATATTGCTGGACAATCTACTCAAAACCATCTAGCCCCAGACAAAGCTTATATTAAGTGACCAGTAGGGCGATTATAGAACTCTAATTACATTCAATGTCTATCGAAACGTCAAATTCGTCAAAACGAATGATTGGAATTACGCCGAAAACTGATAGACATTGATTGTAATTAGAGTTCCATAATCGCCCTACTGGTCACTTAATATAAGCTTTTTCTGGGGCTAGATGGTTTTGAGTACATTGTCCAGCAATATTTATTATTTTGTAATTAGAGTTCCATAATCGCCCTACAGATGTCTGATAGAATATTTTTAAATTCATACCTATGATACTTACACTTAACACTTAACACCCAGACACAGAACAAATAGACAAATTTTATTTTATGTTAAGCACACAAATGTTTATCCTGGGAGGGAAACAAACCCTCAACCAACAGCGCAGAAGGCAGAGCTACTACCAACTGAGCTGACAAGCCAGACTTTAACCTCACTCTTTGCCCCTTTTAAAGGGTTGTTTTCATAAACAATCTTTTGGACACTTAAAGGCTGTTTTACGTGTATCTACTTCAAACTTTGTTCATACAATTTTAGAAACATTGATAAACACATGTTTTAAATACATTTCTAAAATGGATTAAGTGAGTATGAAAGTGAGTGTGAAATATGGATATAGCTTTGAAAACTGACTTACCGACCATTCCCGTGGGTCCATACAACACGACGTTAGTCAAAGAGTTATCTACATCTGGCCCCGGCACTTGCAGCGCTGTTTCAGAGTCGAGTCGAGGCCGCGCGGATATCAACTTCCACGGTGAAGGGGAGCCTACCGCTGTCTCCAGTTTAGGAGAGTAGCGCGGACTCTCGTGGACGTACAACTGTTGGTAACACAGCGTTTATTAACCCCTAAAACTAGCAGAGGGATGTTATAAAATTCAAAATTGCTGTAAATCGACTGCATTAGAGTCGAAAGACTGTAAATCTTTCGGCTCTAATATCAGATCGACTCCAGACCTTCATTAGATAGTAGTGCTTTAAAATACTTAATGAAAAAATTCACAAACGCACTAAACTAGATCTGAAACCCGAAATCACTAGATCCAGTCATTTGCGACGTCTAGCAAATAAGAAATTAATGCAATCACAGATATATATTTTGCCATTCTTCATTCGTCACTTATTTTACGGTCACTTATCGTTTAGGTATTCGAGTAACCTCTTCAGATGGATTTATCGAGAATAACTTTTTAATTTATTTCCGACGTTTATCACGACGTTTAGCAATTTACTCTATTAATTGCAACATAACCGATGTTGCCATTAATGGAGTAAATTGCTACGAGACAGTGGAAATACAACAAGCAGGAACTCTCCTGAACAACGGGAATGTAGCGGTAGGTGAGCTGAAGTAGTCGTAATAAGCGTTTGACTAGCTTGTCTTCTACTGACCTGACGTTCGTGCACGCCTAGCAAGAACTGTCCTGACCATCGGGAATGTAGCGGTAGGTCAGCTGAAGTATTCGTAATAAGCCTTCTGTCGTCTACTGACCTGACGTTAGTGTACGCCTAGCAAGAACTGTCCTGACCATCGGGAATGTAGCGGTAGGTCAGCTGAAGTATTCGTAATAAGCCTTCTGTCGTCTACTGACCTGACGTTAGTGTACGCCTAGCAAGAACTGTCCTGACCATCGGGAATGTAGCGGTAGGTCAGCTGAAGTATTCGTAATAAGCCTTCTGTCGTCTACTGACCTGACGTTCGTGCACGCCTAGCAAGAACTGTCCTGACCATCGGGAATGTAGCGGTAGGTCAGCTGAAGTATTCGTAATAAGCCTTCTGTCGTCTACTGACCTGACGTTCGTGTACGCTTAGCAAGAACTGTCCTGACCCTCGGGAATGTAGCGGTAGGTCAGCTGAAGTATTCGTAATAAGCCTTCTGTCGTCTACTGACCTGACGTTAGTGTACGCCTAGCAAGAACTGTCCTGACCATCGGGAATGTAGCGGTAGGTCAGCTGAAGTATTCGTAATAAGCCTTCTGTCGTCTACTGACCTGACGTTAGTGTACGTCTAGCAAGAACTGTCCTGACCATCGGGAATGTAGCGGTAGGTCAGCTGAAGTATTCGTAATAAGCCTTCTGTCTTCTACTGACCTGACGTTCGTGCACGCCTATGTAGAGAGAAGGCTGCTGAGTGGGAGCTCCCGGAGCCAGGGTCTGTGTGGCTTCCCATAGTACATCTATACTCTGCAATGCACCGCTCGATAATCGCCACATACCGGCCAATGGCGCTTCTAGCTAGAACAACCAGATACCATCAGAAACGACGTAACTTATAACTTTATGACGACATCTGCGATACAGAGGGCCAATGCGCGGCTGAGACGCAGAAGGTTGGGGGTTCGATTCCCCCAGCGAGACAAATGTTTGTATGATCTGCAAGTATAATCTGCTTCAACTCGACTCGACATGCGTAATAAAATGAGCAAGAATAGATTCACTAATTCGTAAGACGATCCCAAAGTGGTCTTTGGGATTTTATTGAATAAGAAATATTTTGATTTGATGTGCTTAAAAAAGTAAATCAAACATAATTTTAAACAGACTTTCAATTTCAACACTGTGTGACGTAGACACATCAGCAGGCCGTGGTCGTCTATAATCAAATAAATAAATAAATTAGAATGATAAGCACTACCATTACTTTAAAGCTTCGCTAGGTAATAATGTGACTATAAGATAGAGGTTACATGTTTACCTGCTGCTGCCATATGGGCTGGCTGGCTCCAGGAGACTTTAGCGCTAGTCTGCCATCATGCAGCGCTACAGCCACCTGGTACGGGGGCGAAGGCCCGGGGGCGGCGCCTCCAACACATTCCCCTCTGCTTAAAGCTAGCTGGTGCTCTGCTACGCTGAAGTTCCATCTGTAATTGAAGTCAAGTAATGTTGATAATGATTCACAATGCCAGATGTTCTGCCTACATATTGTACAAGTCTGTGGATAAAGCATTGTTTTGTTAAGACTTCGGTCAAGTAAAAATATATACAGGGCCTCTGTTCGACAATCCGATTTCGATATATCGGAACGATAGCGTCGTTGATGTGTTTATCGAATTCAATTAAACTGACAGGCGTTTCGTTGTCAAATCGAATTATTGCATCGTCTGTTGCGAAGGCTAATCCTTAGTATTAGAGTAATCCTTTAGTAGTCCCCGACAAGGGTCTACTCTCCAAAACGATAAAAGATATATCGGGACAATAATCGTACAAATACCTACTCTTCTTTGTTAATGGCATGTGTCATAATTATGTCAATTTTGCCAGAGTCAATTGATTGTTTGATTATAAAGTCTTAGCCGAACGTCGATCAACCTTTGCCTATTCTAAACGTCATCGCGGAATGGCCGTCTAGAACGTTTGACATGACGGAGAAAGAGCTTAGTGACGTCACACAAATCGAATGTAACAACACTCTAAAGTTCGACTCTAACAAAAAATAATAATTTAATATTTTAAAATATATGACGACACACTAAGGAAGGTTAGGTTACACAAATGTGACAAATAAATGAATATAAAATATTAGTGGACAATGCATACAACGCCATCTAGCCCCTAACTAATCATATTCATAGCTTGTATTATTGTGACCAGATACTTTATACGTAGTATACTTTATAACACCCAAGCACAAAACCAACATTAATGTTCATCACACAAATATGTAGGAATCCAACCCTCCACCTACAGCGCAGAAGGCAGAGCTGAACTAACTAGACTGTCATTGAAAAAGAATGTGACCGTAATTTTGTAATTACGTAGTTTCTGGATGGTTCCTTACTTCTCGTTGCCTAGGCGTGGGTCTAGCGCTCGTACAGTGTTGGAATGCCTCCTCAGCACCAGGATGTCTTTAGCATTGGATGCAGCTTTCTCGCTGTTACATCCACTGGAACCACACTCGTACAATACCCCGCCTGTGCTGGCGTCAACTCCATACCAAATAGTTTCTTTTGCACCTGCGGGAATAAAATAACTTAATAGATAGAATAAAAATAACTTAATGTTGGGGTTACTAATATAAAGGGATCATGGGGACATGCTTTTATCACTGTGGTTCTTAATATAAAGGCGAGGGTATTGCTCCAAAAACCATAGAACTCCGATCTATTAAGGATGTTTGTCATAAACGATTTGACGAAGATATGTTAAGAATGGACTGGAGTACTGTAACAGATGCAATCACTGTTGACACAATGGTGGACTCTTTTACGAACATTATTACGTGCTTGTTAGACAAACCCGCTCCGTCTAAAACAATTAAATTAAAACATAAACCTGCTCCAAGGTTAACGGACACAGTAAAAAAAAAAATCATGTAGAAACATGTACGCACACGATAAATTTAGATGAACCAAATTTAAGAAACATAAATTACAATATAAGGAACTAAAATCATTTGTGAAGGAATGTATTTATAGGGAAACGCGTGCCTACTATAGCTATTGTATTAATTCACAGATAAACAATGAAAAAACTCTGGAAAAAACTAAAAGGGGAGGTTTTATCGAGTGCTAATGATGACGATTGTCTACCGCATATTTTTGACAACCCTAATGACATAAATGATCACTTAAATATCCTAGGTACCAATATCGTACCTTTTTCACAAATAACATTTTTTGAATTTAATAAACATAAAGAAAATGTATCGCTTTCTCGCTTGAACAAGTATCTGAACAAGAAGTTGCTAAGATACTTATATCTATTAAAACAAATGCGCGAGGTATTGACGGGTTGTCAATGGACATGATACTTCTAACGCTTCCCTTTACCTTGCCCTTAATAACCACTATTGTAAATAAATCCATTCGAACGTCTACATTTCCCAGTCAGTGGAAGGTCGCGACAGTGAATCCTATACCAAAAATCCAAAACCCAAAGGACATCAAGGATGTGAGACCTATCAGCATTCTGCCAGTTCTCTCTAAAGTGGTTGAGAAAGTCGTTTATAACCAATTGAGTAGATAATATGTTTAACTGAACAGCTTACTACCTGATGTTCAGTCCGGTTTTCGTAGAGGAAGAGGGACCGTTACGGCTTTATTGGATGTAGACGACAATGTACTAACTGAGGAGGATCAAGAATCTGGCACTGTATTGGTTTTGCTTGACTTCTCTCGAGCATTTGACTCATTGAACATACCTTTGTTACTCTCTAAGTTATCATATTATGGTGTAGATGCTCCCTCGGTTAAATGTTTATAGTGATAGATTATGTGATAGTTATTCGGTTAATCGGTCAGACGGGTCTCAGCTCTCATCATCCACCAGGACTATGAATCGAGGAGTACCCCAGGGCTTCTTATGTCCTTTACTTTTCATCATTTATAGTGCAGATATTTCCTGGCAAATCCAAAATTGTAAATTCCATCTTTATGCAGATGACGTGCAGTTATATCTGTCTATGAGTCCAAAAGATGTTACTTGCGCACTGGTTAAGCTAAATGAGGATCTGGATCGTATAGCTACCTGGTCTTGCAACAATGACAAACAAACAATATACTTTGTTTTGGTTGGGTTCAATACAATGCGTATTGAACCCAACCAAAACAAAGTATATGATACTTGGTTCTACTCGCTTGGTTGATGGTATTTCTGCCCATAGTATAGATGTCAACATTACCGGTCAGCGCATTGAACGAGTTGACGAAGCTAGGAACCTAGGATTAACATTTGACAGCTCTCTCCGTTTTGAAAGTCACATTTTAGGATTAGTCAAGTGTTGTTTCTTTAGGCTAAAACTGCTATATAGGATCAAAGCTTTCTTGAATGAGGATATTATAATAAAAGTCTGGGAAGCTCTAATACTCTCAAAGCTTAACTACGGTAATCTTGTGTACGGGCCACGATTAACGGCGAGAACTTCCCGTCTTGTACAGAGGATCCAGAATGCCTGTTGTCGATTCTGCTATGATATACCCCCGCGAACCCATATCACACCCTATTTAAATAATTCCTCTACCCTCAATATGGCTTCACGGAGGGCTATGCATCTGGCAGTGTTGGTTCATGGCGTGATGACATTTGAAACCCCGGAGTACCTCTATGCTAAGCTCAATCGTCGACGGAGTAAGTACAACACAAGACCCACGAGGGACTTATTGCAATACTCTAAACATAAAACTGTGGCCTTTAGGGGCAGTTTCCGGTACCAGGCAACCAAGTGTTGGAATAACATACCGCCACTTCGTCTGCTTAAATCTAAGTATTCTTTCAAAAAGAATTACAAAAAGGTTTTATTGAGGCAGCAGAAAACTGGGTTGTCTGGTACCCACACTTATGATGCACCCTTTGCTTGTTGATGATCATTTGTATGTTACGCGTTAGTTGGAAATTTATAGTGGATATTGCGTATGTATATTGTATTATTATTTTTTTGTGTATAAGTATATAGGGAAGTAAGTGAAGAATTAAGTGTATATGGAAGTATAAGGCAGGCATAATAACCATTTCGTTTATGTACATATTTGTTTATTTCTTTATTTTATTATGGCTCGTAAGGTTGAGTGACTGGATCGAAGGTCTCGGCAGAATAACAGCGCTGACCTGTCATCTGACAGGGAAGTATAACGCTGAGTCGAGTTCTTTTCGCTGCTGTAGCACACAGCACTGTTAGGTACGTAAGTACGCAGAATAATTATAAATTTAAATGTGTTTTCTCCTTTTACTTTTTTATATGTGTCACTTCCTTTTTACCTAATTTTGTTTAGTACTCATTGTTATTATTGATGTGTATGTGTGCTTATTCAGTAAATAAAATAATGTCTATGTCTATGTCTAGATAGATAGATTAACACTTTATTTTACACTGAGAGAACATACAAAAAAACAACTAAAAATAAAGTTGCATAATGGGCGGCCTTATAGCTAAAAGCGATCTCTTCCAAGAAACCATTGGATGGACAGGATAGACAAAAACAAAAATACTTAATACTATAATGTAATTAATAATGTAACTCTATTATTCCTCTCTGTATTATGTGCTCTAAGTCCTGTTTCGTACGAAAGCTTAAAGCGATTCTTTAAAAAGCACTGACGTCAGCCGGGCGATTATGGAATTCTGATACTATTGTTAAGTATTTAGGTATTTCCTTCCAATTAAATCCCAGGTACAGGTAAATGGTTTAATGACAGCTTGGTATTACAATATAAGTATAAGTATCTACTTCTACTTCAGTAAGAAGTTATAACGAGTAAAAACAATCGGACGTGCGGCGCTGGTAAACTCCGCAGCTAAGTGAGAAGCGCGCTAAGCGCCTTAAGTGCGGTCGCGGAGGGGGGAAACGAACGTGAAACTGGTTTGGTTTCTTCTTGTACTTGATGGCTACAACAACTATCAAAACATTAATTGATAGTTTCGATGCAGCTTCCAACGCAAAAGCATAAAACAGTAGCCTTTAGAGGCAGTTTTCGTTACGCTGCATCGAAATGTTGGAACAATATCCCACCGCCCGCCGATTAGGACCTAAATGAACATTTTGTAGAACCTACAAAATGTTCACAGTTTCAGTTTAAAGCTAAAAACGTTTTTATTTCTTTGGCAACTATTAATTTTTAATCAAATATTAAAATAAACCTCTCAAGAACTCCACTACATCTTTTAATCAATAACAATACAATTTACATGGAGCATTATTAATTTCAACGATTTTAACAGGCGTTGAAAAATATCTCGTGCGAATTTATTCATAACTAGCTTCATCCCGCAGCTTTACACGCGTGAGAAAAAAGCATATAAATTACTTTTTGTGTAGGTACCTACACAAAAAGTAATTTATATGCTTTTTCAGGTCAGAGACATATTTATCAAGTCAGAGACGACTTTACATCTTTTCGTCTTTACGTGATTGGACAACAAACAAACATAAATTTCCACACAAGCTAGTCATTATAAAAACCTCAAACTCAAATGAGTTAAAAATATGTTGCCATATATTATTATATTCTTCGTATAGACTTATTTTGCAGCGGAAATCGACCCCGCGCTTCTCGTGAGCTGTTTTATTATTAGTCAGTCTCTCTGTTTTTAATATTATTATAGCATCTGGGGGCACGGCAGTGTCCCCGCCAATTCAAAAAAGCAGCACGGCCGTACCATCTTTTTTTCGAAACAGTTCAGGCCATTATATTTTCGTGGTCACAAAACGTTTTTTAACCACAAAAATTTGACTTAATTTTTTTTATATTAAGTACTAATAATAATAAAATATTATGACAACAAAATAGAACGCCATTCCACAAAATTATGTCACAGTTACGATATATTTAATTTTCAACACCTTATCGCTAACATGAAATCATACTTTGCATTTATTTATTACTTGATAGCATTAGTCATAGCAATGTATGTATTTTATTTTGCGTGCAGAAAAAATATGGAAGCGCGCAGCTGGCCAGAACGACTGTGTAGAACGAGCTAAACAGTTTTTATGTCGTCCAAAGAGGTTTTGTCAACAGCTCCTGCAGTCTGCAGGCAGTTATACTTCATACATACATTTGCCAAGCACAAGGTGACTACGCACAATGAAGGATTCCAAAGTCAGTAAGGTTAAGAATTACTAGTGGTCAGGTCCAATTCAATCCATCTAACTAGCATAACCTAAAAAATTTTATGGGCCTTTTCGATTTTTTTTTAGGTTTACAAATCAGCCTGTTACTCAAAATCTAGTAAAGCCTTACTATCTGTGATAATTATTCTTATAATTTCATTATATATACAACTTTTTTGTAAAACACTTCGGTTTATCCAAACAGCAGTTTTGTGGCCATTTTGTGGTCAAGCAGTGGTGCGGATATGGCAAATTCAAGTTAATTACTTACGACTCGAAAGGTTAATGTAGAATCAAATACTACTATTAAATACTTTTACTAATATTATAAACGCAAAAAATTGTATGTATATTTGTTACTCTTTCACGCAAAAACTACTCAATGTATTTTAATGAAACTTTACAATAATATAGCTTATACATCAGAATAACACATAGGCTATAATTTATAAAGATATTGTGTGAATTGTCCAAAATATAACGATACGATCATGTAAGTAGGAAAAAAATCTGCCATCTGTGAGCTATTTTGGCGTGCGCTGCAAAAACCGTTAGAATTACGCGCAGACGAAGTCACGGGCACCAGCTTGTATATCATATGGGTAAGGCCGCCAAAATTGCAAATTTTTTTGTGTGTGACTTTTTGTCGTTTTTTTGCAGTATCTTATGGTTAAAATATTTAATATATTGTCGAGTATATCTGAATTATATGTATACCGTCGAAGAATTAGATGATAGTCCCCTGCTATAATGATTATATTGTTGCTAAAATCCTTGAACTGACATGTTTTATCGATAATAAATAAAGGCTTTTGCTTTTGTGTTACGATTTATTTGTGTGACGATTTTTTATGCCAATACTACTATTTGAACTACCAATGAGCAAAACGCAGTATTAATATGGCAACACTGTCATCCACAAAATAAAAAAAATAAAGGCAGCCTTTTTATATCGCCAGTGAAGGAGCCTAAAAGTGCGCGTCACGTTACTGTTAGTGTGGATAAAAAAAATATTTTATGTGATTTCTGAGGAAATAAACAGATATTTTAATATTATTGTATTATATTTGTTGGCGATGAGGTCAAAAGTATAATTAAAATCGCCTATTAGTGCCTAATTGTAATAAATAACCGAGATATAACCTAAAATTGTTGTAAAAATTTAGCTTTTGTGTTGCATTTGTATTACGCTGTGTCACTTTTGTGTGTTATTGTAACACAAAAGTATGTGTTACGTAACACAGTAGATCTATAAAGCCGCATGTATAGTGGTATTGAGACTGATTTTTGAAAGTAATGTATCTGAGTGTGATTTTGTAGGTATGACAAACGCAGTACTTACATACCTACTTTTTAATAGTGAAAACCTTCCAAGTGGAAGTTAAACTGGCACGAAAGGCTCTTGAGCTCCGAACTAGTACGAGTATAATACGTTTTATTAATGTAATCCAGAGGTCAATTGTTATCTTTATTTAAATATAATTTATTATTGTGCATATAGAAACTGACAATTTTTTTTTTGTAAATGCCGTTAACTGCCGCAGAACGACAGAGAAGGTATCGAGGAAAGTTAAAAAGCACGAATCCTGAAAAATTTCAAGACTAAAAAAGAGTGAAAGAACGTTACGCGAGCATAAAAATAAAACAGCCAATTACAACGAAGAAAAGAAAGAAGAATTAAGACAAAATTTCATTTTAATTTAATATTTAATAATAAGATAAGTGAATAATAAGATAATAATAAGATAATAAGATTTTAATATAAGATATTTAGAAACAATTTTTCTAATAATAATGTATAACTTAGTAGGTAACTAATAAGTTACCTACTAGTAAGTTTGTTAAACTTCTATTTATTACATTGCTATCAGTTATTTTTTTGTTAAAATATAGATAATACTATTGTTTTTCATGTAAAAAAGTAAAAATAAAGTATCATGTAAGTCTACCTATTATTTTAGGTTATTTATTTAACCATTATGAAACCACATTTCCCAAAAGATGTGTTACTTTTGGGTTACGTTTGTGTAACGGTAACACAAAATCAGTTGTGTTACTTTTGTGATATAGGTAATTGAAAATTTTGGCGGCCTTACCCAGATAATTCTTTAGGTTTTAGTCATATCCTCTCGCAAAATATTGGTATTATTATTGTAGTTTACACACACCTAGACCCATAAACACAGTGAAGCGAAGACATTCTTACCAGCTATAACTAAATCGTCGCTATACTTGTAGGAAGCGGACAGCAGTTGCTCTGCATCGAACGGCAGAGGTTCTATAGTCTCGCCGCTAACACTAAACAGTGTGCCCCGTAGAGACGGCACGAGGCGCACCCATTTACCGCCGGATGTTAACTGGAAAAATATTTTACTACTGTATAGAGTGCCATAAACTACGTCATACGAATTTCATGATTTTCGAAGCTCCTCCCCGTTAGGTGGTCAATATACCCTGGTAAGGTGTGACATATATTGCAATAAATTTAAGATTTTTGTTAATAACTAATGACATGGTTTAATGTAACAATGCTTTACAATATTTTCAAGAAGGTACTTAGCTAGTTAGTACAAGATCAGGTACAAATAGGTACACTATAGGTTAGAATTACACGAATTACTAATCCTGCGCAAACGAAGTCGCGGGCACCAGCACCAGCTATTTGTTATTATTTTTGCATAATTTGAAATCGGTCACGGTTCTTTTGAGCCTTGTATCCAAGGCAAATCCTATCGAGATTCACGACTAGGGTTTTATTACATTAACAAAAGAGCAAGACAAGCAAACCACACAAAAAAATACTGTTTTTGTTAGTGGGCTAAGAGGTTATGATGATACGTTGTTGGAGATGGAGTTAATAGTTGTGCCGGCCAAGTGTTAATATCTACATCAAGGCGCTTTTGACTTGTCTCTCTCCCTTGTCCCACGTTGTCACACTTCATTAACCCCCCCACCCCTGTAAGGTTTTTGAGGAAAGCCTTTTCCAACATTATGATTCGGAGCTTAAAATTTAAGTTAAGCTTACACTACAGTATGTCAAATCACACTGAGTTTTGACAAATGGAAGCATAAGTGCAAACTTAATTTCATAAGCTTGGTTAAAAACATGCAGACTCTAGAGATGAAGCATATTTTTAAGTTCCTAGTCCTCTGTCATAGCAGAGATTGATAGTATATTGTGCCCTATGAACATCGAAAGCACGATGTTCATACATGTAGCTCATGGCAAACATCCTCTTTAACCCTGATTATGATCATAAAAATAATGGTTTTCTTATGAACTAGCTGCAGCCCCCAGCTCTGAATGCGTGATACCTACATAAGAGTAGTATATTTCTTGCTCCAAGATATTTCCTTACCAAATAGCATCAATAACTATTATGTTCAGCTGTGAAAATGTAATAAACATTTCGAATTTATAATATTAGTATGAAGTATAGAACATCTGACAGTAGCTACTGACAAATGATTGCATAATAAGTATGTATAAACATATTCTCTATTAAGAACTTCAACATCATCTATTACTTTAAAAACCTGGCATTAATAATGACTCTATACACTCTCACCACCTCACTAAAAAGGTTATTGAATATTTTTACTTACTTCAATGTTATGTAGGTTTGAGGAGAGCAAGGGTTGTGTTTCCACATCCCACAGCTTGATGCCATTCTGTGTTGAGAATGCTGTCAGTTTACCGTCCAGGGTGCTCACTATCATCAAACTGAAAGACACATAGAAAGTAAATTAAAGTGACCAGTTCTGGTGTAGACCAAACAATCTTCTTATTGTGTCACTAGTTGTTTCGAACTAGTGTGGTGAAAGGATTTAATTGTGTCTCAGAGGCTCCTTTAGTGCATGTCCTTGAACTGGATTTAGGACATGCTGGCTTCCTTGCAATTTTTCCAAAAGTCCATTGGTGCATGACCGGATTTGAACTCAAGATCGGATCAGATTGACTGGATTTGAACTCAAGATCAGATCAGATCTGAAGGTGGAAATACCAGACATACCATTTAATGCCATCTGAAGCATCCTAGTGCTAGTGCACAACCATGTCATTTAGATCCTGATATATTATAATCAGTATGATCAGTATTATAATCAGGGATGATTGTGGGGATGTTGGAATGTGTGGATGTTACAATATTTCTTTGTTTACAAATATTTTATTAAAACTTTTTTTTTAACTAGGCACCACTCAGGCAAAGCCGCATGTCATAGATAAATTATAATACAATCAAACACATTACACCCACTTAAGCATCAAGGTCACAAATAATGGAATCAATTTTGCATCCAGTTTGAAATATTTATATATAATAGTTGCAGAAATAACTATTTCAAAACTATTACATAGTTTTATATTAGTTAGAAATAGCAAAAATAGCATAAACTAGAGGCAGAAACCCAATTTCTGACAATAAAAACTACTATTCTTTTTGAATTGAATGAGAGAGAGAGATGAGAGTCTGGCTGAAGACTCATGTCAAGGGCAAACATGTCTCTACATGTTGTGAGACTTCTTTAACAAATTAAAGTAGAAGTAGAATCTACTTATTCAACTTCCAAACATGCCTATCTATAGTTTTATGTAAGCTATTACAACCGTGAATTATTGTGCCCTTGACTTAGAAGTCAAGTTGGCCAAATTGTTTACCAAAAACATATTTAATTCTCTTTACTATTCTTCACATTTAAGATGATAAATTCCGGTTATGGAAAGAACAAACCCATTTAGGTATTCATTTTATATCTATTCATTCGCCCAGAATCAGAATATGTTTACTTACTCGTTGTGGACAGGACCATCTTTCAGGTTTGTAGGATTACAAAAAGGCAGTTTCTTTACAGTATCGTCTGCTCTAAGATAACAAACGAAAAAAGTGATATCAATCAATAGAATAATGACTGCTTTCCAACACCAGTGTGACATTTTAATGTAATTAAATTAAATGTGGACATTTCAGCCTCACCACCGGCTGTTTTTATTTATATTACGAAATTCTAAAGAATTATTACGAGAAAACAACAAGTACAAGTTCTAAAACTGACAAACTAAACTAACACTAACACACGCATGCATGCAACAACGCAACGACACACAATGTAAATAAATAAAAGCCACTGACAGAAGTCCACGTAAATATTGTCAATTTGATTTAACGTCAATGTCTGTTTTTTTTATATGAGCAGGCATTTAGAATTATATTGAGCCCATACCACTTTGTTTTTTTTATTTTTTATTTTATGGGTGTCGTATATAGTTTCGTTTATTTATAATTGCTTAGCAATAATAATCGATACTTCGATTCACCTGAAGATGTAGGGATGCCATTGCATCTGAATGAGTTCATCTACTTATTCCAGCCTTTTTTTATTTTATAATTATTTTGTCTAACCGTTATCATAATATACCAAAGTGCTGGATTCATAAACACGAGTATAATAGGTACCTATGTATATAATAATAAATGGTTCTAAACAATTTACGCAACAAAACAAACGAACCTTGATATTTTATAGAAAATTATGTTATATTATGAACTCTATGTTCAGTTCACTGACCTTACCTAACTTTCTGTACATACTGGCCTCAATTCTGTTGGCACCAACCTAACTAATTTTAGCTAATATTAGGTTTTGAACTGTAAAATTATCCTTTGGTATTCTGCTGCTACCAACCTAACCTAATTTAATTTTATCTAACTTAATTAAGCGTTCCTAATTTAGTTAGATGGTGCCAACCGAATAGGTTTTACAAATGCTATGACTAACTAAATATATTTTAGATAATTCCTAATTTTAGAAATGAACCAATTGAATTGCCACCAATTAGCTAAACCAACGTATTTGATTTGTACGACCGGCTACTTACCTGGCTAGCTGGTCGTACAAATACGTTGGTTTACTTTTCTTTCTTTTGCCCAGCCTGCAGCGATGGAATAAATTAAGTTCAAACAAATCCAATGGTATAGTCATATTACCTACCACTTTTAAAACTCCTTTCATAAATAAAATAGATCTATCTATAACCTATTAATTGATACGCTTCTAATGATTTCAAAGATAACCTCTGCTTTAAGTTGCTGAGGAGTTGGGTCGAGTTACCATGTTCTTTCTGGAAGTAACATCATCATAGCTATGAACAAAAAAAAACTAACAGCTGCTGCGTTTTCCTTCTCTATTTCCCTTTCTCTTTCTCGTCACACACTGTTGGCTGACGCACTGTCACCCAACAGTGTGTGTGTGTGTGTGAAACAGAAAATGGGCTAGGACTATCTGACGGCCAACTCTACACCGAGCTCATTCATTGGTCAAATCTAATAGCACGCGCTTCCACATCTTCATGTTACACACTTCCGTCCCTTTTCACTCAATCACTCCCATATATTCCAGGAAAGTAAGAAAAATATGTTACAAATCACAAGTATTTATATAAATATTTACCTAAAATATGTATTGATATTTATATTAATAAAACACGTCAAAAGTACAAGTGTCAGCAGACACGTAAAGTCAAGTTTATTGACTTTTGCTTGTTTTAGCAGGTACCTACATATTTGACGTTGTTATGTCATGGAAGTGCTTGTGATATTTTTTTTGAGTTGTACAATATGTTACTCTTACGTGTAATGCCTAATTTACATGTGCTTCGTACTTGTTATCGGTAATTAAGGCGCTTAGAATGACACGTACTGTACAATGACACGAGAGAAATAACCGTTTACACGTTAATATTAGCAGAAAATATTTGTTTTACACGAGATTTGTAGCTAATAATATAAAGTTTATTATACTAACGCTTAGAACACCTTGCATGTAAACATGCTGATAAGACTCGTTTAGTATTAGTAAATCCAGAAAGTGCAAGTTTATTTATTTATTTATTTACCTTCTTACAGCTATTTTTACAGGAATTACCCAAAACAACAGTGTAGTCATCATTTTACATATTATTACAAATTATCGTTAATTACAATTTAACAAAATAACATAACACATATAAAGTAGCCTTTGCGAATTCATTCAGAGGACATTGGAATACGTCAACCTTGTCTGCTACCAGATTCAGCGTGTGCAATGTGCGCGTAAGAGGTGCTTTGCCCAATAAATGTGTCCTTCCTCGAGGCACCGAGAATAGGCGCGGCCGCCTACGCCTGTGTACGTACTTGTCGGGCACGCACAAACTCACAACCTCTAAAATGTCCGGGTTTACAATTTTACCTCGGAACACTCCAAGCACATACTGAGCAAGTGCCCAATCTCTTCTAATTTCCAATTTGTTGTATCCAACCATGCCAAGAACGAACAAGGTTGGATACATCAATGGAAAGAATGGATATACACCGTAGAGTTTTAAATATAGGTACCGTGTGAATTTATTTTGTATGCGCTCCATCATGAGACTATACTTAGCTTCATGAGGAGCCCATATCGCGGCTGTACATTCCAACTGGCTTCTAACTAATGCACCGTACAATGCTGTCAATGCTTTTATGTTTGTGAATTTGTTAGCACTCCGAAGTATGAATCCAAGAGTTCTATATGCTTTTTTACAAATATTGACAACATGCACTCTGAATCTAAGTTCCGTATCGAGACATACCCCTAAATCTCTAACCGATTCCACCCGTTTCAGCACAGTATTCTCCATTTCGTAGGTGTAGGAGAGTGGTGCCTTTGCTCTGCTAAATGTTATGATGGAGCATTTGCTGAAATTAAACTGCAGTTTATTTCTCCTACTCCACTCTACCACCCTATCCACGTCATTTTGCAAGCGTACACAGTCTCTTTCCTCTTGTATCGGTAGTAATAACTTTAGTTCGTCGGCATATAGCAGACACTTAGCCTCCATAACCACTTCTGGTAGGTCGTTGATCATGATTATAAATTCCAACGGCCCCAAATTACTACCTTGGCTCACTCCTGTTCTGGTGAAATATGGCTCTGATTTACACCCCGCGTACTCTACGTACTGCTGCCTGTCCTTCATGTAACTTGCGAAGAACTGGAGTAGCTTAGAAGTGCAGCCGATCGTCGCCAACTTCGTCAGCAAGATATCGTTATCAACCAAGTCAAAAGCTTTTTTGAAATCAAAGTAAGCGACGTCGACTTGCACACCAGCATCCACGCGAGGTAGCATATAGGCCATAATTGAGAAGGTTGCAAGTGAATGAAAGCCGATTTATTTACTAAGCTACAAGTACTCGTCACTTAATATATTTTAGACAATTCCTAATTTTAGAAATGAACCAACCGAATTGCCACCACTGTCTTACATTCTTTATATAATATAGATAAATAGTGAGGTTTATGTTATGACATAATGTTTCAATAGTGATGCTCTGAACAAAAAGCGCAAAATAAGGTGGCGGCGCGGCGGCGCGGCGGAGGTCTTCAATTTTGTTCGAATGTCTAAGTATTAGTATATATTAATACTTTCTGATAATACTAATGTGTGAACGGTTAATTCTCACATGTCTGTAAGCACCTTAAACTAAGCGTCTAAAACAAATGACAAGCACGAGCTTCGTATTGTCTCCTACTGGCCTCAATTCTGTTAGCACCAACCTAACAAATTTTAGCTAAAATTAGGTTTTGAACTGTCAAATTAACCTTTGGTATTCTGCTGCTACCAACCTATCCTAATTTAATTGTATCTAACTTAATTAAGCGTTCCTAATTTAGTTAGATGGTACCAACCGAATAGGTTTAACAAATGCTATGACTAACTAAATATATTTTAAACAATTCCTAATTTTAGAAATGAACCAACCGAATTGCCACCACTGTCTCCTATGTACAGGTGAAAAAAAAAACCTAGATATACCTACTCTGTGAACATGAATGTGAAATCTATTTAAAATATTTTATTTATCTATCACTTCACTCACTCACTCCCTTCTCTCTTCATAGCTTCTCAGCTTCTCATTACAGAACATATCACACCCACCTCTCTCTCTCCTCCAGCCCTAGCATGCATTGTTTGTGGTGCGAACTGCCAGGGTATCCAGATCGGTGTTTTTCCGTATTTTTAGGGTAAAATAAAGTTTTGCCAATTTTTTAGAATATCACGGGGAAAAGTTTGGCATGAAAAGTAACATATTGAGAAAATATTGTAGTAGCAAAAATACGTGGTGCTATTTTAATAATAAATATTATGGTGATTCTTAAATAAATGGTTACCCATTGTACAACTTTATTCGATATTTTTATGGTTTATTTTGTAGTATACATTACATATATCTAATATCATTATCAGGAAACGTACTAACAAGTAGAGATATTAAAAATAAATTAGTAGATTTTTAATTTTTTTTAATTATTTTAAGATTTGAATTTTTTAAATACATACATATTATACATAGAAACACCCAGACCCGAGACAAATAGATTGCAGATCATACAAACATTTGTCCCGCGGCGGGAATCGAACCCGCAACCTTCTGTGTCTCAGGCAGGCCTTTACTCACTGCGCTACAGAGGTCATCAAATAATGCATTATAATCTATTTTTTAATAGAAATCTATATTGAATATCATAATGCACACAGAAAATACAGGTAATGGAGA
The DNA here is from genome assembly GCA_948098915.1 of Lampropteryx suffumata. Taxonomy (NCBI): domain Eukaryota; kingdom Metazoa; phylum Arthropoda; class Insecta; order Lepidoptera; family Geometridae; genus Lampropteryx; species Lampropteryx suffumata. The sequence goes on from OX402565.1 coordinate 10,411,743, forward strand.
AAAATCTCATAAGGGGTAATTTTGCAAAACACACCTGGATACCCTGCCTGGCTAGTGCGAATGCGAATGCATGCGCTTCTGTTTTTCTGTAATTCATTTGCATTTTGATAAGCTCTTGAAATAAGCAGCATCTAGAAACTAGTATACAACTCGGTTCTAAATACCCTCACCAAGTTTTTTTGGATAATTGTATAGTTTCTTGCTCTCAATTGCCTGCTCAATATGACGCTGGGGACGTACAACAGACATCAAGCCCAGAAGAAGAAGTAAGTTTTCTCGCAGTATATGATTCGTTATTTACGCTTTTAATTTAGGTACATGATTTGATCAGCTTGGATGCTAATTGTTTGTTTTTGTCCAGACAAGCGGCGCTGGCAGCCGCCTTTCCGCAAGGCATACGTTGCCAGAAGTGCTTGGAATATGGGCACTGGAGTTACGAATGCAAGGGGAAACGCAAGGTTCTGATGCGCCCTTCGCGCACGCAAGTTATGAAGAAGAATTTGAAGGCTAAAGAGGAAGGTGGCAGGTAAGCTACCTGTTGAATTATAAACATTGAACAGATGTAACAGAATATTAGTTCCGAAAAATGTGGTTGATAAAAAAGAAGAACAGAAACTATCCATTAAGATTTTCATTACTACCCTCATTTTTATCTGATAAAAACCATGTGGATGACCACATGGTCATTAGGCCAATCAACATACTCTATATCATGAGATGATTAGCTAGCATGAGGCTGTCATTCTTATATCAGTTTATAAAAAATATGTTACGGACAGATTTAAACAACCAACACTTTAGCCAATGAGTGTGTGATTATAAGATGTGCCTGAGATACACGAGACTAGTTTCTCAAGCTATGATAGTTAGCTGTTTTGTAGTATAATATATTAGTAAGGAATGTCTGTGGAACCCCACCATTCTATCTATAATTCAAATAAATTGTTTTGTCTATTCTCGTTTTTATCTAACACATGTTCTAGTAATTTGTCAAGTGCAAATTTGGCATAGCTCTGGAAGTAACCGTTTCAGTAATAAAGTTTTTTGTATTACAAAGGGAGTTCATTTAACTTCACCTGATACTGTGTCGTGGTTGTGTTGTTACCTTTTTCACTGTAATGGTACTGCCATAAAATTATCTGGTAACATGTTAACAGCACTAGCATTGTGTCAAGCCTGAAAGCAAGCCAATGTGTTGTGTACCAATGTTTTAGTTTGCTATCCATACCATACCATTACCTTTGTAACTGACTTGTGTGTCGTGGGCATTCGCCCCTTGTAGGCCATCTCCAATTAACAGATTTATCACCATTCTGGCAATACCATTTCTTAAAACCTGTTAATGTTTGTCCATAGCAACAGCAGCTGTAAAATACCAAACAAAAAGAAGAAAGTTGAGGCTGCCTGCTCAGACTGCTCCAACTCATCTGACAGCTCATCAGACTCGGACTCAAACAGTGACTCTGGCAGTGGCTCTAGCAGTGGATCTGACAGTGACAGTGACAGCGATAGCGACAGCAACAGTGACAGCAGCAGTGGTTCAGGATCATCTACTGACTGTTAAACTTCAGTCATCGCTGGGATTGATTTGGTTTGTTCTGCAACCAACTGTAATTCTCTCTTACTTGGTTCAGCAGCTATGATAGCCCAAACAGTTACTGGTCTACAACTAGGTTTTGAGACCTTTGGCAGAATTTCTAAAGATTTATTTTGAGGAAAAAAACAAATTAAATCCCAATGCTTCTATCATTGCACATGGTCTTCTAGAGCATTAATGTTTTGGGAGGCATTAGTCTCTGTCAGTAGGTATAATATTAGCAGGTTTATTTTGATGCTGGTCATTCAAATAACCAATCTTTATTTGTATGAATTTTTTATTCTTTGTTGTGTGATTTTAACTCATTGATAGTGACTAAGACACAAATTAAAATGTGTAATAGAGTGTCACAAGTGTTGTATTACACGTTTTGGGATTTTGAATTAATTAATGTTGTGTATTTCGATTGTAAGATATTTTAGAAGTGTTGTATGTTTTGGGAAAACATAGGGTGCATACACATTTAATTCTGTGTTGTAGTTCAGGCTCTTACAATTTCATCTATATTTGCTACATAATTTAATGCGAATGGATTTAGAAGCACAAGTTTAAACTTTTATCCATGTATCTCAATATAATAGAGAACTAGTTATTTGAATTATATTCTTGACTGCAGTTTTTCATTTTGTACTGGATTAAAAAGATTTTAGAATACATATTAGTTTATCATAAGTATTTATTTTTTAAGAGATTTTAGAATGCTTGGTAGAATTTGGTGTGATTTTGTTGTAGGCTATAAAATATTTCTTAAATGTTGAACTGTTGTCTATCTCTGCTTTGTAAAACTTGCTTTAACTTATTGATCTAATCGATATTTTAGAGTTAGATATATAAATTAAAATAGACATGTCATAGACGGTAGTATTAATATTCTTAAGACTGTAAAAAATGTTTTTGTTAGTAGTTGTTTGATTCATATTATTATAGAGAACACTGAATTTTGATAAAATATAATTTGATGGATGTGAATTATTGTTTTATTATCTATTTAATTTTGTTGAGCAAGTAGTCAGCTAAAGCACATAGCTTATTTATTTAACTACTCGCTGCTGCCCGCGGATTCGCACGCGTGGTACCTTCCTAAAAAGTAGCCTACGTCCTTCTCTCAAGGTCCCATGTATCTCTATACCAAAAATCGGCTCAGCGGTTTAGGCGTGATAACGTGACAGACAGACAACTTTCGACTAAGTATTTCATAAAAGTAGCATCAGCGAAATTTCCTAGCAAGCGCTAGGATACTTTTGAATACCAGACTATTCAAGAGTTCTTAGGACCACGACGAAGGTTTTCGAGCAGGCTATTAACTACTTCACCTGTGTGGGGTCACTGGCTCATACGAAGTAGTAAAATAAGACAAGATATAATGATTCAAAGTTTAATTGAGATGTTTTATTACCAATAAGCATACACATTACAAACTTAATAATAACAAGTTGTATCTTACTTAAACGAACATTTACGCAGGCACTTAATTACAGATTCAGACAAAGATTAAATTAACAGAACAGCTTAAAAGTCATCTTAGTTTTGAAAAGGATATACCATCCGACAGGATAACTTTACGTTGTCTTCGGCAGCTGATCATAAATCCATACTTCCTTACTAAAATTACAAAAATATCAGTTCAAGTTCATATTTTTTTTTAATTATTCAATTTGTTTCATTTCTTTCAATTTTTAATCATTTAATTCGATTGTATCTGTCTGTTATCACATTCATGGTTTCATTTGTACGGCTATAAGTCTTCCCTATTACGTAACTCGCTACAAATAGCTATGCGTGAATTGCGCGATCTCTGCTCTCAAACACATACGCTAATATGCCCGCAATATATCGTAACTTGTGGAATGACATAAGCTTCGGTTAGTCCATCTATTGCTCGTAAAATATTTTTCCCAGAAGTAATACATGTCATGTATTTCTACTACATTATCCAAACACCCTTAGTAGTTTTCAACAGTCGCGTCGACAATGCCAAGCCGTCTACCAAGGAGATAATATATTTATTTATTTATTTAGTTGTACCAACAAAGTATACACCAAAACATACACGAAAAAAAACATACCAGTTCCAAAAAAGAGTTAAGTGCTACCTTAATTACAGATACAAACCGCAATGCAAATATAAAACATCAATGCCTAAAAATTCAAAAAAATAATAGTTTACATGCATACAAAAGCTTGAAAAGTAGATAATTTTACGCTGAATAAAAATACCTAAGATAAAATTAATATTAAAAATATATAAATTTAAATAACACAACAAAAAAAAAAGAAACATTTATGAACATCAAGATTTAAGAAAACACTCCAATATTTTCCTAAAGCTATACAGGCTGTTAGAAAAAATATCAATTTCCTGATGCTTATCCACATTACCCGTCCTCATAGACTTGTCTCTCACAGAAATAATAGTTTTCTTATTGTGTATAGCGTTATATGCTTTAGTTATTCTATTTAAAGGAGAATAAAGACCCTAGTTGGAACGTGCTGATTTTTGGACAAAAAGTCTGTAACTCATCGCCCTGGGTAATCCTCTCGGAACAGACAAAATTAATTTTGATAGGAGGTAAGAACTATCAATATAATTGTTAACCAGCTTGTATAAAAACAGGTTGCAAGCAATTTATATTTATTTAATATATGAGTACTTAATAACGCAGTCGGTAATGCAATGTTGGATTGTACTAATGGTACATGGCCATGTATTACTCCTGGGAGAAATACTTTAGGAGCAATAGATGGACTAACCGAAGCTTATACCCAGTGAGTGGGTACTGGTTGAAAATGATGAAGCATATTTACTAGTACGTCAGTAGGTGAGCGAAGGACGCGTACCTATTATGCTTCCGTAATATAAGTTTTCTACTGCGACTGATTCCGATGATATTGCTGTCACTCGCTACTTTTACGTAATAACTGCAGATAGGTTACTTTGTATGTAGGCCACGCGGCCAAAAGCTATATAAGTAAGTTTAGATAAAAAAAACACAAACAAATTGGTGGGTTTTAATATAAAAGTATCCATACATTGTACCGGCCTAGTTGAGACAAGGCGAATGGTATATGAAATGGAACATCCTACGAAGCGGCCGGCGCGTCTGGTAACGTGTGGATAATAACTTTGCGCCTCACATCGTAGCTGAAGTTATTCATTTTGAATATCCTACTGTCATAGAATGGCTTTAGATCCGAGATGTTGATCTGCCTCGCTCGCTCCAACAGATCTCGCTCTGGAAATATAAAAATAAGTTGTCAACTGAAGATCTTATCAACTAAGTTTAGCAATTTTCGACATGGTGATGAATAATTATTATATAGTAACTTCTGTAATCATAATAATAAATAATGCCAGACATTTCTCACGGCATTATCTGGCCCCAAAATAAGCAGAGCTTGTGTTATGAGTGATACATGACTGATATACTATATGAGTACCACATGACTGATATACTACTTATATTCTTTTTTTTACATAATAATTATACATAGAAACACCCAGACTCTAGACAAATACTTGCAGATCATAGAAACATTTGTCCGGCAGGAATCGAAACCGCAACCATCTGCGTATCAGCTGGCCCTCGGTCCACTGCACCACAGAGGTCACACATATTAAATAATTTTCAGTATATACGCGATATTTACAATCATTTTAGTTTCTTTAATGATCATGGCGCATGCAAATGAAGCGAAAAATAGAAACACGCATATCAACTCACAAATCAAGGTAAATATCCTGTTTATAGTTTAAATAAAATATCCACTGTAGTTTATAGAGAAGCTAGCTGTTACCCGCGACTTAGTCTGCGTTGAATTACTACATCGCGTAGCCTTTTTTTCTCTTAAGCTAAGAGAAAACAAGGCTATAATCTTTAACTATAAAAAAATGTTCTGATGTAATTTCGGGATCGGGATAAAAGTAATAAATTAATAATAATAATAAATATTGGTGGACAATGCACACAACACCATCAAGTCCTAAGCTAAGCATTGCTTGTATTATGGTGACTAGATGACTGATAAAATACTTATATACCTATTAGGAGGTTGAGGGAAAAAGTGTTTTCGCATTATAGTATGTATGAACTTGTAATAAAATCTCTTTGGCTATACTATTTGTATCTGTCTGGTTTTGGTATCATTAAAAGTTTAAATTTTAAAGAACATAATTCCAAATTCAAATTAGGAAAATGTGTGATTTTTATTTGTTTTTCGTACTGTCAAGATGAGTGAATGAATAAATTCGATACATTTTAAAATTTTACAAAAAAATAAGAAAAATACAACGCAAGCCTCGAAAAAAATTTGCGATGTTTATGGACCTAGTGCAGTGTCTGTGAGAGTAGCACAAATTTGGTTTAAGCGTTTTCAATCCGGAAATTTTTTTGATGTCAAAGATGCACGTCGCTCTGGTCGCCCTATTACGGATAAAATGGATGCCATTACTGAAAAGGTGGAGCAAGATCGGCATATCAGTAGTTACGACGTAGCTGAAGAACTGGGAAGTGACCACAAAACAGTTTTGGCGCATTTGAAAAAAAACTGGGTACACAAAAAAGCTCTATATTTGGGTACGTCACGAGCTCACTGAAAGAAACCTAATGAACCGTGTACTCATTTGTGATTCTTTATTACGACATAATGAAACCGAACCATTTTTGAAGAAGCTGATAACTGGTGATGAAAAGTGGATCACGTACGACAAGAACGTGCGAAAAAGGTCGTGGTCAAAGGCCGGTCAGGCTTCACAGACTGGCGAAACCCGGGTTAACTCGCAACAAGGTGATGCTGTGTGTGTGGTGGGATTGGCAGGGCATTATTCATTATGAGCTGTTACCACCAGGCAGGACCATCGATTCTGAACTCTACTACGAACAACTGATGAGATTAAAGCAAGAAGTTGAGAGAAAGCGGCCGGAATTAATCAACAGAAGGGGTGTGGTTTTTCATCATGATAACGCTAGACCTCACACATCTTTAGCCACTCAGCAAAAATTAAGAGAGTTTGGCTGGGAGGTGTTAATGCATCCACCGTATAGTCCTGACCTTGCACCTTCAGATTTCTACCTGTTTCGGTCTCTTCAGAATTCTTTAGACAGTGTCAGGTTAACATCACGAGAGGACTGCCAAAACCACTTGTCGCGGTATTTTGATCAGAAGTCCCAAAATTTCTATAGCACTGGGATCATGTCCCTACCTACAAGATGGCAAAAAGTTATCGAACAAAATGGTACCTACATACTTGAAGTAGTTAAATGTAAATAAACTATATTAAAAAATGTTTTGAATTTTCTTAAAAAATGCGAAGAAACTTTTTCCCCAACCTATTATTTTTAAATACATACTTATGATACTTTATAACACCCAGACACAGAACAAACATCTATGTTCTTCAAACAAATGCTTATCCTGGGAGGGAATCGAACCATCAACTTACAGCGCAGAAGGCAGAACTACCAACTGGGCTGACAGGCCAGTCTATAAGTCTATAGAAGTATTCTATAAGCTGGCTAGGAGTATTTGAATTATACGATATATTTATATTATATGATACAAAACTGCGCCGCACGATTTTACGCGCGTAATTCCAGGGTTCAGAATCGGGATAAAAAGTAGCCTATTCCCTTCTCCAAGGTCCCATCTATCTATACCAAAATTCCTTAAAATCGGTCCAGCGGTTTAGGCGTGAAAATGTAACAGACAGGACAAAGTAACAGAGTTACTTTCGCATTTATAATATTAGTAGGGATTTCCAGATACTTTTAGTACAACATTTCTTTCCCCAGCAACTATCCACCTAATTTACCTAATTTACCCGTACATAATTTTATAGTATCACTTACAGAGGAAGACCCACTTAATAAATCATCGCAGTAAAAATCATGTAAAATGCTCTCTTGCATGTCATGCAAGTTACTTGCACCAAAACCCTGCAGATTACTCATATTATCGGTGACTGAAAACGCCAGACTGACTAAACATTTAGTCGCAAAATATGGCGCTGAAGCGGTCCCTTGACAAACTGTATTTAATGTGTAGGTTTTTAAGCGATGGGAGGTATCTATACCTAAAGACGATTTGCTGAAGCGAGGGTTAGTTGGAGTTACGTCTACAGATCTAAACACTTTTTCGACATCTGACGAAACTACATATTTATGCTGACGGAATCTGAGGAGGATCGATAACAAGGACTTTCAAGGATAAACAAGGAACAAATATCCAACCTGATATCTCAATTGTTGGTTGTGAGTGGTTGTGTAAACCTCGCATGTACGCCAGTTGGTCCATCGTCAGCTGTCTCAGAATGTAGTACAACAATTCACTGTGGTCCTTCTTAAAGGATAGATACTTCTGGAACGTCTGGAAAGAAAGAAATATAAATAAATATTGATGGACAAAACACAACACCATCTAGCCCCAAACTAAGCATAGCTTGTATTATGGGAATTAGATATCTGGTAACTTATATATTTTTAAATTTATATGAGTATGATAATTTATAATACACACAAACATCTACTTATATGTTCATTAAAGGTTGCCTGGAAGAGATCGCTTTTAGCGACTTTTAGCGATAAGGCCGCCCATTGTACAATTTTATTTCTATTATTTCTTCTGTATCTTTTGATTTACAATAAAGTGTTAATCTATCTATCTATCTATCATTACATAAATTTGTTTTGGGAGGGGAAGGAAATAATACATATTGGTGGACAATACACAAATCCATTTAGCTTCAACCATCTAGACTGATATATACTTATAGTTTTTTAAATACATACTTATGATACTTTATTACTACTTTATGTTTTAAAAACTAAAACGAAAATGAATTGAGTAAATTTTGAGCCCAAAGAAATTGCATATCCTGTTTTACAACACTTGTTCTACTTATGCTTTTTAAGGTGTATTTATATATATATCTTTAATTCCTAATAAATATAAACTCAATTACAAATCTCGATTTAGCTCGATTGAATAAATAAATAATGCCGGACATTTCACATAGCATCATCTGGCCCTAAAGTAAGCAGAGCTTGTGAAATGGGTACCACATGACTGATATATTACTTATGAACTTTTTTGTTACAACCTACATATTAAACACTAGCTGTTGCTCGCGACTTCGTCCGCATTTTTTGAAAGGAATTGTAGCTTAAATCCTTCTCCAGGATGCAAATTATCTCCTTGCCAAATTGTATTGAGTTTCAAACCAATCACACCAACCACCTATTAAAAAGTTTCCATACAAACATTCACACCCCATTTTACTCCTTTATGAGACTTATTTTTAAAAATCCTGAAACACCTGTCCATTTATTTTGCATTTTAAGTATCCAAACCAAGTTTCTAAGAAATCACACTGCCCGTTAAAAAATTCCCATACAAAAATTGAAACCCCATTTTACCCCTTTGTTAGGGTTATTTTGAAAAATCCTTACACAAGTCTATTTATTTTCAATATTATTATTTCATATCAAGTTTCAAGCAAATCGCACCACGCGTTAAAAAGTTTCATACATTCGTTTATACCCCTTGTCACCCTCTTAGGAGTTGAATTTCAAAAAATCCCGCCTTAGTGGGTGGTTTTGCTGTAAAAGGAAGCTATCTTCCAAATTTCAGCTTTATAGCTTCAGTGTTTTCGGCTCGGCGATGATGAATCAGTCAGTCAGGTTAAGCTGTTTTATAGGTAGGTATAGATAGAAACACCCAGACCCCGAGATAAATACTTGCATACAAACATATGTCCCGCGACGAGAATCGAATCCGCAACCTTCTGCGTCTCAGCCGGGTCTTAGCCCACTGTGCCACAGAGGTTGTCTAAATGAACGCTGAAATGAACTTCCATAATCATTAAGGATAAAAAATTCTAGTAGTAAAGTCTAAAGAACCGATCACCATTACAATTACTCGTTCTCATAAAACCTTACTATACGTAAAAAAATGCTTATAAATCTTTGAAAGACTTATCCAACGATATACTACACGATGGAGTAGTAAAATAAGAAAAACAACCCTTCTTTACATGTAGAGGATGTAACTCTAAAAATATTTTTACTTCATAACTTTGCAGGGAGCCACTAATACCTATAACCGTGCATTAGAATTAGGAATTAGGATTCTATTGGTATAAAACGAATAGTTCTAGAGCTCTAGTTAGAAGCGAACAGACAGACCGACAGCCCTCAGACAGTTCAGACAGACACATTTGAAATGTATAAGGGTAAGGCCGCCAAAATTGTATTTTTTTTTGTGTGACATTTTTGTCGTTTTATTTTGCAGTATCTAATGGTTAAAATATTTAATAAATTGTCGAGTATATATGAATTATATGTATACCGTCGAAGAATTAGATGATAGACCCCTGCTATAATAATAATATTGTTGCTAAAATCCTTGGACTGACATGTTTTATCGATTATTTAGAATAGATTTAGTTTAAAATAAATAATGGCTTTTGCTTTTGTGTGACGATTTTTTATGACAAAGCTACTATTTAAACTACCACAGTGCAAAACGCAGTTTTAATATGGCAGCACTGTCATCCACAAAATTACAAAAAAATAGGCAGCCTTTTTATTTCGCCAGTGAAGGAGCCTAAAGTGCGCGTCACGTTATTGTTAGTGTGGATCAAAAAAATGATTTTATGTGATTTCTGAGGTTAGAAACAGATATTTGAATATTATTGTAGTATACATATTTGTTTGCGATGAGGTCAAAAGTATACTTAAAATTGCCAATTAGTGCCTAATTGTAATAAATAACCGAGATATACCCTAAAAATTTTGCTTTTGTGTTGCATTTGTATTACGCTTGTGTCACTTTTGTGTGTTATTGTAACACAAAAGTATGTGTTACGTAACACAGTAGATCTATAAAGCCGCATGTATAGTTGTATTTGCACTGATTTTTGAAAGTAATGTATCTGAGTGTGATTTTATAGGTATGACAAACGCAGTACTTACATACCTACTTTTAAATAGTGAAAACCTTCCAAGTGGAAGTTAAACTGGCGCGAAAGGCTCTTGAGCACCGAACTAGTTTAGTACGTTTAACTAATGTAATCCAGAGGTCAATTGTTTTCTTCTATTTAAATATAATTTATTGATGTGCATATAGAAACTGTAATTTTTTTTTAGAAAATGCCGTTAACTGCCGCAGAACGGCAGAGAAAGTATCGAGAAAAGTTAAAAAGCAGGAATCCTGAAAAATTTCAAGACCAACAGAAAAAATAGTGAAAGAACGTTACGCGAGTATAAAAATAAAACAGCCAATTACAACGTAGAAAAGAAAGAAGAATTAAAAGAAAAAATGATAATAAATGATTTCCATTTCATATAAAATATTTACAAACAATTTTTCGAATAATAATTTATAACTGAGTAACTGACTTTTTTAGTAAAATATAATACTTTTATATATCATGTTTTTCTGCTCAGTAAAAATGTTAAAAAAATATCATGTACCTATTATTTTAGGTTATTTATTTAACCATTATGAAACCACCTTTACCCAAAAGTGTTACTTTTGGGTTACATTTGTGTAACGGTAACACAAAATCTGTTGTGTTACTTTTGTAATATATATTTGTCAATTTTGGCGGCCTTACCCATAAACTCTTTTGTATATCCGTAGTTAAGGTAGTTATAAGATGGATCATGCAAAAAAGCCCTAGGACCAGAACGAGTTTCTTCTCGAACTTGGGTTAGGAGGAACTGGCACCTAAATTCACCTAGTATGTAAGACGTTTCAAAGTGATCCTTGTGATTCTATTGAATAAAGCATTTTTTGACTTTTTTTTGACAGACAGACGGATATGACGAAATATAACGGAAACTTTAAAAACGAGAATACAAACCGTACCTGTCTCATAGCACGCATCACGCTGTACTTTTGAGTGTCGACGAAGCTTTCTAACATAGTGCGTATCGCCATGTTGACGTCTTCTTCATTCACTTGCCCACGTAGATGCATTCTGGCATGTGCCTCGCTCATTCGGATTACTGGGAAATAACAAATATTACAAATACAATTTACAGAAATAATATACTATAAACACGTAACACAGTTGAGCTAGCTAAGGACCGTTTAAACGATCTATAGATAGCTCAACTGATCTAGATCGCGGGTTAGCTGCCAGAGGGCAGCGATCCCAAGACACTGGCGGCATTGCCACGTTGAATGGCAATGCTAATACGCTGAGCCAGATAGGAGCCAACCCTTGGGTTTCGCAATGTATCTACCGTGAAATAATTATATAGTAATATCAATATAATGCCAGTTTTCCACTGTGAGACTCTGTACAGACTCCGTTTAAGATGCTGCCCTCACCAAAATACCTTTTATAATAATAATATAGGTGGCATTGGTGGCAATTCGGTTGGTTCATTTCTAAAATTAGGATTTTCTAAAATATATTTTAGTTAGGTACCTAGGCAGTCATAGCATTTGTAAAACCTATTCGGTTGGTACCATCTAACTAAATTAGGAATGCTTAATTAAATTAGATTAAATTAAATTAGGATAAGTTGGTAACACTGAATACCAAAGTTTCATTCGACAGTCTAAACCTAAGTTTAGCTAAAATTAGTTAGGTTGGTGCCAACAGAATTGAGGCCATTATCTCACTGGAAACCATTTAGCCCCGAATTAAGCATAGCTAGTACTAAGGAAACTAGATGACTGAACGAATACATATTTATGATACGTTATAACGCTCAATAAGACACGTTATAACACAGAATAAACATTTACTCGTATGTTCATTACATAAATGTTTGTCTTGGCAGGGAAAATAAATAATAAATATTGGTGGACAATGCACACAACACCATTTAGCCCCAAACTAAGCATAGCTTGTATTATGGTGAACAGATATCAATAAAATAAATAAATAAAATTAAGAAGGACAAAGAAGTCATTGAATACATTTTGAGCCAATAAGAAATTGTATTTATATATTATATATGTATAACTCATAGATACATGCTCAATTAAAAATCCAATACAAAATTTCTTCTATTTTCACCCTTAGGGATGGTATTTTTCCTTTAAATGTATATCGGACTGAACGGGAAGTAAACAAAAATCAAAAACTCTTCAAATAAATGGCGGAATTATGAAGTAACAAAAATAAAAAAATATAAAAAACGTGTGCGTCTCGGGACGCCCGACAGAAGTGGTAACTTAAACTAATCTAACTAGTGCTGTGGGTAAGAGTGAGAGAGGAGGAGCTTACCTACCGCTGCCGTATGCGTGAGAGAAAGGGAAGCCAGACAGACTGGCGCCGTAACGCGTTACGTAACGAAGCGGTTTACCCTCCCATAAGAAGTTATCACTTCAAAAAATAAAAAAATGGTACTGTGCAAATTATTCACCAATATTTACTATTTATTTATACCGTTTAGCTCATTACTCTTTCATTACTTTCGTTAATCACTCTTTCGGATTAGAAGGTGGACCTAAAATGGAACTCCTCGCGCCGTTGTTCTGTTTACACTTACACACATCTTCTATAAAAATAGTCATTAAAATTTTTTTTTTCTTCCTTTAGTATGGATTAGAACATTTTGTTTAAAAAAACTATGAGTATACCTGATTCAATATGTCTGACTGTGATGGGTAAGCTGCCGGTAGCCAAAGATTCCTGTCTGAGCTGACTGTACATTTTCGCCACTTTATCTTGGTCCATGTTCTGTAAAAGATACATTACAACATAATTCAATAGAACTAGTATCCACGTTATTCTATATGACATATGATTGATATATATATTTGAATTATCCAAATCAGACCATTACTTACGAAGAAATTAAGTAATAAACATTATGCCGTTCCTGCTGGTAAAATCAATGTACGCGGGTGCGTGTGACATCACTGGGACGGTCCGAACCGAGGGAATTGGCGGCGACCGTCCCTGTGACGTCACAACTACCGCGGCAAATACTCACTGAACTACGCTAGTCATTTCGTCATAACTTCGTCAATTTTGTCGTACTTAGATCAAACATTTTTGCAATGTATGTCAAGGGTTTTTTAGCTCTATAAATGGGTGTACTACTATTTCCATGCAAATACAAAATAGAAAAAGTGGGACTAGCGTTTTTTCCAAATTATATCACATTATTTCTCTTGCGGCAAAAAATACGAGTTGGTTAGGTTATGTTAGAGTGTAGAAAACAACGCGCAAAGCGAACGAGCAAAACGAGCGTGCCGTGGCAGCGGCCGCCGAAGCGCCAGAAGAATAAAGTTAGTATTTTCCATGGTTCGATTGACCGGACATCTGATTTTTTTTTTCTTGGAGCTGTCAACTGTAACACGGATATGTGCACGCCGTCATAAGAGGTGATACAGTGTTTTTTTTGCAGACGCCGTCAGCAATGGAAATTGTGGGAGTATTATTTCTAAAAATATTAAGTTCCCATTATACTAACCTGTAATTTAGGATGTATATTCTCTCGTGAGTAGACGATGTACTTTTTGAGCATGTCCTGGGGTAGGGCGAAATCTGGATCAGGCGCGTTGTTGTCTTCTAACACAGTGCCTCGTTGTGTCGGGTGATGTCTGATATGGGAGCTCACTACAAATCTAGATAATGAGAGTAAAAATATTTTTATAACAGCCTCACAAACAAGTTGGTGGTAACTCTGCTTTCTACGATGTAGGTTGTTAGTTCGATCGCCAGGACCATTGATGAAGTTCAGTCCAGTTCAAGAAGAAACCGACTTGAAACTCGCCTGTTCATAATACTTTTTTGTATGATCCTTGTTCATTCTGTTACGGATGCTGAGTCGAGTTGGAGCAGATTCATCCCAAGCTTTTTTCTCATCATTAAATATTTAATTACGTTTTTAAATTTACTAATCAATAAATCTAGCACGTCGTTAGATTGTTGTTCGGGTTTACACGAAGCCTATGGACGCTGCCACACCAGGAGCAACACATGCGCGTTGCCGAGCTTTAAGAAACCTATTAACTCTTGAAGAACTCCATATTGTATTCCCCTGGGAAAACCTTGGCAGCTCATTCCACATCGGGAGAGTTCGCGGGAGGAAATACCTCTGAAACCGCACTGTGCGTGACCATTTGGGTTCCAGTGTGTGCGGATGAACACCCCGCCGATAGCTAGCGGTGCGATGGTTAAAAGTATCTGTGGGCATCATGTCAAACAAAGCCTCGGAACACAACCCGTTATATAAGCGGTAGAACACACATAAAGAGACAAAGTCTCTCCTCAGACTTAATGGTTCGATACCGTTTGCGATTTTATACCATTTATAATATTATCAATCTTTATTGGAACTCTAGACCAGTTTAGTATATTTAATAACCATTTGTGTACCGGTGCCGTTACCGCCACCGTACCCAATACAAAAATTGGACCAATAAATAAGAAGCTTAGGACTCCCACCATATAGAGTCCTAGCCTTTTACAATTGTTATAGAAGTGTACACATTGCCCTTTAAAAGATTTACATAACTTTATATGAGACCTTCCGTGCTTCAGGGCACGTTAAGCTGAGGGCTCAGAGAGTTGGCAACTAACTTATACTAAGAAATAGTACGCACTTCGCCAAGTGGGCATCTTGCATCGGGTCTGCTTCGTCCCTCACGACGCACAGTACATCGAAACGAGACAGAATTGGCTCCGATAGATTCACGTTCTCCGAGAATGTAAGGGATGCATCATAGCGACCGCCGATAGGATTGGAGGCGGCGATTATTGAGCATCTGGAAGGGACAATCATACATTTATTTATTTACTAGCTTCCCGTTCGCGACTTCAACCGAGCGATTAAAAATCTAATTGTAAATTTATTTATTTTACTTTATTTATTGTTAATAATTAACTGTCTAGGACCACTTACACTAATTATAATTAGATTTAAGATGTCAACTATTTTAACCTATTTTATACAAAGAATTAGTTAAATAATTGAATAAATAATAAATTCCAAAATAAAGCAAAAATACATATTACAAAATCAATGATATGATATGATATAAATCTAAACCATTCTGGAATCCACTTGAACACACACATAAAAAAACATCAAAATCGGTCCAGCCGTTAAGGAGGAGTTTAATTTTACAAACACACGCACATAAGATTTATATATATAAAGATATCTTCGTACAGATTCTATTCATCTAGCTAGAGAGTCTTCCGTGAACGGCAACGAGCGGTCTGCAGATCAAACTCGCCCTGAAAATTCTCTAGATGAATCGAAACAGTGTCGGTGCCTCCATCAACAAAATAATACGTGAGTAAAACTAGTATTTTCCAAAGTGTTTTTCCAAAACTCACGAAAGTTCTTAAAAGTGAAATACTGTGCAATAATTTGGACGTGCTTATTAGACTTCTTATCAAACTATGACTGACGTTTCAACTCAGGTGCCTTCTGCGCTGTAGGTTGTGGGTGGGTGAGCATAGATGGTTGTCTGTGTGTTATAAAGTATTTTAAGGTTGTATTTAAAAATGTATAAGTATTCTATCTGTCATTTGGATTTTATAGTACAAGCTAAGTTTAGTTTGTGGCTAGATAGTGTTGCGTAGATTGAGCACCCATATTTACCATCAAATTTCCAGTGCTTGTAGAAGTTTGATGCTGCAGGAAACGGGAACCGGGATATAGATAATCTAGTCGGGCTACTAGCGCACCAATATTGTATTTATGTCATTCTATGATATCTTGTAAGTTGCTTATTATAACTTTTGAAACTATCATGGTTTTGCAACATTTTTGCAACAGCTGCATGCTGCATCAATATCTAACTTAATTAAGCGTTCCTTATTTAGGTAGATGGTACCAACCGAATAGGTTTTACAAATGCTATGACTAACTAAATATATTTTAGACAATTCCTAATTTTAGAAATGAACCAACCGATTTGCCACCACTATCTCGTATTGAGTGAAAATTATTATCTGATTTGATTGGATTTTTAAAATAATAAAATAAATAAACAATAATAATGCCAGACATTTCACACAGCATCATCTGGCCGCAAAGTAAGCAGAGCTTGTGTTATGGATACCACATAACTGTCATTTTTGTAAATTACACCATTAAAACACATTATACATAGAAACACTCATACCTGAAGTAAAATTAAGTAAAATAACTTTTATGTAAACAATAAATTAGACATATTTTCAGTGTATGTAGAAAATAGCTTACCTAGCATGCAGAGAAGTGACGATACCAGCTTTAGATATAGAGATGGATTGTTGTTCCATCGCCTCGTGTATAGAGGTGCGGTCTTGGTCGTTCATCTTGTCGAACTCGTCTATGAGACAAACGCCGCGGTCTGCTAACACCAGCGCGCCCGCTTCTAGTGTCCAATCTCTGTGGTAAGATAGTTTCGATATTACAAGATTGCATTAGTAAATTGTGACAAACTGTTGTATCGTAGACTTATATTTCCAATACTGGGTTTTTTGAAAAATAAAAATTATAATAATAATAATAATGCCGGCATTATTTTTTTACTTTTCACACAGGATCATCTGAACCCAAAGTAAGCAGAGCTTGTGTCATGGGTACCACATGACTGATATACTACTTATATACTTTTTTTTTGTAAAAACATACATATTATACAACATAGAAACACCCAGACCCGAGACAAATACTTGTAAATCATACATTTGTCAGCGGGAATCGAACCCGCAACCTTCTGCGTCTCACTAGGCTCTTGGCCTACTGCGCCACAGAGGTCGTCAAACTTAATGTAATTTGCCAAGAAAAAACAGTGTTTACAAAAACTACTGAGGCCAGAAGCAGTTGAACTGGGAGATAAACTAATTAAAAAAAAAACACTATTACAGAACTTAAGTACACACATACTCATACAACTAACTAACACGTCGGACAAACCTAAAAGATTTTTTGACAGTTTTTATTTAAAAACCGTTAACCGTCTCCAATCGGGAGTAAAGTCCAGTAAATAATATTTTTTGTAATTATTTACCTTGTTGTAGGATTCTTCCTAACATAAGCCGTTAAGCCCACAGCGCTGGCACCTTGCCCGGTCGTGAATATCGCCCTTGGAGCAATCTGTAACAAAGTGTTAAAGGTATCTATCCGATCAGATCACATTATGCATATAGTCCACAGCTGGGTATAGGCCTCTAAATCACACTATCTTTTCTGGTCCTTCGCTTATCGCATCTAGTGGTATACTGTTTTTGACTGTTTTAGGCTGTTTATGACTACCTAGCGAATCCAATTTACAGGCACTGGATTTCTGTTCACCTTGACGGAAATAAAAACTGACACCATACCATTATGGTAAATGGGTATGGATTTTTATTCATATACTTTGTATTTAGGTATTTTGTATGTTGAATTTTTTTGTATTTTTTGTGATATGGGTGTCAATATCACAAAAAATATGGGTGCCTGGAATAAACTAATTTAATTTATTTATTTATTTATATTTGTTGAATGACCTTCGAGCTGGTATGTTTAAAATTAAATATTATAAAAAGATGAGAGATGTCGCAGGACACTCGGTAGGACGAAGTTAAAACTCATAAAAAAAAATTGACATCAATATTAAATAAAATGAATTATTTAGCACAAAAAGACGTGAGACGGGTTCAAACTCGATGATCAGTATCGACAATATTGTGTCTGTTGAAATCTTAATTTTTTTAGCCTAGCCCTTTTTCGTCAAACGTCTATTTGTCTGTAACATCCACCAATATTTATTCAATTCAATAACCAGGAGTCTGAGGAGATAGCTACCAAGCCTGGATATAACAGTCGTGGGCATATACTAGATCTTTGAAATTACAGTAGGTAGGTACTGGTTCTGCAGTAAACACTTTATAAGAAGACTTATCATATTTTTACGTACCTTCTCTGTGTACTTTAGGAACTGGGATTTGGCGGTTCCCGGATCACCACAAATTAGGACGTTGATGTCGCCTCTCAGCTTATGTTTCTCTCCTGTGAATAATGAGGACTATATAACTTCTAAAACTATCATGGTTTTGAAGATAATTTTCACTCAACACGGGATATCATGGCGCATGCAACTGTGCCGAAATATCGGGAAGCAGAAAAACTCATATATCATGGTAAATATTCCGTTTTGAGTGAAAATTATGATTAAAAAAAAATATAGGATGTTCGTACAAGTTGACCACTTTCCCTCAGTGATATTACGTACAAGAATAATTTAAAATTAAAAAACCCCTGACCCAAAAAAACCTATTCATTGAGAAGATTCCAATAAGCCCAAGCACGATACACCTCTGCTATAAGTTAGTGAGGAGTTGGGTGTCCTAGAGATTCCAGGTGATGCTGCAGCTCAGCATCAGCTCAAGGTTACCATGTTCTTGTAATATCATTAAAGTAACAGGATACTTCTGACTGGCCTGTCAGCTCATTTGGTAGTAGCTCTACCTTCTGCACTGTAGGTTGAGGGTTCGATTCCCTCCCAGGATAACCATTTGTGTGAAAAACATAGGTGTTTGTCCTGTGTCTGGGTGTTATAAAGCATCATAAGTATGTATTTAAAAATAAATAAGTATTTTATCGGTCATCTAGTCACCATAATACAAGCTATGCTTAGTTTGGGACTAGATGATGTTGTGTGCTTTGTCTAGCAATATTTATATTTATATATTGTTAATTAAATTAATTATTATTATACCAAATTCTGAATCGAACAGACCTGTGGAATTCGCTCACATCGCTTCAACATCTAGAAAAGAGTTGATCTTCAAATGGTTGAAAATATTTTCTTATGATTAACGCAGCAAACTAACTTTTGTATGGAAAAAACAAGTATTTTTTACCGTTATTAGTGACTTGCTTGCTAGCTAATTGAAGAAATAATAGTTATAAAAGAAATATAGAATCTATTTTAATATGTTGCCTCCTAATTCCTCGTTTCAAATTGTTTTTAATAGTTTTATAATTTAGTTATGAAATAATGGCCTCAATTCTGTTGGCACCAACCTAATTTATTTTAGCTAAAATTAGGATTAAAACTGTCAAATGAAACTTTTGTATTCTGCTGTTACCAACTTATCCTAATTTAATGTTATCTAATTTAATTAAGCGTTCCTAATTTAGTTAGATGGTACCAACCGAATAGGTTTTACAAATGCTATGACTAACTAAAATATATTTTAGACAATTCCTAATTTTAGAAATGAACCAACCGAATTGCCACCAACGTCTAAAATATTCAGAAATCATCATCTTCTAAAGTTGACGTCGTTTTAGCTTGCAGCTTACACTAATAGGCGGAAAAAAGCTAATTTAAACATTACCCGTTAAATTTGTTTTACAATTCCTTATTTGAGTGTTTTCTGATAAATAAATCAGATATAAGAGATAAAAACATTTTTTCAAATCGGTTCCTAAATGACGAAGTTATGAGGTAATAATAATAATAATAATTCCGGACATTTCACACAGCATCATCTGGCCCCAAAGTAAGCAGAGCTTGTGTTATAGAGGTCGTCATATTACATATTAAGAGCATCCTCCTTGTTTAAGTCTGGTAAAAACGTACCTGGGTTTTTAGGTTCCCCTCCAAACAGCGCCAAAGCTAGGCCCCGCTTAATATAATCATGTCCGAATATAGATGGCGCTATGCTCTGAACTATCCTCTCTCCGATTCGAGGGTCTTTGGACAGTTTCACGATATTTGCCACGTCTTCATCAGTGAGGGATTCCACTATATGCTTACAGTCTTTCACTACTATGTAGTTCGCAATTATAACCGTTGCGAATACGGGGAACCCCTGGAAATATAAAAAGTATATTAAATGAGGTAATAATAAACAATGTCATTTCATTGACTGGCTGTCAGCTCAGTTGGTGAGCTGACAGGCCTGTGAGCTCATCTCTGCCTTCTGCGCTGTGGGTTCTTTCCCAGGATAAACATATGTGTGAAGAACAGAGGTGTTTGTTCTGTGTCTGGGTGTTATAAAGTATCATAAGTATGTATTTAAAAATGTATAAGTATTCTATCAGTCATCTATTCACCATAATTGCATGTGTGCATTGTCCAGCAATATTTATTTATTTATATAAATTAATAGTTGATAGATCAAAATTTAATGTTGCAGCTTAGATGTCCCGATAATTAAAGTATTCACGAGTTATATGTACATTTTGATAAACACGGGTTCCACGTATTATTTTGTTGATGGAGGCACCGACACTGTTTCGATTCATGTAGAGAATCTTCATCAGAGTGAGTTTGATCCGCGGTCGCTCGAGTTTCATCAAACCGTGAACTCGAGCGGCCTCCATCGACAAAATAAGAAGTGAATAAAACCCGTGTTTATTAAAATTTACTAATTTCACGAATTGTATAAAACATTAAGTCTTTAATGTTGTCAGGTAGCGTTTTATATTTTTTTACACACAATACGTTATACGTTACGTTTAACTTAAACAATTCGTTAGTGTAAGTTTATATTTCAGTAAGTGTAGTTTGATGTTGGATATATCCCGAAGTTGCCTAGTCCCGAAAGTCCTGATACGTTTTAAACAGCTCAGGATGTTGCTTAATAAACCCTGCTGCTTGTTTTATATAAAGACACGGAAAGGTCAATTTTTATTTCTTAAATAAAGGCCCATATAAATATAAATAATGGTAGCCAAATTTCATCTAAATCCTATCAGCCGTTACGGAGTCACAAAGAAGCATATAAACATACAATCATCCAAATATCGACATAAACTTTCATAAATATATATTCATATTAGTGGGAATTAAAATGACGTTTTCTACGCTAACCGAAATAAAATTCCAAAACACTCATAATTTTAAAAATCTAAATTATCAAGTCACTAAAACGTAAGCTAAAATTTTGAGAATACTTTCTCCTGCTTTACGTAGTTAAGAAACGCCACTTAAATTTGAAGTCTACTTAGATGACGTGTACTTAAATAACGGTTGAATATATTTTTATTCTTCGTTTGTCATATCATGAAGTAACATAGCTCTACTAATTTAATATTTTTACTCGTTTTATTGCATGTTTTATTCAGTAATCTTAGCGGAATTTTAATGAATAAATTGTGACTGCGGTGTGACTGCTAGGACAAGTATGGAAAATTGAATTATATCTGTATTATGGTGCAATGTGATTTGAACTACGAGGAATCCCAAGAAAATCCTAGACGGCCATTCCGCGATGACGTTTAGAATTGATAATTGACCATCGACCTAGACTTTATTAACAAACAAATTGACTATGAACAAATATAAACACTTGACACTGGCAAAAATTACATTATTATGTCGCATGCCATAACAAAGAAGAAGTATATATTTGGATGAAACTTTACACGTTATTGAGACCCATACAAACATCAAAACAAAATTTCAGCTTTATGATATTGGTAGGATATACCTAGGCATGCAGTCAGCCCGCGACCATAGTTATTAAATAAAATAAATAATGCAGAACAATTTACACAGCATCATCTAGCCCCAATATAAACAGACCTTGTGTTATGGGAACCACATGTTATGGGATGACTGATGTACTACTTATATAGGTACATTTTATTTTTTTGTTAAATATACATACTAAACATAGAAAAACACTCAGAGAAACCAGAGGCAAATTTGCAGATCATACAAACATTTGTTACCCGGCAGGAATCTGAATTCAATCCGCAATCTTCTGTATCTCAGGCGGGCCTTTGCTCACTGCGCCATCTTCAATTATTATAACATTAACGAAACGTCGGGAATAAATTAAAACAGTTAACAACTAATATAACATACCTGTTCAGTGTTGAGCGAGCCATCATAGTTATTGGTATAGATGCCAGTGAGATCCACTTCATCCCCTGGCTTGCATCTATCACAAAGATCTGATAGCAGGATGCAGTCCTTGCTGCGAGGAATGCGCCCTGCGGGGATCCGGCCCGGAGACTCCTGGATGGTGACCTTTTGATAGTTTCGGTATACCGTTTGTTCCATGTTTACCTTTAAAATAATTGATTGATTAACTTATTGTTAGGTAGTTGATTCGACTGGCCTGTCAGCTCAATTGGTTGTTGGCACAGCTCTGCCTTCTGCGCTATGGCTTGGAGGTTCAATTCCCTCGCAAGACTAAAATTTGTGTGATGAATAAAAGTGTTTGTTCTGTGTGTGGGTAGTTATCATAAGTATAAAAATATAAGTATTCTATCGGTCATTTGGTTATCATAATACAAACAATGCTTAGTTTGGATCTAAATGGACCATCAATATATATTTATTTATTTTATTGTTTTTATGTAACAACTTCAAGGTCGAACTCTTTTTGTAAAGCTTCAGAAATGTACACAGTAAATTTTTTAATTTTGGGAGGATAAATCCACACAACACCAACTATCCCCTAACTAACCATAGCTTCTACAATGGGAACCAGATGTCTATATATATATAAATAATACATACATATTATACATACATAGAAACACAGAGACAAATACTTGCAAATCATACAATTATTTGTCCCGCGGCGGGTATTGAACCAGCAACCTTCTGCATCTCAGCCGGAATTTAGTCCGCCACAGAGGTCGTTAGTATAGGGTACTTGTATATCTACATAAAAAGTAGCCTATGTCAGTATCTAAGATACAATCTATCTACTTACAATAAATTTGCAAATGGCAAATTTCTTGTAACAAACAAGCAAACAGACAGACAGACTAACATAAACACTTTAGAATTAATAATACTAATATGGATAATACTTTATAACCCCCAGACACAGAACGAACACCTATATCCACCACACTAATATTTGCCCTGGATAAGGATCGAACGTCGAACCAAGAGCCTACAGCGTTATAGGCAGAATTGAGATCAGTTGGTAGCTCAGAGCTGTAAAGCAAAGTAATCAGTTTTACGGTCAAATTTATAGCTGGTAAACACTTACAATGTTACAGCAGCGTCCTGGGAAGCATGAAAACAGTTTTACACATCTTATAAATCTATGAACAGCAGCTGCACGCACGAAAAACCATGACTCATTGTCACGTTCTGGCTGAGCCGAGCGTGTAAGCGAGAGCACGGAACAAGCGATAGAGAGGCACTATCGGTTCATCAATGTTTTCTTATGACGTTATCACGTAAAATTATCGTCCGTAAAACGACTTTACCGACAATTTTTTTTTTGTAGTGGACATTGCGTATGGCTCTGGTAGGTATTGCAACAGCCCACAAGATAAGATAACCACCAACCATGTAGACCGTCTCTGCTTGATCTTGCCACTTCAGTGAGTGGTGTACTTAACCCGTATTATTTTGTAAAGTGTAAAGTTGCGTTAACCCCATGCGAGTAATTATGGGTTATTTCAATAAATAAATAATTCCGGACATTTCACACAGCATCATCTGGCCCCAAAGTAAGCAGAGCTTGTGTTATGGGTACCACATACATGACTGATATACTACTTATATAGACGACCTCTGTGGCGCAGTGGACGAAGGCACGCCTGAGACGCAGAACGTTGCGGGTTCGATTCCCGCAGCGGGACAAATGTTTGTATGATCTGCCAATATTTGTCTCGTGTCTGGGTATTTCTATGCATATATGTGTGTATTTACAACAAATAAAGTACATATTATTATATAAGTAGTATATCAGCCATCAAGTAACTATGCTTAGTTTGGGGCTAGATGGTGTGTGTGCATTGTCCACCAATATTTATTTATTTATTTATACTATTTGTACACACATACATACTATACATAGCAACACCCAGACCCAAGACAAATATTTGCAGATCATACAAACATTTGTCCAACCTTCTGCGTCTAAGCCAGACCTTAGCCCACTGCGCTAAAGAGGTTGTTAATTAGCAGCAACTCTAACGTTTGGGAGTGCGTTATCTAAATCTAAACTTATGTTTTAAAAATAATAGATTCGATTTATTGTATTTTGTTGGTAATGGATAAACTCAAAAAATACTTAACAAACATAAAACAATTTTACCGTATATTATTATTATATTAATACGTGAAGCAAAACTTCAGGAAATGATCAGTAGTTATCATCAAATAGACTATACTAGTGGTGGCCCACTGACACTATTAATTAATAATAAATATACACTATTATTTAATAATGAATGTATATCTTATGCATAGTTAAAAAATATATTAGCATTTTGCACTCAGTCCTATATAAACTATAAGTGTGCGAAATTTCATACTCCTCCGTCCGCGCAATTTTCGTAAAAAAGGGTACAAAGTTTTGCTTCACGTATTAATACATAGATTATAATAATAAAGATTATTAAATTGTTTATAAGAATGCATAGCTTTTTGTTGCTCTGCTCTGCTACAGTTAACTGACAGATTAGCACTGTATAACCTGCTGTTACCTTGTATTCGTTATTCGTAGTTATAAGGATAAGGACCAAACAAAATAGCGCTAGGACCAAGACGAGTTTCATATAAATTCTACTAGGACTTGAGTACGAAGGAATAGACGCCTAAATTTACCTAGCATGTAAGAAGTTTCAAAATGATCCTTGTGATTGATTTAAAAATAATATAATTTTTGACTATGACTTTCTAAGCTACATTATCAGCGAGTACCATGAGCTGTATTATATTTTTTTAAACTAGTTGCCTACCAAAAATGCAATTGCCCAAGGTATAAAAAAAATCCTATAAGTCAACTATTGATGATATATAATTGTACTGTATTGTACCTACATTAATTGTTTCAGCTTAGGCAAAAATGCTTTCGTCCGGATGTTCTCATCTACAGGTCGCATTTCTTAACTAAATTTTGTGAGCAAATTCTATAACTACATTTTTTTTTGTCGATTCAGTCTTTGAATTTTTTTCATAATGGCGGAGATATGGGGGTTGAAAACATAATAAAAAATATATTCCAGTCTTTTCAAAATATGTTCGCGAGGTCTACAGCTCACAGAGCCACTAGTATAATGTGCTACAGGTTTAAGGTCTTATCATTAACCACAAATAAGTCCGTGGGTCTAATATGTCCATAGTTAAGTACAAACGCGCGGACGTTCCAGCTATTCCTACATAATTTGCTTAACACCCGAATCACCCGATGCAAACATCACCGAGTGCGGTGCCAGCGATACAGTTGACCACGCACCACAAACCGAAGACGACCGACATATTGCTCGCTCGCTCGCTCACTCTCGGTATGATCGGTGATTGATTGCGCATGCGGAATTGTCATGAGACATTGACATTGCATTACTATAAGCGACATAATTTTTTTTATAGACAACATAGACATAGACATATACTACTGTGTGCCACAGTAACAAAAAGGATCGAGTCAGGTACCACGCGAGCGAAGCCGCGAGCGTCTATTAGTTTAAAACTTTGACTTATATAGTCAAAGTTGTTTCGTTAAATAGGTAACAAATGTTATCATTATGGCACCGTTACCGAGTACCGATACGCAGACTTCAGCCGGCACCGGCACCTAATTCTGCCAAATACCATAATCGAATCGATGCCAAATAAAACGATGCCGGCATCGGATGCAGCTTACTTAATAACGTAACGATACGCATCGATGACAAAATTTCACGAAAACGCCCATCTATAATAATTAATAAGTTTTTTTTAAGTTAATTATATTATATTATATTATTAACCACTTTTCCACGGCCGCATAACAGCTTTGCTATTGTGAGCGGCCTCAAAAATACGAAACAATGCACCGTCTTGACGGGTGTTCCAACAAAGTGCGGATACAAGTTAAACGCAGGAAGGTCAAGGCGCGTCAAAACGCATCGATAGCGCGTTCTAATATTTCCTGTGGCGCCATCTAGCGATAGCAAAGGGTACCTCGCGTCTATACAAACTACTTATGACAGGAGAAAATATTTTCAAAATGTTACCTTACGTTTTAGTGACGTGATAATTAACATGTTATATTTATGAGTGGAATTTTATTCCAGTTAGCGTAGAAAATGTAATTTTAGCCAAAGGTAGTATAATTGTTCCTGTTTCATACCACTTGGTTTTTTTATTTCCATCGCAACCCACGCAGAAGCAGAATTTAGGTAAACTAAATGGCAAAGTGTATAGGAACGTTAAACAAAAAGCTTGAGTATATCAAAATGTTTTTAATCAAAACTTTACGATATTTAAATGAAATCTACAATTGTCTATAAAAATTACAGTGAAATCGTAAATGGGGAACACGATTCGCAAAATGCA
The DNA here is from genome assembly GCA_948098915.1 of Lampropteryx suffumata. Lineage (NCBI taxonomy): Eukaryota > Metazoa > Arthropoda > Insecta > Lepidoptera > Geometridae > Lampropteryx > Lampropteryx suffumata. Next base: position 10,438,543 of record OX402565.1, read on the forward strand.
ACTAAACTACCTATTAAAATACGTTAGAAAAATAAACCCATTATTATTATTATTAATAGGTCTTTACTTAGAAGTTGCCGTTCTATTACTACAGGCCAATTCAAATATTTTTTTTCTATAGTTGGCTAAGTAATCTTCAAATAAATTACATTATAAAAACAGATTTTTTTGTGTTGTGGTTTTGTTTATTGATTAGTGTTATGTTTTTATCTAATTCAACTATTTTTTGTCAGCACGGACTGAAGAAGTCCGAGAAGAACTGACAAGAGACTCGTTCTGGTTCTAACGCTTTTGTGTTTAATCCATCTTATTACTAGCTTAACTACGAAAATCGAATACTAGATTACAGTAGTTTATACATTGCAAATCTGTCAGTTAACTGTCTGAGGCCAGAGCAACATGAAGCCATGCATTCTTATTAATAATATAGTCATTTCACTACATAGTATAAAACAAAGTCGCTTCCCGCTGTCTGTCTGTCCCTATGTATGCTTAGATCTTTAAAACTACGCAACGGATTTCGATGCGGTTTATTTTAATAAATGGAGTGATTCAAGAGGAAGGTTTATATGTACAATAAATGCATAATATAGTAGATAAACACTGATTATTTTAGAGGTTTCTGATCACATTAGACATTCTGTAGTATATTTAGTAAAAGCATTGCACCCGTGCGAAGCCGGGGCGGGTCGCTAGTATATTATAATAAGCTTTCTTCAAAATACTACCCTTTATATATAAGCTTTAAGTTTCTTATTAGGTAGTTTAGTTGCATTTTGCGAACCGTGTTCCCCATAAAGGACTTATTTCTTTTTCTAGTAAGATAACTATTGCTGAAACCCATCTCAATTTTTGTGTATGTTGTGTATCTCTATTAAGTGTATATACTTTGCTAGTGTTTTCTTGCCTGAAATACCCAAACTCTATGCTTTAAGAGCTGTTTCTCTCGATAGCGCCGTTAATAGTAACACCATCAATATTATCAGATTCTCTCACGATGACGTTTGTTGGGGTATAAAGAGGCTTAAACTAAGTAGTGCGATGGGCCCGGACCACATCCCTTCTACCATAGTCAAGGGTGCGGAAAAGCTATTGTGTGGACTACTTTGTCACATCTTCAACCTTGGACTTAAGTATGGAGTATATCCCCAACAGTGGAAGCTCTCCAGGTTATTCCTATTCCCAAAAGCTTTAATAAGTTTATTGTTGAGGAGTATCGCCCAACAGCATTTTTATATATATATATATATTGATAAATAGAATACTTTAAATCCAATCCAAATCCAAATATTCCAATCCAAATATTTTAAGTACTTATATTATAATAGCTTCTGCACCTAAATATATAAGAGGGTGTTAATGGCTCTATATGTATCCGAATTCAGGAACTGTACGTGTTACCGCCTTCATTATGTCGCTGGTGACTGACAAGCCATTATAAGATGTGGGACAGCTTTCTTTGTTTGTCATTTCATGAAGTAACATAGCGCTTCTAAATGAATTATTTTTTATCGTGTATTAGAATAGACAAATGACGATCGACTTTATTTTTTTTAAGACTTTATTATCAAACAATCACTTGACACTGGCAAAATTGTCGACAAGACAGGTGTCATTATAGGAAGAAATTGGTTGCATGATCGTTCTAATTCGGAAACACGAGATGCCAAGCTTAGTACCATACGTAATACATTTTCAGAATACTACAAGGTTAGGTTAGTAATCTACTATGAAACCCAGTTAGTCGTAAGCAAAACAACTCACCATAAAAGGACCCGCACTCTGACACTCGGGGCACGACCCTGGCTTGACCTCAGCATTCTGACTCTGCACGAACGGTCCCAGAATATACCCGCAGCGGTTACAGTCGTACTTAACAACAGACAGCTGCGGCAATACTCCTGTAGTGCTGGTTATAACGCCAACAGTTCTGACGAGCTGGTTTAGATGGAGTTTGCGGAATGTGCGCAGTTCTTCGATGAGAGGCAGGTCGGATATGCGCACGTGAATTTCTGACGTAACGCGTTCGTATGATGGAAATATTTGAAGGACTATATCTTTTGCAACCTGTTGGGAATAAAATATTACAGTTTATCTCGTGTGTGATCATGGCGCATGCAACTGTGCCGAAATATCGGGAAACAATCCCGTTTTGAGTGAAAATTATCATATAATTTTGTTTAATCTTAAAAGAAAACCAAAATATATTTTTTTTAGAAAGAAAGGTAGAAAACAGGCCCCAAAAATAGCTATTTATAGCAATGTTTTCGTGGAGTCTGCACTTGTAATAAGTATTCTGTGGTTATGACTACCTCTTTTTTATTCTCAAAGACCGAAGTAACATGAGCTCTGAGGTATCGCATTACTACCGCCGACACTTACAAAGTCATCTAAGCTAACGCATGTCATGGGTCCGGATGTATATAATAGACTTCCGAACACTATCACAAATGCTCCAAACATAAACATTTTTAAAAAGAAATTGAAGTGCAGGCTTATCGAGCGTACTTTCTACACCTATGATGAGTTCATGGGCAGTAATATACCTTACCCAAGGTTGTAATAATAGTCCAATATTATTATTTTTTTTATGTTGTCATTACATCTAATTTAAATATAATGTGTAATTGTCACGTAGCGATGTAGTTAGTGGTTAGCTGTTTATTTACTCATTGCTATGTTATTTTTGTTATTTCTGACCTATGATGTAACATTATCAATAAATGACTATTATGACTATTATCTACCGAGCCCGAGGATTAGATACAGTTGTGACAATGTTTGTTGTTTGTTACCTCATCAAATATTTGAAGCATCTGGAACGGCGCTTCAGGAAGGAAGTACGCCAGGACCTGTTCTCTTCTCGCGAGAACATCGAACTCAACATGGAACGAGGCCTGGTTGTGTTCACACATTCGTCTGATTCGCTCCTTGTACACAAACTGGTTCTTAGAGTTTGTGAAGGTACGTAAGAAGTTTTTGAATCTGGAAATAAGGGTACAATTAAAGTACGGAGGTGCCTATGGAGTTTGCCAACCTTTTTTTACAGGCCTCAGTTAGTTTGGTGCATGATTCACAGTAGCTCTATATTTTATACATGAAACTTATATTTATTATTATATTTATATTTCTGTTCCTTCTAAATTTATGAAAATAAATTCCAATATTATCAATTTCTTTGTTTTCAGCTTCTGCTTTCCAAGGCCTTTTAAATTTTGATAACTATTGCAGCATCGAAAGTATCTAAAGTACCGGTAAATTCCAGTTCAGTGCTAGTATCGGTTGAAAATTCCCAGTACTGAGAAGGTAGCGTATGCCCTAGTGATGACCCATTAGTTGTACTCACTAAAAATATTTTTTTCCAAGATTTTACCCCTAATTTGGTGTAATCCAAGATAAACAAAAGCTCAATCTTTTGATCCAGTGACGACAATCAAACAAACCTGTTTGCAATTTCGGTCCTGGGACCCAACATAGAGACCCATTCCTTGGTTGTGTACCCTTTGGTGTCTTCGAGATTCTCAATACTCTCTATGCCTTCTTCAACTGGCTCATGGTCACCCATAGCAGCTTTCTCAGCCGCGCGCCGTCGTTTAGCTCTAGGCGCGTCACCACCTTCTTCATCTGATTCATCTGTTGATAGCATACATACAACACCATCAGTATACATTCCTTGGAACTGGGTGTTTCTAAATTCTATGTATAATATGTATTTACAAAAAAAAAGTGTATAAGTAGTATATCAGACATGTGGTACACATAACACAAGCTCTCCACTTACTTTGGAGCCATGCTGCTGTGTGAAATTTTTGGCATTATTTATATAATCAAGAACTCACGCTAAGCTTTATACTGCAACTACTACTAATTATGTCTGATTATCAACTCTAGTCATCACCAGACTGAAGGATAGAATGACTGACAATTAACACCACCTAACAACTAGTAAAATGTGGGGAAAGATAGTTTAACATAGTCTCAGAAACACGGAAGCACTCAGATGAAAATGCCTGGTGAGCATTACTTAATCATTGATTAGTTAGGAACAACTATAACACCTCAGTGGCGCAGTGGCCCACAGCTGAGACCCAGAAGGTTTCAGGTTCGATTCCCGCCGCAATAGAAATGTTTGTATGATCTGCAATTATTTATCTCAGGTGTGTTTCTATGTATAATATGTAGGTATGTATTTATTAGTAATATATCAGTCATACATGTGGTACCTAAAACATAAGCACTGCTTACATTGGGGCCAGGTGATGCTGTGTGAAATGTCCAGCATTATTTATTTATTTAACAAAAGGCCATGAGGCCATTTAAACATTATTATTATTATTATTATAGTCTTTAGTAGCGGTTTGTATGTGTTACTTTTCATAATTATTTTTCCACTTGTATAAGTTTTCGTATTCACAAATAGCTTCATTGAGTACAACTGTAATACTTTAGTCAACCTACCATAGATCAAGTCTCTATCATCCCTTCGTATCCTCCCTTCATCCCTATCACGTCGCCTGAGTTCCTGCTCGGCCGCTGCACGGTCTCCTATAGACATAGCATCATAGTTCTCATCATCCAGATCTTCATTATCATAGCGATCTAGCCCAGGCATCGGTCGGTAATCTCTGAAATATACAATAAGTACATTACACATCTGAATGGATTTCATTTGATTATGAATAGGGAGTTGATTGCATATTATAATTAAGAGAGAAAAAAGCATTTGATAGAGACTATCTGGCTGGCCTATCTATAATGCAGGTAAAACTTACGCCTCCATGTTATCCCCAAATAGTTCCTCTCCATCTTCCTCCTCTTCCTGCGGGTTATCTCCAAGGATGCCTGCCTCATCTTCAAAAGGCTCATACTCTCTCGCTGGTGATGTCATTTGGGATCGAGCTCCGTCTCTTTCTGACGGAGTGTCTGGTGCCGGTGAACTCTAGTTTAGGAATGAGACAGATTATTCATTTCATTTCAAATTACATCCCACATTATTGTAGGGCTGAGCATTTGTCTTCTGACATAGTGACTATTGTTTAATTGGTGTAGTCGGTGCTTGTTGTGCTGAGATTATATAGCATGTTCAGTATTATTTTTTAGGAGTAGCATCAATGCTGAGATTGGACCTGTTTGGACATACCGCACATAGGGAAAGACTGTGTTTTTGAACCACAGTTAGTGTACCATTAGTGTACAATTGTACTGTCATTTTACTATATTGTTGGTACTCTTTGTATTTTTTGTATTTTTTGTTTTTTTTTGTTTCTTTATTTACCTTCTTAGCTTACTTTATTATCCTATATACCTTCCTATATGCTTGTTTCTACTGTATTATCGATTTCTCTGTGTGTATATGTACCAAAGAACTAAACTCGTTTAGCTTAAATGTGCAACAACAAGGTTATGTAGGTAGTAAAAATGTATGTTTCTCTGAGAAATTAGATGCCGGTTTATGGATGGAAGATGTAATACTAACAAAAATAGCAACCAATCTCGGTTTTGTTCCAAGAAGTTGTAAAAGTTGTAAATATCTATTGAATGTGAGTGAATTAAAAAAACCGTTTTTATAAAGTTCAAATGCACCTTTTATTAAATAAATTCACTTACCATTGTTATTGTTAGATAAAGAACAGATTCGTAAGTCACTGGTTCACGAAATAACACAAGAAAAACTTATGTAAATCGCACAAAAACCCAAACAAACAAGAAAAGAAACAAGGCCGGCCTAAGACTCAAGCCTTCTTTGCCTTTGCTATTGCTACTGTCATGTTAGTCATGTCAAAAAAGCGCGCGAGTATTTTTTTTTCGCCACAAGCTTATTATTTACCATACAGTTCACTCAATGAAGGAACATAGGTAGCATAGGTACCTACTTGATACAATTTTAGAAACTTTTAAGGTATCCCTAAACTGCAGTTTAGCCTGTAGCTGTTAGCCTGTCCTGTCTTAGTTCAAATAGTTGTATCCAATAGTTAGTGGATCATGCAAACAAATAACAGCCTGTATGGTACCTGTCTTGTCATAACCACAGAACACTTAGTAGCTAAGCTTATGTTATGTCATGTCATAACCTCAAACAAAATCTGACGGACGGATTTTTTGATCGAACACCGATGTCGTAATGTCAGTAGTTGTTTCTTCACCTTTTTTGTATAAAAAATGGCAAAATACATCGCACAAATCGTAGTGTTAGGTGCTCAAGTAGTGGGGCGAGCATTTGCAAGGGCCCTGAAGCAAGAAATAGCCGCATCACAAGAGGCAGCTAAGCGGGCTGGTGGTGGTCCTGAGGGTACCAGAAGAGCGGCTGCCAATGCAAGCACAGGGCTCACACTTGAAGAAGCAATGCAGATCCTAAACATTGAGAAATTAGACCCTGAAAAAGTTAAACAGAACTATGAACACCTCTTCAATATGAACGACAAATCTAAAGGAGGCTCCTTTTATTTACAATCTAAAATAGTGAGAGCCAAAGAAAGGATAGACTCTGAATTAAAACCAATACAACCTAAAAATGAACAAAGTGAACCCAAGGATACATCATGAGACATTTGTACAAACTATGTGGTTGTTAGCTTCCTATTATTTAATTATTGTTGAATGTATGTAGTTTTATTTTAGTAAAAACACGGTTTATGTAAATAATGTTTATTGTGTAGAATTGAAACCACAATAGTGACTAGGTACATCAGTCTTCTATACAAATCTTGATTAAGGATAAAATGCTAAGATTTTCTAAACATCAGTTATTTACTTATTGTAAAGATAAACATACAAAATTTGCTGCTTAAATGCAAATAGGCAATATATTGTTAGTTGATTAATATGCATAGCAAGCAATACTTTTATTTGCTGAGATCTGTAATCTGTTTTGGTCTAGTTCTCTTTTTTGGTACCAAAACTTAAAGAATTACAGACCAAAACAATGTTACTATCCATTAAATATAACACTATAAAAATAAATATAATCCTACAACTACACACTTATTATTATTACGAGATATGTAAACATTTCTAAACTGCAGTCATAATGTTGACTAAACTATTGACTAGGCTAGAGAATATGAAGTAATGCAAAAGCATCGGACTTTTGCTTAAACATTTTAGTAATATATATTGACTAGAAATTCTCAAAACCAGCTTATCATTCCCTTTCCAACATGAATTCCTTCTTTTCCTGTAACCTTGTTTCAGATTATCTTTCTCTTTAAAACTACTTAAATCTATGTATAAAAGGGCAGTGACTAGATTATTGATTACACATTTTAAGACTTTACATCCATCAGTACTACAACTTCATATGGACTGCAATCAGACATACCCATGGCGTTGCACAGCCATCCATAGAAACCTTTCTCAAAATCGCACACGCCCATCCACCAGTTTGCACTGCTTAATGTAAGCTGAACTATTCCAGCGTACAGTCCAATTCCTATGTTCAAGATTATGATCAGAACCGGATACAATACCACCACAACTGGAAGCACTACTAAAGTCTTCCAGGTAAATGTATCTGATAGGTTTAACAGGATATTATACCAAGCCAGAGTGCCAATGTAGAATGAGTATCCAGCGGAAACTAAAGCCACAAATGGCAAGCATATCATGGTGAACAGAAAAATGTGTGGGCCATTCTGGAATGAGCATTTTGAAATATCCATTTTCTCATATTCCTCAGCTACTATAGCAGCTTCAATGATTTCCAGCTCCTCTCGTGATATGTTCAGTTTCACATCAATCTGTTGACCTTTTTTCTTACCCCTCTTTATGGTACCGGTCATGGTCAAGTAGCCATCTTTAGAGTCAGTAAGAGAATCCCCTGTGACTGATTCACATTCCGATTCAACTTTCAGAGTAGTGATTTCAGAGTCAGTATTTTCTGCATCATGCAATTCAGATAGAATGTTTACTTTCTTCATTTTCTTGGTGCTTCTGAGGCTGTCAGTGAGATTGCCCATCTCGAAGCTGTTTTCAGAGGTAATGCTGTTGGGAGTTGCTGATGTACATTCATTGATGTCATTGAGGACTTTGCAGCTTTGCAATTCCTCATTCTCCTGCAAGTCACCATGGCTAGAGCAAGCATCTGATGAGTTCTCGTAGATCGGAGACAAATCTATAAGTTCACGACAGATATTGGTTGACAAGGCTTGGTAGCCATTCTTCTGAATATGAACTTTTTCCATATCATTCAAGTCCTCATCACTAATATCATTGATAATGGGCAGGTTTATTTTCATGTTTGATTTCAGGCTTTCTATAGAAGGTTGTATGATACCATTGTCATTCTCAGTGACTGGGGATAGTCCGTTTTTGTATTTAACTTGAGCTTCTTCGCCTGATCCCTGTAATGTAAAAGTTTACAAAATATGAGCATAATCATAGAATATTATGTCTGATGCTAATATACCTGTGAGTAGGTATCTATTTTGGCCTTACAGATCAGTTGGTATGTCTGTCTTCTGTGGGTACGCTCCACATCTTTAACAAACATTTGTAGATGTTTGTTATGTGTAAGTACATATTTTAAAGCATCCAGTATCATAACAATCATTAGCATGTATTTAATTTACAAATATTATTTTATCATTCTCTTAATTCTGTTGCTTTGCTTAGTTTGGAGCTAGATTATTTATTTGTTTTGTTTTTAGATCACTAGATGTAGGAGCGATTGTATAATTTAAGCGAGAAAGGCTACCTGTACGGTGATTATGTGGTCTACATGGCCGGCGTTGTTATTAGCTTTTTTCACATTTCTCTTCTTTGGCAATACAAAAAGCGGTTGCTCAACTTTCGCCATTATCAGGGGCGAGGCGAAAACTACAGTATATTGACACTTTTCAGTTAGAAAAATGAAATAATCGAATCCAAAATACGCTATCAAAAAGAACGCCAGACATACAAACAGAAACAGGGCAGACAAAAAGACGGTTTATGTTTTTTTTTTTTTTTCTTCGCTCATATGAGCGAGCAGGCTAAAGTCTAGAGACCATACTGCCTTGTCTTGCGTAAAATAATTTCATCCGTTTCAAGACAGTTTATGTCGTAAAATGAATGAAAAAACACCAGTTCACAGTTCGTTGGTCCGTTATTATTTTTAGCATGAATATTGAATGGCTCTTTCTAAACAGATAGTGAAAAAAGAGATATCTGCGTAAATCTGACAGCTTGCGTTTGTTGAGTTGCTTGTATTGTATGTAATATTTATTTCCAAGAGATCCGCTATAAAATAAAACAATTTTGCATTTCATTTATTTGTTTATAAAACAAGTAATTTTCACGAACTAAATTCTTTTCAAGCAAATTACATAACAAAATGTTGAAGGTAAGACAATTTAACGCACAAATATTGTAATATATAAAATGTAAACATAACCTATAATATCTTGCCGACTCTTCAGGGTATGGTGAGCTTAGTAACAGGAGGTGCCTCTGGACTGGGGAAAGCTACTGTAGAAAGATTGGTGAAGAACGGCGGGAAAGTGGTGATCCTCGATATCCAGGGAACTAGGGCCAAAGATGTTGCTGACAAACTTGGTGACAATGTTATTGCTTACACTGGCTGTGTAAGTTTCCTTTTTGCTTTTGAATAATCCTTGTGATTACTGGATTATTCTAAGTTTTACGACAAAGACTAGCCTGTTAGCTTAATTGGTAGTAGCTCTGCCTTTTGCACTGTAGGTTGGTTTGATTCCCTCACAGGATAAACATTTGTGTGATGAACTTAGGTGTTTGTTATGTGTCTGGGTGTTATAATTCAAAATCAAATCAAATCAAAATGTATTTATTTGGGAGCATAAACAAGTATATACATGAACATGGAAAGAACAATAACATTATGCAGAAGTTAAATTAACTGTGTGGTGAATGTTAACACCCACCTTCGAAGATAATAAATTAAACATATTATTAGTATGTATTTCAAAATAGTATTCTAGTAGTATTCTATAATATTATAATGGTGGCAGTTCGGTTGATTCATTTCTAAAATTAGGAATTGTCTAAAATATATTTTAGTTAGTCCTAGTATTTGTAAAACCTATTCGGTTGTTGCCATCAAACTAAATTAGGAACGCTTAATTAAATTATATAAAATTGAATTAGGATAAGTTGGTAGCAGCAGAATACCAAGTTTCATTTGACACTTCTAAACCTAATTGTAGCTAAAATTAGTTAGGTTGGTGCCAACAGAATTGAGGCCAATATCAAGTATTCTATCAGTCATCTGGTAACCATAATAAAAGCAATGCTTAGCTTGGGGCTAGATGGTGTTGTGTGCATTGTTCAACAATACTTATTTATTTATAAAAAAATATATAAAAAAAAACACAAGGGTTTGATCTGTATATGTATAATTGCTGTGACAACCTCCGTGGTGCAGTGGGACAATGCCTGCCTGAGATGCAGATGGTTTTGATTTCTATTGCAGGACAAATGTTTGATGATCTGCATGTATTTGCCTCGGTCTGGATATTTTTCTATGTTTCTTAAGTATATGTAAAAAAATACGTATAAGTAGTATATAGGTCCAGTCTCAGCTTTATGCCACTCCCATACAAAGTATGAAAGCAGCGAGTGTTTTCAGACTAAACCTCGGGGCAGGTGGCATCACAGCACGGTCGAGAAACAACTATAAAAAATTCTATTTTCTAATTATTAAAATAATATATGTAAGTATAATATCATTGTTTCAGATAACATCTGAAGTAGATGTGAAAAAAGCATTAGAAATATCCCAAGAAAAGTTTGGTCGACTGGACACACTTGTGAACTGTGCGGGACAATCGCTTACACACCAGACATACAACTTCCTCACAGACAGATCTTGTGACTTGGAGCATTTCTCAAAAATAATCAATGTAAGAGAAATTTTTTACTACTAAAATGACATACATTTTAGTTGGAACTTGACCAATGTTCCATTATAGCTTCTATTCTTCTCATAGAATTACATCTTCTCTTATAAGTGCTGCAAATACTTGTGGATGTTTTAGGAGTAAGCAGATGTAGTCATTTTATTTTAGACACACAACAAATATAGCTATATCAAATTAAAAAATCTTTTATGTTGTAAATATATAGATTGCTAGTATTTAAAACATAATAGATTAAAACATATTAGACTGATAATTACGCAATAACTTAAGACAGAAGGTCTCTTAAGTAGGGACTAAATAAATTAACTGACTTGGTATTACATGGGTCTCACAACTTTTTATGGTAGAAGAACTGAGTTGCGCGAGTTTTGTTTTTTTACTTTAGTTATGTTTTTGAGGACTCTATATTAACAGGAATTACGTTAAGAAAAACCTATCAAACTTATTTATTTGTATAACGCAGCTTGTAATGCAGATGTTGTGTCCTTAAGTGTTGGGTCCAGTGTTGAAATGTCTAAATAAAATATATAAATCCTGAAGTTTTCACACAACATAATCTGGCCACATAGTAAGCAGAGCTTGTGTTATGCGTACTAGCTGTTGCTCGCAGCGTCGTCCGCATTGCATTTTTTGAAAGGAATTGTAGCTTTAATCCTTCCCAAGGATTATTTTTATCTCCTTGCCAAAGGACATCATTCAAGTTGGATCGAAAAATTAAAGAGCCGGCCAGAAAAAAAAAAATGGTATTACATGTTAGAATAGTCATTACTAACAGTCAAAAATGTTACGTCCTGTCCTGTTACCTGTACGTCTAACGGTTTGACCGTTATTTATTATAATAAAGGTATTTTTTGACTATAAAATTACTGTTGTAGTGCGTTATTTTATTTTTTAAGCAGCGTACCTCAGGACTGAGCATAGTGTAAGTATAAGTACCGTACCCCTCCCCCTCGTCTTACCTCACCCCATTACCTTTTGTTCTCCCGGCCCGGCGCCGGACAGGTAGCCGGGGCACGCCGGACGGGCCCCTGTGCACGCGTCAATCAGTTATCCATGCGACAATGTTTTGCAGCCATACTCAAGCCAATCTGTTATTGTTATTTTTCGAACAATGTACCTATCTCATTTTTTTAAGATATGAAGTTTTGAGTTAAACGCTTATTTATTGTATGTAAGTATTTATTTGTGGTACATTACATACTTATTGAACATTTCTAATTCTTATAATAACATCTTCTAAACCTACTGTGCTGGCGCGCTGATTTGAGGGTCATATTATGCACATGGTATGAGAGCAACACCTAATCGTTCTCCTTCCAATGTTACAGGTGCAATAAAATTGTAAGTAGTCTGCACTTATCTGCTTAATCATTGGTCAGCTGTGTTGCTCCAGGATGCTTAGATTCTGACATTTTTACTATATATCTATGCCCTTTGACAATCGGAACGACATCTCTAACGCCACGGTTTAAAATAAATATGTCTCCATTTCCAAAAAACCAATGGAAAACTCCGTCGCGTCGCCGTGGTTAGTTACATTTTCAATAACGTCTTGCATTATCTGAGCATCAGAAGTACTTGCTGTCGATCCAGCAGATCTTCAATAATAAACTACAGCAATATCGATGTGTTGTGACTCTCGGGAATCCCAGGTGTACGTTCTTCGATGTTCCACAACCTGCACCTGCAACCGAACCAACACCGCATGGTACTGATTCGTCTTTTTTGCGGGTCCTGTCGGCAAAGTCGAGAGCTTACATTAAGGCTTACCTAAGTGCACGAAAGGCGCACTTTAATCCTTTCACCACACTGGTTAGAAATAACTAGTGACACAATAAGAAGAAGAAGATGTTCCACAGGTACACGGCACGAAATACACAATTGTTGGTCCATAATGTAATGACAGTGAATAACAAAAACGTAACAAGTGAATAACAGAAACAGATCAAGTGAATAACAAAAACGGTAACTAGTTATAAACAATAACATAACACAATCCAAAAATACCACGAAAGCGTGAAGAATTTTAGCAGTCCGATGTAACATGAGTCATATGGATAACTGATTGACGCGTGCACAGGGGCCCGTCCGGCGTGCCCCGGCTACCTGACCGGCGCCGGGCCGGGAGAACAAAAGGTAACAGGGTGAGGTATGACGAGGGGGAGGGGTAGGGTACTTATACTTACACTATGCTCAGTCCTGAGGTACGCTGCTTACCAAATAAAATAACGCACTATAACAGTAATTTTATTGTCAAAAAAATACTTTTATTATAATAAATAACGGTTAAAACGTTAGACGTACAGGTTGGCTGTCGTAGTCAAAAATGTTAGTAATGACATGTTCTAACATGTAATACCATATTTTTTTCTGGCCGGCACTTTGAATTTTTGGTCCAGGAATGTATGAAATCTGAATGATGTCCTCTTGTTTTATGGATAAGTTTCAAACTAATCACCCACCACCCAATAAAAAGTTTCCATACAAACATACACACCCCATTTTTCTCCTTTATGAGAGTTATTTTGAAAAATCCTGAGACACGTGTCAGTCAGTCAGTCAGGTTAAGCTTTTTTATAGGTATAGATATACTTATATTACTTCTACTTCTCTTTTCCAGATAAACACAGTAGGCACATTCAACACAATCAGGCTAGCCGCTGGCATGATAGGCAAGAATAAGCCTAATGCTGATGGACAAAGAGGTGTTATCGTTAACACAGCATCCACAATAGCCTACGACGGGGATATAGGACAAGCAGCATATGCGGCATCCACTGCGGCAATAGCTGGCATGACGCTGCCCATAGCTAGGGATCTTGCTTCTAGAGGGATTAGAGTGGTTACTGTTGCACCAGGTTTGTTACCAAATATATATATATATATATATATATATTTCATAAACCTATGCATTGCCACTGCTGGGCAAAGGTATCTCCCAATTCCTTCCATTTGTCCCTTGCCCCCACCACTTCCCACCAATCTTTCTCGAAGGCATCGAGATCGTCACGCCAACGCTTCTTCGGCCTGCCCCGGCTACGTTGCCCGTTTGCAGGCACCCATTGTGTGACGAATTCTGCCTACCTTCACTCATACGGCTGACGTGCTCAACTCTATTTTAATTTGGCGGTCTTGACTCCGACCGCAGCACCATCTAGCCGCAAACTATGAAACTTGTACTATGAAAACCATAAAGGCAAATAGTAAAGATCGAAAGAATCGAAATAATTGAATAAAGATTGTAAAGGCATGTAAAATATCTCTCCTATCTTCAGTCTAATGCAGTATGTCACACAAATGAGATAAAATTATTGGTCGAAAATCTGACTCTGTTCATCACACAAATGTTTTTCCTGGGAGGGATTCCAACCCTTCATCCTACAGCGCAGAGTGAGGTGAGACTGCTACCGACTGAGCTATATAAGGCCAGTCAAAATGATGGTATAATATCGTAAAATACGAACGATCTTCTTTTGTTTGCAAAGTCTGAATTAGAATAACATTTTCAAATGACACATCTTAAATTTATTTAAAAAATATATATGTTGATGAACAATGCACACAACACCATCAGTCCCAAATGTCCCAAATTTTTTTTGTGTTCAATTTGATTCGAGAATGGTTTAGATTTACTAATAAATCAAGATAACAACATATTTAAAACAACATTAGATTTACTAATAAATCAAGATAACAACATATTTTAAACAACATTAGCTAAAATGTGATTTTATAAGTATGGACAGGAGATACATATATTATGTATTTATAATATACCTTTTTTCTAGGTTTATTTGAGACACCCCTCCTCAGCTATCTACCCACGAGGATGATAGAATTCTTAAAGCGAATGGCTCCTTTCCCATCACGGCTGGGTAAGCCTGAGGAGTTCGCGCATCTGGTCACCAGCATTGTGGAAAATCCTATGCTCAACGGAGAGGTTATACGATTAGACGGTGCATTACGATGGTTTCCGCTGTAAATTTAGCGTTAAATTAGTTAAGATTAAGACTGTTATGTTATTATATTGTAGATATAGTATAAAGCGTTTTCTTTGATTTGCTAAGAGCCTGTCCAGATAGAGTCTACGCGCGAGTGCCCTCGCGCGTTTAAATTTGTATTGCGTCCAGATGCCGTGTTTTACGTGCGCTCCTAGCGATGTGTATGGGAGGGACTCAGGGACAGTTATAAACATGGAGCCAGATAAAGCAGTTGTGATATGGCTTGCATACCGTCGACAGAAACGTCGTAAACAAAGAGAAAGTCGAAAGCTTCAAAAAAGTTTCGACTACTTATTTCTTAATTTTCACTCAAAACGGGATATTTACCATGATATATGAGTTTTTCTGCTTCTCGATATTTCGGCACAGTTGCATGCGCCATGATCACGAGATAAACTGAAGTCTTTGCGGGTGGATGTTATTGGCAGACAAAATGGTCTACCCTCTTTCTCAGTCTTTTACTGCGAACATTACCCCTACTACCGGTTTCACTGTTTTTAAAAGTTATACTTATTTCTTCTCAATTACTCCGTTTTATGACTATTAGAATAATCAAAATATTCCATATCCCATATGGCTACTCTTTATTCAACTTTATCAATAAAAGTTCCGTAGTATCGAAGTTATCAAGCTCCATTTTGCACCAAATACGTCCACTCGCCGCGGACTCGCGCGTACCACTGGGTGCAGCAATGGCGCCTGAGCCTGAGTATCTCAAATCGCGCGGCGCTCGCGCGCGAAACGCGCGAGTGCGAGTCCGGCACGTTGCACGCGTTTTACGCGCGAGTTAGTAAACGCGCGTAGGCATCTGGACGTGTGTGAACGTTACTAACCAGTGTGGTGAAAGGATTAAAGTGCGCCTCAGAGGCTCCTTTCGTGCACTTAGGTAAGCCTTAATGTAAGCTCTCGACCTTGCCGACAGGACCCGCAGGAAAGACGAATCAGTACTTACATGGGTTTTAACCCATTATCCTGATCT